>CM021100.1:890835995-890982886 GCA_007115665.2 Sequoiadendron giganteum
GGAAGACCAATTGCTTCTTCGAAAATTTTGTTGCTACCACAGGTAGTCCTTGAACCATTCAAAAAATGGGGTTTAGATTTTATCGGACCCATAGATCCTTCCTCTCAAGGGAAAGAGTATATACTAGTTTTCACTAACTACCCAACAAAATGGGTTGAAGTTCAAGCCTTAATAATAGATAGAGAAGAATAGGTTGCGGACTTCCTTTATAATAAAATCTTCCTTAAATTCAGAGCCCCTCGAACTATCGTAACTGATCAGGGACCCCAATTCATGTCCCATGTGCTCTTGGCATTTATCAATCATTTTTAGGTAAGCCATAGGAAGTCATCCCCTTACCACCCTCAAGCGAATGGCTAGGTAGAAGTAACTAATAGAGAACTAGAAAATATTCTAACAAAAACAGTTTCTTCTGGAAGAAAAGACTGGGCCAGAAAAGTCCCTGAAGCCATATGGGCATACAACACAACTTGGAAATCTACAACTGGCTTCAGCCCCTATGAGCTCGTTTTTGGTAAGAAGCCTCTTCTTCCCATTGAGTTTGAACTACAGACTCTACGAATGGCTATGGAACTAGGTCTAGATTTAAAACGAGCCCAAGTTGAATGAGATCTACAACTAAGTGAATTGGATGAGCTTCATTTAGATGTCGTCCATCAAACTAAACTAATTCAACATCAACAGAAAGTGTGGCATGATAAACATATTGAGGAAAAGGAGTTTTATAATGGGGATTGGGCCCTATCATTTGATTCAAGATAAGAGGATCATAAGGGGAAGCTCAGGACTCACTGGTTGGGACCTTATGAAGTTGATGAAGTCTTTTCGAATGGGACTATTCGATTGAAACCAATCGATGGTGACACACGAACTCTTTTGGTTAATGGTCATCGCTTACGTGTCTACCATAAGCCAGTCAATAGGGAAGACTTTACAAGGATGGTGGAAATGCAGGGCGAGGTCCAATGTGTTGACTCTTCCAAGGCAGAGTCTATCTAGTAACAATTCTATGTTGTTCAAATATATATATATATATGATGATGATAATAATTCAAAAATGTGCAATAAATGGACATGTTTGTTGAGATATTTTCCTTCATTAAATCTTTCTTCATTTTTGACTTAGCTAGTTTTCTTTTTATTTTATTTTGCAGGACTTCTCAAAAAGCGGAAAATAACTTCCAGAGCACCCTCCAAAGATGCTCTGAAACAATATGATGTCGGCACTGATGCTCCAGAACTTGACATTTTCAAGCCCGATGCTCCAGAACTTGTATAAAGCTCATCATGTCGAAGAGGTGTTTTTCACTAAGGTTCAAAGCTCTTGAAGTTCAAATATTCTTTTCCATGTCACTCCACCTTTCATTCTGTTGTTGCTCCAACTGCATCTTTCAGTGATGCTCCGGAACCTTTCATTTTGTTGCTGCTCTGACTGCATCTTTCAGTGATGCTTCGAAACCTTTCATTTCATTGTTGCTCCAGCTTCATCTTTCAATGATGCTCTAGAACCCTTCATTCCATTTTGGCTTCGGTTGCATCTTTCAATGATGCTCTAGAACCCTTCATTCCATTGTTCCTTCGACTTCATCTTTCAGCGATGCTCTGGAACCTCCATTTCATCTTTTGTTTCGGTCGCACCTCACACCGATGCTCTAGAACTTATGCACTCATTTCGAGCACGTTGTCAAATTACATGCTCTGGAACTTGTTCGTTCGTCTACCACCACCTTTTTCAAAAAAATTAATTTTTGCGATTCTTCCGCCAAAATATTCCATACATTTGTCTTTCTATTTTTGCTTTAGTCATAAGTAAGCCACCCAATTCTGTACTCCTCATTGATAGTTTTGTCACCCATATAATTCTGTACCATATCATAATAACTCCGCTGTCACCTTCACCAATACCTTCACGTCATCCTATCAAATCTGTAAGGTATAAGATCTTTGAATGATCACAGAATGCAAGTAAGTATTAATTTTTGCTTTAAGTAGGTAGTTATTTTCGAATAAAGAATAATTAATTGGCATGAACTTCACTCTCAATTTAGCAATTTGTGCCACTTAGCGATCAATCCCACCACTCTTGGTGAGGAGTTGCCAACCTTCTTCAGGGATGAATTCAAAACCCCCGACCTGCTAGAATAGGTTGATATTATTTATTCTAACACAAGTAAACCCAGAAAGAAGAAAAGGGGGAAAAAAAGAACACCCGTCATTTTCCAAGAATTGCCTCCACTCAGAAGGAGTAAGAGGTTAGCCTCTGAATTCTCTAAAACCCCAATACAGGGTAAGGAGGGAACTTCACAAAAGAAAAAGCCTAAGAGGCCCCCTGATCCCACAGAAATTTCAGAGCTTGCCAGTGAAGAGGAGGTGCCCCTAAATAAATAAGATTCAAGAGAGGTTTTTTCTTTCCACTCTACACATGTGGAGGAAATATTCAATGATGAAATTTAGGGAAGAGAACCTGAGGGGGATGGTGGTGTGCCAGAAATGTTGCCACCCATTGTGAATAAAATTGTTGAAACAGTTGAAACAAGTAGTGCCATTGCTGAATTGGAAAAGTGTAAAGTAGAAATTGATGATTTACAAAGACAATTGTCTAAAATTAATGAACTTATAGAATTGTAGAAATAAGAATCGACTATGCAAATTGCAATAATAAATAAAAGAGATCAAGAAATAAAGGGCTTGAAGCTTCAATTGTAGGAAAAAGACTCAATAATCCATAAGTTACAAGAGCAGATGCAAGAACAGATTCAAAAACATAAAATGTATAATGTTGACATTGCAAACAAAGATGCAGAGATGGAAAGAATAAAGAAAAATTTTGTGCTCATGCTCACAGCTTTTGAGGAGGACAAGAAAATAAAAAGTGAAGAGTTGAACGCTTCCATCAGCAAGGTAGTTGAACTAGAGTAGGACTTGAAGGAATGCAATGTAAAACCTCAAATGGAGTCCAAAGAAATTTAGACTGAGCCAGTTGTAACTAATTGGTTCCAATTCCGCATTCCACCTCTACTAATGAAATGGATGGAAAAGTGTTACTTCCTCGGGAATTTCCAAACTAAAAATTGCAGGCTAAAGAAGGAACTGATGCTCCTGAAGGAGTCATTTCATAAAGCCTACAGAGGGAAGCAGGATGCATGTCAACTAGTGGACTGTTTACTGAATTGTAGAAGACCATCAAGATTTTACTCTATGTTTTTGAATTAACAATGGCTAAAATGGAAATTGTTTAGGATTTATAATGATCAGCCCTACGAGCCTAATGATAAAGAGTTTGTTAAAATATTTGTAGAATCAACTTTTGAAGACCAGGATTTAATTTGTGAATTCTTTTTGCATGACTTGTTATTAGAAAATCATACAGATTTCTTTATCAACTTGTTTATTGGAGAGGTAGAACTAAGAGCATTTCTCTCCACCCTAAGGAATCAAATTCATTGGCAGGATAGGACAAAGGATTTTGCATAGGCAGAAAGAACAGTGGGTCTCCAAATAAGGTCCCCAAATTCAAGGCCTGATGGGTTCAAAGCTAAATTTTTGTCCCTCCTAGTTAATGATAAGATGAAGGAAAGGTATGACAACAGCCTCAAGCTGTGTTATGATAATTTCATGGAAAATGGACAGAAGTTGATAGGAAAAGCATGGCATGCTTGTGAAGAAAGATTCACTCCTCTACCAGCTTACTTAAAGAAAAGAGAGGTTATTTCCCCTCTAAATATTAGGTCGTCATTCAGAAGGGCAAATGCCTTGGTTAAAATCCTAAAGACTCTGAGGACAAAATGGATAGGAATGAAATATAGACCTCCCTTACTACTCAATCCACCCCTGGCCTTCAATATTTCCACAGATCAGAATGATAGACTTTTTAATGAATGGAGGAAGAGTGTGATGTTTCACAGAGGGTTCATTCATAACCCTAAAGCTTTCGATGCATCAGCTAGGGAGACACATGATCTCAGTACTCTTTATGAGGAATGGAATAGGGCTCAGGGGTTTAACTATGGTGCAGGAGGACTTGCCAGAAATTAGGTAGGGGAGGAAATGATGAGGTAAAAATAACCTCATCATAATAAAATTTGGAAAGCTTAATTTTGCTAACTCAATCCTAAGCCTGTGCCAATTTATTAAACTTTAGAAGAAGTAACTGCTTATTTTAAGGAAAATTATGCTTTCTTTCTTTCTTTTGGTCAATTGAGGAAATTTACCAAAGAAGGTTTAATGGGTTGACTTGAGAATTTTTGTAGTGAATAATAGGTCATCATGTGGTTGTTACAGAAGTTTATCCAACACATGCCTCAAGAGTAATGTTGCAATCCCACTCCTAGATGCCTGGATGATGCACTGAAGATTTAGTTTTGTTCTTTAAATTTTTGTTGTTAAAAATTTATGGCTCTTCTCGAGCCTTCCATATGTTTATGAGCTTTAAATACATAGAAGTTAGTTTTAAGTTGACGAAGAATTTTTCAATGGCTATCCACACCATCTTAAATTTAGGATTTCGTTAAAAATTTATCTATAAAAATGTAATTTCACAAGTGATGAATAAGACAGAGGAAGTATCGTTATGTTGTTCATATGGTTTTTCAAATTACTATTAAAATGAGTTATCTGATTTATGTCTACTGGTAACTATCGAATTTCAAATGATGATGACTATTTGTAATGAAAGGACTTGAGAACCTGTAGCTTATGTGATTTAAAGATGAAGTATTAACCCGCGAGCTAGCCACTCGAGGGGAGTTAGCCTAGATAGATAAGTAGTTTACTGTTAAGTTATCTTCTTTGTTAAAGGTAAATTGTTGTTCAGTAGGAAGTAACTAATTTATCGAAGAATCAAGTCTGTAGTTCTGGAGCACCATTGTTCTTAATTTGTATAAGTTATTTTCTGTAGTTGATAAAATCCTTTACTATTTAAAAGATGTTTAATTGTCTATTCCCTTACTTTTTTGTTTCTATAGTACATCAGTCGTTTAGTTTGCTTGTTTCCATGCTTTCTAGTTTATTCATAATGCTTTCTAAATTATCTGTCTTATGCTTTTTAATTTATTATTTCTGGATTTTCTTAGAGTAAGATTATTCTCTAGTTAAATAGTAATGGCTTTAGATAAGAACTGATTTCTGTAGTTTAAAAGAAAAATAGAAAAATATAAAATGAGTTATCCAAATAATCTCCTTCTACAAACTGCCTTGGACACTGCTCGGTTGACTAATTGACATTCAATTATTATAAAGTAGTAGGACCTAACGACAGCCTATCAAGATCCTTAATGCTTTGTGTGGCATTTGGCCACCTTGTGCATTAAGCAAACATAGTGTTTGCTTCTAACTCACAAGCCTTCATAGTTTCAAGGCTCTTTTTAATATTAGCATGTGTTAGAGCACACTTGTCATGAAGCACCAACAAGCTTTTCTCTGTTAATTTTTCTTCAGCTTCTTGCAATGATTTCTCACTTATTCCGGAGGCATACTCCTTGAAGAAGTCCAATAGAAACTTCAAATTCTCTATCAGAGTGAGAGATGTGTCCATAGATGTACCTGGTGTAGCTTCTAGCAATGCTTTGATAGTGTCATCAATCATCTTAGTTCCCTTTTGATGTGTTTCTAGGATTTCTCTTCTATCGAATGTGTGCAATGCATCACCTAACACCATTTTATGCATGAGATAATTCTTGTCCAAGTCCACAAAGCCTTGTGTCATAGGAAGTTGAAGAGGTTCTAGAGGGATCACCAGCTAGAATCTAATTTTCTTAGATAATAATCCTTTCAAAACATCATCACCTAAGGAGGATTCTCTAGAGGACTTCTACGGTTCCACTTCTTGCCTTGTTCCTTCTTCATTCTTTCCAGCATCTCCTCCTGATTCCTCATATCTCTCTTCTTCCTCAAATTTTTCTTCTTCTATCTTTTATTTTTCTTCTATATTCTCTTCTTTTTCATCTTCCTTGTCACTTTCATCCTTACCCTTTTCTTCTTCAGCTTTATCAGTTTCTTTTGTAGTATGCTCCAGAGGATTTGTATCATGCACTTTTGCTTCAACATTTTCTTCACTTTTCTTTTCAAACTCTAGAGGACTAGCAGTAACATTCACTTCTAGAAGAATATTTGCACTACCTATTTTTGAAATGTTTGCATCATTTGTCTCCTATGGAATGTTTATATAATCAGCACTGGAGGGAGTGTTCTCATTCATCTTTATAGAGACTGTTTCATCTGGCTTGGGTGAAGAACTAGATGGGTGTGCACCAAGCATACCATATTTCTTAGTTGTGTCTCTGATGGTATTTACAGTTTCCTTCTTTATCTTCTTGATCCGCTTCTTGTCCCTCGTCATCAGAATGTTCACCCTTCTCTTCATTTGGAACATTGTTGAACAAACCTTTATCAAGGTTTCCATATCACCAGGAGATAGAGAGGACCCAATTTCCTCAAGTACCTTAGTCCTTATCTTCTCCTCTATTTCAATGGCCTATGTTCTTCTTTTCATCAATGCTTCCCATAGTTTTTAGGTACATTATCTTTAACATGATCCCAATTAACTTATAGAATATTGACATACTGAATGATAGCCATCATTAATGTTTTCTTATCTTCTTTACCAACTTGATTAAAAATTTCTACTGTGGGTTGTAGCATACCTTCATAATGTAAAAAACTATTTACCAAAGCTTCTAGTCTAAGAGAAACACTAGGTCTTACCGAAGAATCTTCCTGGTCTGGAGAGACCTCCTCTGCAACTTTTTACTTATTTGCTTCAGTTTCATGAACACTCAAGTCATGTTCTTCATATTCTTGAGAAGAGGACATGAAATGAAGTCTTCTAGAACCAACACTAGCTTCTTGAGAAGCACCTTCACCAGAGGGCTTGCTACCCCTCTTCTTTCTCACCAATTTAGCAAAAGGATATTCCTCCTCTTCCTCTTATTCTTAAATGATACTGAGATTCTTTTCCCTCACAGCTTTTTCTTTTCTTCCTCACTTAATAGGAACTACTGGAGGAACACCTTTTCTCTTACCCGATCTTGTTGCAGGTCTAGAAGGAGCCAGGTGTTTTCCTTTGTCAGAATCATTGGGTTCAATCTTCACTGCGGCAAGGCCAGAAACAGGCTTAGAAGGAGCAATCCTAAAATATCTTCTTACACCTATGAATCTCTAGATTTATGCTCTCTCAGAGCCCTAGCTTGTGCTATCTGTTCACTGGTGAAACCAGACTTTTTTCATAATTTCATCCACCTTCTTTCTCCTTGCAGGCTTATTGAGTTCCAAGTGAACTTCCATGGAATTTTTTGCAGAAGTGCCAATTCTGGATTCATTGGCATCTTTCGGAGTTTTCAGTAATAGCTTCACATATCCTTCAAATTCATCCTCGATAATCTCATATCCCAAGGGTTGAATCCAAATGGTCTAGGGTTCAACCACTTCAACCATACATTCGTCAGAAGATACATGAAATATGATATTATTCTTGTATTTCTCAACAAATTTCTTCAGGATTATTTCTCTTGCATTCATATGTCTTTTAAATGCAGAAAATAATGTTGTCAGAGCATTATCCATGTTATTCAAATCACCTAATCTATGCAAATATTCAAAAATTTGATGAGCTACTAGCTTGGATTGGTCCCAAAACACTACTTCATCCTTTCTCGGAAGCCTTTTAAGGAAATAGAACAGAAAAAAAACAATCAATGAACCAAACTTGAATGGATATTTCTTCTCCTTTGATATCCTCGGATTCTCAAATAGTTGTCAGAAAATTTCACATAAATCATAATCTACACCATTTGTTGTCATGTCATAGCCAGTATAGATTGCAGTAGTAGATACAGAGTTCTCTTTGCTGGTGAAGTAAATCTTATGTCCAATCATTATCGATGCATACTTCATAGCTAGATTAGTGATATTATTTTTTGTAAGAGCCCTTCTATTATGTGTTGCACCGGTGAGCTCCATCACAACTTCATTCTTCACAAATTTCAATACTGGTACCGGTCCGATATCATAGAGTTCGGTAACTGCCCTGATGCTTCCTTAGATATCAAATGAGGCTTGTCAGTCCATAAGAATTGATCATGCATTCTGCTAAGGATAGGTTTAACATATTGATCATCAACGGTGGAACGGAAATTAGGGAATGAGTTCCTTCGATCAATATTTTTTGCCATAATGTTTGAATACTCAGGTTTTGTCAAGAATTTATCCCCAATGAGATCATTCATCCATATATCAATCAATTTACTCTGATTAAATTCCTCGATCTTGAATTTGATGTACATCCTAGTGTCCTCAGTAGGCATTACACCACGAGGAAGGAAGAGAAGGTGCCCATAGGGTCATCTTCAAAAGCCTTCATCGAATACTTCTTGTAGGAGGGTCTAGGTCTTTTTGATGCTTTCACTACTACAAGGGTTGCCATTTTCAACACACCAAGCTCTAATAGATTCAAAAAGAGGATTTTCACAAGCTCACAATAGCACAGAAGTGTAAAATACCTTTTTCCCTTGTGAAAAAATGAAGCTAGGGTTTGCATAGCTCGCACTTCAAATTGCCTCAAGAATGCTCCAAATCGCTCTCCACTTTTTTGAATGCACAAGTGATTAAAAATCCTTTCCAAATTTTCTTTATAGGTCAATGCAATACCCTAATTCCCATTAAATGTGATAGAATTTGAAAAGCTGCTAAAACCTTTCAGCTACACTAAAAAACCCTAATCTCCTCCGCAAAAGAACATGCCAATACTTTTTATTTCGGTTTCTTTTACATGACCTCTACCTAATCATTCCCTCCAACACCTCCTCATGCCAAAGATTGACATGACATATTTCCAGAGGATTCAAACAATTTTCTACTAAATCTCCCCCTAAGAACGTGCTAGGTCTAATTCCTAGAGGAATTGTCTGCACCGAATGAGGGCACAAACACATCTATTGTCTCTGGTTCTTCCTTCTTTTTCCATATCTTATTCATCTCCTGCTTAACCTGATCTTTGTCAATATTCTTCATAGGCTCGTTCTTCTTTACCAGAGCAGACTGCTTTCCCTTTTTTCTTCTACAAACTCTTGAAATATGTCCCAGTTTGTTGAAATTGTAGCAGATTACTTTTCTTTGATTTGTTTGAATTCCATTAATCCTTTATCTAAACTTATTTGCTTTGTTTCCAAACTTGTTACAAGTATAGTAGTAGCCAACAAAATATTGATTCATCCTACCTCCATTAAGTCAATTCATCATCTAAGTTCTGCATTCACTTGCTCTATGTCCAATCCTATTACATGCATAGCATTGTCCAGAGAAGGAACAAGAAAATTGATTCATCCTACTTTTGCATTCAGTAGCCCTATGACCAAATTTATTGCATGAGAAATAAACACCATTGAAAGATGGATACCTTTGAGAATTTGGTTGTCTAATAGGTGGTCTTCTTCTTGGATTTATTGTCTGCTTTCCTTTACCTTGAGTCTTTTGATTGTTTACTGGATTTGAGCTTTCACCTATTTCCAGTCTCAAACCTCCTTTATCCTTAGATGGTTTATGTCCTGCAATCAATTCATCAAGCTTGGTGGAGATTTTCTTAAAATTATCTTCACATACTTTAGCTTTTTCAAGATCTTCTCTCAGGTTCACCACTTCGTGTTCAAGCCTAGAGCATTCATCGGACTTTCTTTGCACCATTGTATTCAGACAATCTTCAATTCTCGTCTTTTCTTCCACTTGAACCTTTAGTTCAAGTAATATCTTCATTTTCTTGTTTTAATTGTTTAGCCACTTCTCTATGTCTTTCCTTGAATTTCTAAAATTGTTCTTTCAATTTTTGGATACATTCATTTGCCTCATCAAGATTCTCTTTCAGATCTCTATTTTCATTTTTGGCTTTGTCAAGATCATCAAGATTTTTTTGGAGTTCTTCTTTACCATCCATTTGTTCAACCTTCAAGATCTTCCTCAAGCTATTAGGCTTCTCTAGAGGAACCTGGATCTGATACCAATTGTTAAATATCCAAGATACTAAAAGGGGAGTGAATCGGTATCCTCTTTTACTTATTGAACAAATACCATCCAATTACTCCAATACATATAACAAAAAATATAAGCAGAAGAATTAAATGAACATGAAAGCACACAACACATGAACACCAAGATTTTTCATGGAAAACCCAATGAGGGAAAAACCATGGTGAGGATTAACTCACAATATAGTATAATAGTTATAAGATATTACAAAGGGGCGGCTCACTACCAGGACTCATTGTCCAAAAGAGAGGCTCACTTCCTACAAGAAACACACTAACAAAATGGCTTACAGCCAAATATAAACTATTGAAGATACACCTCACAAGTGCAGATTCAATTCCTTTGATGCTCAGAAAATTTGCATTCTAGCAAACTTACACTAGCTCAGGTTCGCATTCTCATTCAATTCACTTCTTATCTCACACATCTATATCTCTTATTCAATATCCAAACTATCTTGTATATATATCTAAATTTTCCACAAGCATCAATTAGGTCAGCCTAATTAGATGCAACACATATTCATCAAAAAGGTAACTGTCAACTTCAAGCATATACCAAAAACTTTACAAAATCAATTCAAGCATGTGGCACGCTATATCATGTCGGCTTGGACCTTAGATATGTAACCCATACATCGGTAACACATAATTAATCCATTATACCACTAGTTATTTATTAGGTCGGCTAGAGATGGACCTAATAACAAAATACAAGAACAGAACAATGCCAACTTTCCATACGAGCACATGAATACATGAAATTCAAAACAAGCGTGCTTCCAATAACCAAAAATCATTTCCCAAAACTATGAGCAACCAAGATTACTAGAAAGGAGTTGCAAACAAAAATACCAGAGAACACTTTTGTAGACCGGTTCAGAATATCAGATCACTATTGACTTTGAACTTTCAGTTGTAACTCATATATCATGGTGACATCAATGACAACACAAAAATTGCATTAAGATATGTGTTCTTCTTCATTCTTCCAACAAGGAGAAGGTGTCTTCAACACTATAATTTTGGGTTATGGTTATTGAAAAAGTGCTAAGGATGAGGTAATCAACATGCAATTGACATCAACTATTATATTCTAGTAGTTTTTAACTCTGTGCAAATAGAAGTATCAATATGATGCAATCTACTAGAATTAAATTTCTTGTAAAGGATTAAATAAACTAAGAAGTAACTTGGTAGGCCTTGTTGAAAAGATACATACTAGATGGTTTTTTGTTGAAGGTAGATTTGTAGTTCCTATTCTAGATAGAGCTTTGGGTAAGAGAAGAGAAAAGAAGATTGGCTTATTTAAGTATGTGGTTCATAGAATTTAAAGGTTGATGAACCAACAAACTGATAAGATGTGCCAACTAATTTATGAGATACTTGGTCAACCAAAGATCTTTTGGTATATCAAAATGAAACCAACAAGGAGAATGGTGCCTAGAACTTGTAGTATAAGAGGATTTTTTTTTAGTGTAGAAACACATACTCTTCTAGAGGATGTGTCTTAAGAAAATTAACGTTAGGAGCTACAAGGAAGATTATTTTCCTTGTAAGAATAAATTGAATGTTCTAAGGAATCAAAAACATGGAGAGGTCATGGATGGCCAAAATAAGAAGAATTCATACATTTAATAAATTAAGGGATACCTACAAATGGAGAGGAATTGGAAGATTGTGATATCTATATTGTTATTGTAAAGGAGAAATAGTGATGAAGGAAGAGATTTACATGGATTGTTTCCTTATATTGTCATGAACTCAACAAAGTAAAATTTATAACTTCATAGTTCAATACTTATTTATAATAATGTGGCATAGTACTCCATATCAACAGTTGAGTGATGAGTCATAGATTGTAGATTTGATTCTCAAATAAGTGAACAAACTATATGAGTTATTATATATTATCAATTTTGTTATAGATATTAATTTATTGTGTCATTTTTGGCACATATTGAGAAGCATGGACCTACATAATGTTTTTGTAGGTTGTCACAAAATTAAATTCTAATGAATATATTGAGAAGAAGGATTCTACTCCAATTGTTGTTTGGGATATTTTCTAAGGTTTTTGGTTATATAAAAAATATTACATGTGGTAAATGTGTTAGCATAAATAGTGAATACTTCATGTGGAAGCATATAGATATGAGGAGTACAAAGTAAAAAGAATGAAATGGAGTACAAAAGAGAAAATAATTGATCAAATGTGGAGTAATTCATTGCATATTTGAGGAAGAAAGGATTTCCTTGCAATATTTGTTTGGTATTTGAAGAAATGTGAGTGGGAGAGGATCTAAAGCATTATGGGTTTAGGCTTCTCTAAATTATAACTAATTGAGATTATCCTCATATGTAGTGGCACAAATAGATTAGAGGAGATTGTGATGAGACCAAGGGTTGCAACTATGAAGATAGAGAATTTATTTTGAGGATAACTTCAAAAAATTATGGGACATCTAAAAACAATTGTGAAGATGAAGGATTATGTGAGATCTTTGAATTAGGAATTACTCTAGTGAGTAATCTAAAAAAATGTGGTATATATTGGTTCTAAGAGAAACCTAAAGTATGTGGTCCAAAGGACTGCATCAAGTAGGTACCCAATATGGTTGTTGAAGAACAACAAAGTTGCTTAGGTGGAAGGAACCAAGTGGAGGAAGGTAGTAGAATTTCACAAATATTCAAGTGAACTTGAGATTCTAGATGAAAGAGTATTGATATGGTCAATCATACCTACACTCAAGTGTGAGAGGACTCATAAGAAATTATATAATGCAATATAAGGGTGTAGGGTACATTTAGTAATAGAAAAACAAGATCTAAGAGGAAGAAATTGGTACACAGTGGATCTATACCTAGTAGAGGATGGGATAGTAATTGTAAGAATTCGAAGGATAAAATTAAGAATTTCCGTGAGATGAAGATGTAGAATGAGGGACCTGGGAAGTTTATTTGTTCAATGGAGTTTTCATTAAAGGAGAGATAATGAACAAGTAATTTAGAAGGATTAGGAGAAATTGGAATATGACCCTATAGACTAGTGCAAGATTAGTAGTAAATATTTGAAGGAATCAACAATTGTAGAAGAAATAAAGTGTGTTGAGGAAGGTATAGAAGATTATTTTATAGATGTAGTGATAGTTATGTTGAATAATTTATACAACAAGAGAATATGATGGAAGAAAAATTGGAGAGGTAGATGGTATAAAGGAGACTCTTATCCTCAATGATTGGAGAAGAGAATAATGGAGATAATTTTGGGTGAAGAAGGTTAGTGTCTTCCCTAGTCCTTACTTCTAGAACAAGCAAAGGTGCAAGGAAATTTTTCATCATGTTTTCTAAAATCTTCAAGTGTTGAGGATTCATTGAGGTTGGGATGCTAACTTAAAGGGTATTTCTCCACACAAACCTTATTTTGAAAATTTCTTATCTAGGGTGTATGATGAAAGAGCATCTCAAGATTCACGCAATCTTGAATCACCCAAAATATGTATCTTATTTTCTTTATGTTCTCTTTTGGAAGATTTTGATATTCCTTTTGTATTATGATTCCTAAATTGCCACACATTTAAAGAAGGTCATTTTCTTAGGAGTTTATGGTGAACTCCTCAACACCCCAAGATCACCTGCAAGACAACAATAACTTCCACAAGAGATAAATGGTAGAAATATCATGTTATTATTATGGATGCAAGATTGCTAGATTTAATATGACATGTACATATGATGCCTTGCTTATAAAGGAAAGTTGTGAGATAGGATTAGACAAGATCATGAAATGTGTCTTAATCTTGTACAATGAGACAACTACCTCAAAAAATATTAAATGACTTAGGTTACAAGCATAAAATTCCAAAAGATAAGATAAGATATAGTGATAACTAATGCTAACTAGAAAGATTCCTCCCTCGGACCTAAGTGATCTTAACATGTAAATAGGACCTAGATAGGTAAAAATAATATTTACACCAACAATTTTATTTTATATTTTTGGTGAATTGTGATATGATTCTTATGAATCCTATTCTAATTTATCTAAAAGTTAATAAATTAATTATATCAGTCAGTTTGAATTGTGATATGATTCTTATGAGTCCTTTTATAACTTAGATCTAAATTGGTGGTGATTTCATAATTTGTATGTTGTATATAAATCTATGGAGTGAATGGTTCCTTAGTGTGTGCTTATTTTATATTGTTTCTTTACATTTAAATTAGTTTCAAAAATGCATGTTTGTAGAAAATTTAATATAGTTTGAGTCAAAAATATTTGAGAACTTATTCTTTAGTGAAAAGGTCATGTTCTTTATTTGATTACATGTGAAAAAGAAATCATATTGAGTTTAATTGATATAAAATAATAATATATAAGATTATTAGAATTAAAAATATTTGCAAAAAAAAATTGAGGTATATTAATTATTTGTTGTTTTAAATAAAATAACTAATATAAGTGCTACAAGTGAAAAATATTTAATAAAAATCTATTTTTGAAATAGTAAGTTCAAATGGGAAAAGAGGGGAAAGTGTAAAGGAGTTTTAGGGAATTTTTGGACAAAAGGAAAAAGGTAGGCTATTTTGTATGATATTACATTAATTTTCAAAACCTCTCTCCTCTCATATTGTGAAGATTTACACTTTTGTAAAGGATTTTCTTAGAACTTGTGGAGCTTGGAAATACTTGGAAATTGGAAGAAGATTGTTGATGGTGATCTTGCTTCTCAAGAAGAGATTTCTTTATTTCTGTGACTTGTTTAAAAGGTGTTTCCCTTTGTTATTTTATGCAATTTTAAATGAATTTATTCATTTTTCATGTCCAAAATAGGTGGAAGCATTACATCTCCTTGCATGGGATTTATTTTGAAGTTAAACTCAAAACATAGAGTTGTAGAAATGGTATTGTTGTAGGTTTTTATTTAATTTTTAAAAATGTAAAAGTACATGCAGGTTATGGAAAACCAATTCTCATATCATATGTGAATAGGAAAGTATGTAGTTGTGCATTTTATTATTTTAAGGGTATGCTTGAAATTTTATTATTTTAAGTATTTTAGAAATTGAGAATTTAAAGATTTCATAGAATCTGTTAATGGTGGAATTGGGAACCTTCATGGAGCTTAAACTCTTGGTTCAGTGCAAGTTCATGGGGGTTCAAACTAGGCCCCTAAGTGGCATTGAAAATTCAGAAAAATATAGTTTTTTTTTTTTATATATATATTGAAACAATGCTAATAATATAACAGGGGGGCAACGAAGGTTGCCAAAATAGAGATAACAATTACAACAAGGAAAATAGCTAGAAAGGTACACAAACAGCAACAAAAAACAGCAACCAACTAAGACTAAACAATAGCTGAAACTGTAACAACAGGAGCCACAAACCCCACTAAGAGCACACCGAACTACCCAACTCTAAATTTCAACAATTTTTTAAGTTGTTTAGAACAACAAACATCCTTAGAAAAAATATAGTTAGACAACTTGCCATAAAAATTTGAATAGATTATTAATATAATTTGAAAAATATGTCAAAACAAAATTTGTAGAAAATTGAATTTAGTTTCTAAGTCACTAGTTTTTTTTTGGAAAAAAAAAATCTATTTGGTGAAAATTTGAAATTTCAATGCAGTAGTACTAATTTTTTGAGGAAAAAATAAAAAGCAGGTGTTTGTCCAAACACTCTAATGGGGAGGGAAAATAAATATTTTTTATGAATCTTTCAATATAAGTAGACGACACATGCCCGGATGTGACACATTTATTTTTGTAATTTTTTTGCAAGTAAATAATTAGTTATGAATTTTCTAGTAGGAATTTATAAAAATATTAAAAACCATTTGTCTGGCCACCCGAACTTGGTCAAAACATTATGAAATTTATTTACTTTTTAAAACTACAATTTGTGAAGAATAGTGTATGATGCATCTTTTGAATTCGAAAAATATTTAATCATTTAAAAGTTATAGAAGTTTTTCAATCAGCCTATCAATCAAGACTTTACACATACTGCATGTAGAAAATTAATAATAATTACTTATTAAATTCAAAATGAATCATATCTTATATCAGTAGAATGTTTTCAATTTATTGAACAAACCCTTTTCATTTCATCAAAATCGAATGAAAAAAAGTCATCAGCATGAAGGGTGAAGTTTGAAAACTCATGAAACCCCTATAAACACACTTGAGATGTTGACTTTTTCAGGTTGGTTGCCCCCAAGACAAATGCCAAAGCAATACCGAAGCAAAATAGATCTTTTTTATATTGGATATCCAATAAAAACGGATATCCAATTTTTCTTTTTTATCTATTTTTAAAAGAAAAATCAGATATCCAATAAGAAACCAATATTTGTTACGCAGAATTGCATAATGTATATCCATTATTCATGATTAAGAAATGGATATCCATTTACTAAAACCAGAAATATTAAGATATAAAAAATTAGTATATATTAAATGTAAAATGTTATAATATTGATATTAATAAAAATATTCATATAAATTTTATATTAGTATATATAAAATATTAATATTATATGAATAAATTATATTATATTATACTATATATATTAATATTATAGTTATAATAATATATATATATATATATATATTTAATAAATATTTATATTTATATTAATATAAATATAATAAATATTTATATTAATATGTTATATAAATATATATATAATTTTTATATTTAATAAATATTAATGTACATAATATTAATATTAATATATTAAATATAATATTATAATATTTATATTAATATAATATATATAATATTATTTGTATTATGTTAATAATACTATATGTAATATATATAATATTATATTATTTATATATTAATATATTAATTTTAATATATAAAGCAAAATACATATTTGCACAAGCGAAACGGGTATCCGTGTTGTCAATAACGGATATATGGTATGTACACATAATGGATATGTGTTATGTGGAGCTCAAAAAAGATCAGGCTTATCTCAAGAAATATGAAGAAATTGTGTTGTACAAAACAGATATCTATTTTTAATAAAATGGATATCCATTATATGTAACTTAAAATATCTATTATATATTATATATTAAATTATATATTATGTGTTATATGATATATTGTATATATATTACATATTATTATTTTAATATATATTATATATTGTATATTGTATTATTATTATAAACTCTAGACAATGAAATGGAGATAGGGAGAGAGAGGTAGAGAGAGTTAGGGAGGAAGGGAGGAGTAGGTGGAGAGAGGTGGGGTAGGAGAGGTAGGGTGGGAGGAATAAAGGGAGGGAGAGAAAGATGGAAGGAGGGAGAGAGAGGGAAGGGGGGAGATAGGGATTGGTAGGGTGGGAGGGAGAGATGGACGAACAAAAAGAGGGAAGGATGGAGATAGCGAGAGATAGGATAGGATAGAGATATGGATTGGTAGGGAGTGAGGGTGAGAGAGAGGGATAGGTGGGGGGAGAGAAAGAGGGAAGGAGGGAGAGGATTAGTAAGGTGGTAGGGTGAGAGAGTGAAGGAGGGAGATAGGGAGTGGTAGGGTGGGAGGAATAGAGAGAAAGAAGGAGATAGAGATTGGTAGGGTGGGAGGGGGAGACAGAGAGAGAGAGATGGGGGATTGGTAAGGGTGGGAGGGATAGAGAAGGAATAGAGATAAGGGATTATGAGTAAAGGTGGGAGGGAGAGAGAGAAGGAGATAAGGATTGAGGTAGGGTGAGAGGAGAGGGGGATAGGTGGAGGGAGATAGGTAGTGGTAGGGTGAGAGGGATAGAGGGAGGGAGAGAAAGATGGAAGGATGGAGATAGGGAGTGGTAGGGTGGTAAGGATAAAGGGAGGGAGAGAAAGAGGGAAGGAGGGAGATATGGATTGATAAGGTGGGAGAGAGAGAAGGAGATAGGGATTGGTAGGGTGGGAGGAATAAAGAGAGAGAGGGAGATAGGGATTGGTAGGGTGGATGGGAGAGAGAGAGAGAGAAAGAGATAGGGATATAGGGATTGGTAAGGTGGGAGGGAAAGAGAGTGAGAGAGGAGATAGGGATTGGTAGGGTGGGAGGAATAGAGAGATAAGGAGATAGGGATTGGTAGGGTGGGAGAGAGAGAGAGGAGATATGTATTGGTAAGGTGGGAGGGAGAGGAGAGGGATTGGTAATGTGGGAGGGTGAGAGAGGGAATGAGGGAGATAGGGAGTGGTATAGTGGGAGGAATATAGAAAGAGGAGATAGAGATTGGTAGGGTTGGAGGGAGGAAGGGAGGGAGAGAGAGAGAGAGAGAGAGAAGGGTGGGTGGGGAGAGAGAATGAGAGGGAGATATGGATTGGTAAGGTGGGAGAGAGAGAGAGAGAGAGAGATAAGGAGCTATGGATTGGTAAGGTGGGAGGGAGGGAGAGGGAAGGAGGGAGATATGGATTGGTAAGGTGGAAGGGAGAGAGAGAGAGGGTGTGGATTGGTAGGGTGGGGGGAGAGAGAGGAGATAGGGATTGGTAGGGTGGGAGGGAGAGAGAGGAGATAGGTATTAGTAAGGTGAGAGGGAGAGAGGGAGAGAGGAGATAGGGATTGGTAGGTGTTGCAAGTATGATAAATTGGTTTTGTCATTGATTTCAACAAGCTTGTGTTGTCTTTGGTTTAAATTGTATGAGAATAATATTGTTGAAAGAACATGTGTAGTTGTTTATGTTAATGATGTTTTGATTAGTTGCATTATGTTGTCATTAGTAAGCTACCGGTGTCAACCTCTAGTGTTGCTTTGATAAGATTTTGTCTATGGATTTATGGTTGAGTTGATAGGTTTCAGTTGGTTCTAGAAGTACTGAATAGGATGAGGATGTGTCTCTAGTGTTTGGTTTCCAAATTCTTTTGAGAATATTTGATAAAAAGAGAAATAGTGATTTGCAGTGTGTTTTGATTTGAAGATTAGTGTTCTGGTTTTGCTCCATAGTTCTTCTAGGTCAAATATTCTCTTATGTGTTTCGGATATGTTGACCAAAGGTGTTCAAAGGTGTTATATCTAGAATTTTGTGTGCTAGAATGTTAAGAAAAGGAATTTGTGTTCACTAGTGTGTGAACTATGTATTACAGAGGTGTCTAGGAGAAATATTTTTGCTCCATATTTCTCTGTAGTTTGGTTTTAAGTCTTGTGGATCTAGAGGAATTTTGATAGTGTCGATATCTTTCTTCATTTAAATTTGTTTGAGGTTTGTTGCTTCAGAAGTCAATTTCTTAAGTTACAGAGTATGGCAGAGTTGTCTAAGTGTATTTGGTGTGTACATTCTTCAGGTGAAAGTTGTTGCGAAGGAGTTTTTTATATTTCAAGGTATTTGTGGAATATTATAGATTATTTTTAGGTGATATTTGTTGTCTATGAGTTATTTTTGGATCAAAGGAAGTGTGTACTTAAAATATTAATGGTGTTTACATGGGTAACGGTTGACCTTGGGTTTTTACAGTACTTGAAAAATTTTTGGAAGAATGGTGTGGTGTGTATGAATGGATTTAGGTCCTAGCTAAGGTTTGTTGTGGTCCTCTTTTATTTCTTTCCATTTCAAGAATATTTTGGTGCCGACCTAATTTGAGTTTGCATAGTTGAGGTGCATAGTTGACCTTGGAGAATGTTTTCAAGGTTGAAGATGACATAGATATGAGTTGGTTTGTTGAGGGATGTAAAGAGAGATGTGAATGATACAATTGATGTGAATTTTAGAGTTGTAAGGTACGAATTTGTATAGTGTAGTGTGAACTTTTGTGTGTTAAATTACTAAATGAAATGAGTAGAAGGTATGTACAATTCTTCAGAGAGACTATGAAGGTGTTAGTAATGTTGTGGTGGATTTTTTTTGTTGCTTTGAGATGGGTTTCTCACTATAGCACTCTTCTTTATCTTCTTTTATGTTTTGAAAGTGAGCCTTTCTTTCTCTTGGGCAGTGATCCCTATTGTATTCGGTGTCGATATTACTTTATATTGTGAGCTAATCCTCGCCATGGTTTTTCCCATCTTGGATTTTCTACGTAAATTTGATGTTCTTTTGTGCATTCTATTTTTATTATTTTCTTTTCATGCTAAATCATATAATAGATTAAGGGTTAACTGAATGAATGTGGATCTGAATATTTATAATAGTTTAGAATTTTGAAGTACAATTGATTCACCCCCCTCTCAGTTGTATTGTGCATTCAACTATAGGGTGGGAAGAATATATAGAGAGAATGAGACAGGGATTGGTAGGGTGGGGGAGAGAGAGAGAGAGAGAGAAGGAGATAGGGACTGGTAAGGTGGGAGGGAGAGAGAGAGAGATAGGGATTGGTAGGGTGGGAGGAATAGTTAGATGGAAGGAGGGATATATGGAGTGGTAGGGTGGGAGGAATATAGAGAGGATATAGAGATTGGTAGGGTGGGAGGGAGGGAGAGAACAAGATAGGAATTGGTAGGGTGGGAGGAATAGAGAGAAAGAAGGAGATAGGGATTGGTAGGGTGGGTGGGAGAGAGAGAGGAGATAAGGAGATATGGATTGGTAAGATGGGGGGAGAAAGAGAGAAGGAGATAAGGAGATAGGGATTGGTAAGGTGGAAGGGAGAGAGGGAAGGAGGGAGATATGGATTGGTAAGGTGGGAGGCAGAGAGAGGAGATAGGGATTAGTAGGGTGGGAGGAATAGAGAGAGAAGGAGATAGGATTTGGTAGGGTGGGGGTAGAGAGAAGAGATAGGGATTGGTAGGCTCCACTCCTTATCTTTTTACCTCTTGGTGGCTTCTCAAAAATAGGGGTTTCTTGATTATTTCCTTTTGTGGGCTACTCATCAAAGGTTGTTGGTTGGGTTTCTTGAAAACACTCCTCTTCTAGTTCTTTTGTGTTGTAGGTAGGTATTGTAATAGGGGAATCAGAGGGCATTTCTTCCTCTAGAGTAGCCATGGTAGGTTCTTCTATTATTTATTCTTGGCCTCTATTTCCCTCATTAAGCAATTCAAGGATATTGTTGATATTGCTACAATTAAGAAAATCTTCCCAAGAAACATTTGGGAACTGAACCCTAAGGCTCCTCTTTACCAATAGTGTAACTAAGAAAAAATGAGACAATTTTGAGTTGTTTCGTTCCTTTTATATTCAAATGACATTCTGTTTAACAAATTGTATAAAAAGTTGGGAACATTTACATTTTTGTCATGGCGTAGATGAATCAACAATTTAAAATGGACTATGTATAGCAATGGTTGTCACCCATAACATATCAAGTATTTAACTATGTAAGAAGCTACTTTATCCCATAGCCAAAGCGGGGACAAACATTTAGTACCTTGTGAGGAAGAATCTAAATTTTCTCTTGGCAAGGAGAATTCATTTCTTGCTGCAATGGAATCCTTTCTGACTAGAAACTCCTCTCCCACTCTTGGAAAGTTGGCTACTTTAGCTACAGCTACCTCTGATACATAGACTATCTTCAGAACCCTAACAATTACCTCATCATTCTAAAATGTGTTGGTGAATTTTTGGGTCCTTACCTCATTGAATTTTGTAAGCTTAAAGAAATAATCCATCTAGCCAATGCACTGGAAGATAGTCAAACATTTTTTGTCTTCCAATAGCAGGTTATGTGTTATTGGTTCCCTTTGTATGATATCACCCTCGTCAATGCTTTAGTAATTTATAGCCACTTCTCAATTTTGATTGCTTCACAATCCTTACTTTTCTATGTTCTTGTTCCACCACCCAATTATACCACTTCTATTGTGCTTATATGCATAATTACTCAAATACACCTCTCAATTCAATTGCTTAGAACCCTTTTCTCTCCTATAAACTCCATATCTTTTGAAAATGGAGAAAAGTAAAATGTGAAAAGATTTGCAAAGTTTTGAAAATTAATAAAATTAAGGAATAATCATGAATACCCCTCCCCCCAGCTAATGTTACTAAGTTTCCTCACTTAGTGAGTACAATTTGGGCAGAGGAAAAAATTAGAAGTAGTGGATAATTAAAACATGATATGTGGCATGCATGAATGAACTATAAACACACACAAAATCAATAATCTTCTATGTTAATTATGATAAATTAATGCATAGTGTACCTGTAGAAATGGCTTAAAGTAAAATTCAACTCGTGTGAAGTAACTGAATGGCACTTGTAGCTTGATTTGAAGTGATATGATTTGATTGCAATAAATTTTGTACAGTAATATTTTGAAATTAATGATAGCATATGTGTGATATGTGGAAAATAATAGATGAAAAAATCCACAGAAAGGATGGAATGGGTGATGTAATTAATTGCATGGTACATTGGAAATGAGAAAGGTGGTAGGATGGCTACATGTGTACATATGATATAAGTTGCATGTAATAAAATAATATGATATGAATAGATGGAAAGGTAATTAGTGCAGGTGTTTTTGAAATGACTAAAAAACAAGTGCTACGGGCTCATGTAGTAATAGGTCCCTTCTATAGGATTGTTGCCTAGTGGTGTGATGTTGCAAGTCCTTGTTGCTTCTATGACTGTTGCAAAAAATTAAGACTGTTGAATGTCACTTGTGTTGTGTGTGCATTTGAATTTTTTTGTAGAATTACACCTATGAAATCTCAGTAAGCAAGCTATGTTGCTCATCTACTGAGGCTTTGAAAGAACTAATTGTTGTTGTCAATGCCTTTTGTATTTGTGGCTCAAATTGATGTTGCAATGTTAAAATAAATTCATCCTTTAGCAATGGCCATTTATAAAGCCTCAACCTGTGGCCATTAACTAGTAATGAAAACTGTATGTCATCATTTTTTTGTAACTAAACTACTCCATTTGGAAAAACTATTTTAATCTCATATGGCCCAAGCCATCTAGTCTATAATTTTCCTTTGTAATATTTTTACCTTGAATCATATAGTAAAGCCCAATCACCTACATTGAATTCCTTGGTTTTAATAGATTGATCATGCCAACGTGCCCTTTGTTGTTAGAGAAATTCAGTGTGGTGTATGGCTCCCATTTTGATTTTATCTAATGCATTGAGGTTGTGTAACCTCTCCTTCTCTATTATTGATAGGTTCATTCCCAATTTGGTTGTTATCCTCAGAGTCTTGTATTCAAATTCTATTGGAAGTACTAAATTTTTTCCATATATCATCTTATATGATGTGAAACCTATTGTTGTCTTTAGGTTGTCCTGTAAGCCCAAACTACTTTAGGTAACCTGGTTGTCTGTTCCTTCCCATGGATTGTCAATGTCTTTGTGGGGATGTTTTCAATTTCTCTATTTGTCACCTCCACTTTACCATTTTCTTGAGGGTGGTTGGGTGTAGACTTTTTATGTCTGATCCTATATTATTACACTAGTTTTGTGATCAGATCTAATGTAAACTGTGGCCCCTAGTCTATGACAATTTCTTTAGGAACACTATATCTTGTAAATATTTCTTCATAGAGAAATTTTTCCACATTCCCATCTCTTCAAACTGCAAAGATTTAACTTCTACCTATTTGGTAAGGTAATCTGTACAAACCAGTATGTATTCTTTATTTTTTGATGTTGGTGAGATGGGACCAATGAAGTCTAATCCCCATTTATGAAAGGGTGCTATTACCAATTATGGTTGTAGTGGCATCTCATTTATCCTTGTTGGTCTTCCCAATCTCTGAATCTATAGCATCTCCTGGTGTAATTGACTGCATCCTTATGAAGTGTTGGCCAATAGTAGCCAATATTCAAAATTTTAAGAGTTATCCTATTTGTTGCAACGTGCCCCCCATAGGGCTCATCATGGCATGCTCTAAGGATATCATACACTTCATCTTCCCTAATGTATCTTCTCATAATATTATCAGGCCATATGTAGAATAGATATCATGTTATCCATGAGTAAGGAAATATTTTTTGAACTAATTGCCTCTTCTCTCTTGGTGAGAGATGTGATGGTGGTTTCCCTACTACCAGAAAGTTGGCTATGTCTGCATACCAAGGTGTATGTAGAGATAGAGGGTGTGAAAACTATTTTTGTCTTCAGGTTGTCCTCTAAGCCCAAACTACTTTAGGTAACCTAGTTGCCTGGTCCTTCTTGTGGAGTGTCACTGTCTTTCTGATGATGTTTTCAATTTCTCTATTTCTCACCTCCACTTGACCATTTGCTTGAGGGTGGTTGGGTGTAGACTTTTTATGTCCAATCTTATATTATTGCACTAGTTTTGTGATCAGATCTGATGCAAATTATGGCCCCTAGTCTATGACAATTTCTTTAGGAACAACATATCTTGTAAATATGTCTTCATAGAGAATTTTTTCCACATTCCCATCTCTTCAAACTACAAAGCATTAACTTCCACCTATTTGGTAAGGTAATTTGTACAAACCAGTATGTGTTTTTTATTGTTTTATGTTGGTGAGATGGGACCAATGAAGTCTAATCCCCTTTTATCAAAGGGTGCTATTACCAATTATGGTTGTAATGGAATCTCATTTGTCCTTGTTGGTCTTCCCATTCTCTGACATCTATCACATCTCCTAGTGTAATTGACTACATCCTTATGAAGTGTTGGCCAATAATAGCCAGTATTCAAAATTTTAAGAGTTTTCCTCTTTGTTGCAAAGTTACCCCCATAGGGTTCATCATGGAATTCTCTGAGGATATCATACACTTCATCTTCCCTAATGTATTCTCATAATATTATCAAGCCCTATGTAGAATAGATATCTTATTATCTATAAGGAAATATTTTCTAAATTAATTACCTCTTCTCTCTCGGTGGGAGATGTGGTGGTGTTTTCCCTACTACCAAATAGTTGGCTATGTTTGCATACCAAGGTGTATGCAAAGATAGAGAGAATAGGCACTCATTTGGGAATGAATCATCTCCAACATCTTCTAATTTGTTTGGTAGTCTAGAGAGGAAATATGCTACTACATTTGATTTCCCTAGCTTTTCCACAATAGTTATGACAAATTCTTGAAATAGTAGCAACCACCTCACAAGCCTGCCACCCACTATTAGTTTTTTCATCAAATACCTTATTTCTATATGATCATTATGTATGAATATAGAATAGACTGTAATGTAGTTTCTAAACTTGTTGATCTTGCATGAACCACTACTAACACTATATAGTTTATTTCTACTCCTATAATATTTTTATTGATATAATAAATGGCATACTCAAGGTTTCCATCCTTTTGTCCTAACACAGCTTCTATTGCAAAAAATGAAGCATTTGTATGGATATGAAAAGGTAAGTTCTAGTTTGGTCCTCTCAAAATAATGGTTTTGGTTAATGTTTCCTTGAGAGCTTCAAAGCAATATTGACAAGTATTTGTCCATTCAAACTCTACATCCTTGGATAGTTAGACAAATAGTGGTGTTGTAATTTTGTTGAAATCTTGTATGAATATTTTGTAATAGCCAGCATTTCCAAGGAAACTTCTAACATGTTTCTATCTCTGAGGTATAGGTAATGTTGATATTATCTCAATTTTGTTGGGATCTACTTGGATTCCTTTATCGAACACAAAATGTCCCAAAACTACTCCCTCAGTCATCATCATGAAGCATTTTTCATGACTCGGAGACAAAGTATTATCTTGAAATATTTGTCATACTTCCTCTAGATTGGAAAGTTCTTCTTCTTAGGTATTCACATATATTGTGAAATCATCCATGTATAATTCCATGGAATCGTTGGAAAAGTCTAAGAATATGCTTAGTACTACCCTTTGAAAGGTGTTAGGTGCATTACATAGCCCAAATGGCAAGAAAGATTAAGCATATGTTCCCCAAGGGTATGTGAAGGTAATTGTGTCTTGATCTTTTGGGGTTATCTCAATTTGATTATATCCACTAATTCCATCTAAAAAGGAGAAGTATTTCTTACCTACTAATGAATCTAGTACCTAGTCAATGAAAGGAAGGGGAAAGTGGTATTTTCTAGTTGTTGCATTCAACTCACGCTATTCTACACACACTCTACACTTCCCCCCTTTATTAGGTACAATCACTAGTGGAGACACCCATTGACTATCAAAGATTAGCTAGATGAATCATGCATCCAAAAAAAATGTAATTCAACTTTGACTATGTCACAAACTACAAGGTTAATTCTTCTTTGTGGTTGTCTAGCTGGTTTATATCCTTGATTGATGTAAATCCTATACATGCACAAGTTTGGGCCCATACCCTTCATACCATCATAATCCCATGCAAATTTTGTTGCATGTTCTTGCAGCACATAGAATAGTGATGTCTGTTGTGCAACATTCAATTGGTTGTTTACATTTAATTTCTTATTAGGCATAATATCTAAGGTCAAGGATGATTTTTGAACAAATGAAATATCAAGACTTGCTATATTTGGGATACAATGATGTGACAATAAAGTGAAAAAAAATTGAGAAATAGACTTAGATGTATTGGTTGGAATTATGTTTTGCAAGGGATCCTGCAAACATGTTAGATAGTCATGTTGTTAAGGGTACCTACCATAATTGTTCTACATATTGTTTGTGATAAATTCATCTTCATCTTAGTCTTCTAACAAGGGATTGTGTCCAATAGTCATCAAATTTTATAAGGAGTACTGTTCTTCCTCATCTAGGGTAGGCCATGCAGTTTTCTCCAAATCTACATGTGGTTGGGCAAGTGGATAGAGGACTAGTTTCTTAATGGCATTTCCATTGGAAATGATCATGTTACAATACCTACAACCAATAAAGGCATCAGTAGTTTCCAACCAAGGTATCCCTAAGATGAGGGGATATCCTACAAGGTTAGCTTTAGGCTGCAACACCATAAATTATATAAGGTACTCCCATGAGTCCAATTTTATTACCAAGTCTTCTATGACTCCCTCGGGCTTGATTATAGACCTATCTGCTAACTATAGCACAGTAGGTGTAGGTCTAAGCTCCATTAGTTATAATAATTTTAATTTTTCTTTGGTCATTACATTAATGGCTACCCCAAGGTCAATTAAGGTGGTCTTTATGAGAGTACCATTGATTTTGACATCCACTACAGGGCTCCTATGGTCTGCATACTTGGGGACGGTTATGTTTCTGAACATAATGTTTGTAAGTTTTCCTAAGACATGTACAGTCTGAGGTTCCTCACACTTCTTGCATTACGTTTTGAGGCTACAATTCTCTTACTATTTTTGTATAAATAGGTACTTCCTTAATGGCCTTGATGAGGGTTATTTTGATGCAAACATCCTTTATTTGTCCCAATAGATCAGTTTTACCCTATGAATAATGTTTTGGACTATTAGTCTCTCAAGGAATGGAGGCTTTGGACTCATTGTTGGTGGATTAACCTGATTTGACTCAAGTTCCTTAGATTGTTTATCTATAAGCTCTGCTAGGAATTCCTCATCAATTAATTCAATGATATGAGGAGATGAATATCCCACTAACATCTTCCCTAATATGAGGTGTACATCACTCACCTCAAACCCATAGGTGGGGTATTTCATGGTTCCAATAGCATAATCATGTTGGAAATGCTTATTATTTGGGTTAGGTGCAAGCTGTGTTGGAAATTAAGGTGCTCTTGGTGGATTTGGCATATTTTTTGAAGGGTTTGGCAACATGGCTTGGCGATGTGGTTACAAGGGTTTTTGTGGCTTCTGATAGTTGGGATTTTGATTTTTCCATTACTGGCATCTCTGCCACTAAGGTTTCCATTAATTTTGTTGAGGTGGCTATTGAGAATTATGATTAGGTCCTAAATTTTTTGTTGTTGTTGATTCCAATTTGATTGAGGTACTAACTATTGTGGGTTTTACACATTGTCATGGGATTGAGGGTTTCAAATAGGGAAATTTTCATTATTACTAGGAAATGACATGTTATAACTCAAAGGATCTTAGGGTGTACCTTATCTTGGCTACCATGGTTTATGTTGAGCTATGTATAATAATTTACCATCTTCACCTTCTAGTGCATAAAATTTTGATGTCCCTTTATTATCTTTAGAAATATTGGCCACCTTCTTGCACTTGCAATTTATTTTCTTTTGTCGACAATGTGGGCAATTTTCTATAAGGGCTACCTCTACTTCTTGTTTTTTCTTGATATGGATGGTATCTAATTTTGTAGCCAAGTGGCTAATGATATCCTCTTTCATGTTTAATATAATATTTCTTAGCTCTACCCTTGAGACTCCAGTTATAGGTTTGTTGATGGAAGATGTCCTATCTCCTCTACCCATCTTGGTAAAAGACCTTGAATAGTTCCTGCATGCTTTGAAAATTTCCTCAAATGGTTCTTGTGATATGTCTCCTACCCCAATGAGGTTAATTTCATTCATACAATCCTCATTAACTCCTCTTAAGAATATTAATTTTAGAGATTCATCAGAGAGTCTATTTTGATGAGATTTCTTGAGGTAGAATTGAAACCTCTCTACATAGTCTTCCAAGGATTCATCTTCCTTTTGTGACATCTTGAAGATTTCATCCCTCTTTCTATCTATGCCTCTATAGTAATACTAGTAGTTCTCCAAGAATTTTTTCTTTATTGTGTTGGAATTGGGAATAACATATCTTCCCAACCCCATGAACCATCTTAGAGTAGCATCTTTCAGTATTGTTGGAAATAATTTGAGTTTATGAGAATCTATTGTATAGCCATAACTTTGGCATAGCACATCAAACTCAAAAAGAAAGGTGTTTGGGTCCTCTGTAACCAACCCATAGAAGATAGGCAGTGTTGAAGGAGGTATATTTTTTAAAGCAACAACCCTCTCCTGGTTGGCTATAGGGAACTCAAATGTTACATTCTCTAGTGGGTCTTCAACTATTACATCAGCCATGATTTTGATGTGTATGTGGGAAGTCTCCTTTATTTCTAGTGTAGGTACTAGTGTCAAGGATGATTCTTCTTTAGGAATACCCTTGCTTTGTTCATTGTGTTCACTAGTATATTGAAATACTTCATGTATTGAAGGGATAAATCTTCCCAAAGCATCTCTTGTTTCTGCATGTAATATTTGTAACTTTGTGGCTTAGTGGTTCCTACACATTTTTAGTAACTTGGGTTGTGTTGATGGATAAAAAACTATTTACCCTAATATTGAAAATGGAACTACTAAACTAGGAAATCTTGAAAATAATTATAAATATGTAGGATAATCTTTAACTTAGCACCATCCCCAACAATGAACCAAAACATGTAGGGCTTCTATAATTTCTAATTAACTTGGTGCTATAGGTAGACACACAATTCAAAGGATGGCTTCCTAACTGAATAGTTCACCAAACCTTTACAAGAGGTTGCATTTGATTATCAACCAAGGCTTTGTAAGCTTTTGACAGTGTTGGCACTATATGTGCATTCATGGATTCTAATACCGCCTATATTAATGAGTATAGGTGATTTACATGTGTACAAAAAATGGTAAAAGCTGGAAAAGGAAATGAAACATTAACTCAAAAAATAGTGAGAATAACATAAACTATTACTTATGATGTGGTTACTTATCACTTAATATTGTGACTACTAGCTTTTGAGATTGAACTATAACTTATCACTTCGAGAGTATAAAATTGTCATTAAGCTATAGAAACTAATTCAATTACAGAATCACATTTATAAATATACATGCATGTAACTATGAACTATATTAATCAATAATACATGAACTAATTTAATAATAGAAAGATAGAGTGGATAGCAATACCTCAAGTGGCCCTTGCTTGAGTTGTTGCTTCCACAACATGTATCAACACTTACTACTTAATCAGGAATTCATAATATTGAACTAACTCATTTATTGAATGATAACTCTTAACTCTAACAAGAGTCTAATAAAGAAACCTCATTCAAAAATACATATTCATTATTCAACTAATAACAAAAAACTAACAATGATCAAAAACAAATTGGACAACTAGTAACTAGATTTTCTCCTCACACCAGATCCAACTATATAGGTTCGTGAGGAATCTTATTCATCCTAGGACTGAAAATATAACCATAATGTATTTTCCACTCTCCCTTGGGGATAGGGAGAGAACTTAGTCTTGTAATATAAAACCATAATTAAAAATTAGAAGAAGACAAACTAACTTTGAACTTTGTCCTAACTATTAACCATAATGATAGAGACGTATTTCAAAAGAATTTCGATGTCACGAGCTACTCCTATTCAAAAAAGACTCCTTATTCCAATCATCTTATTTGGTATGCTTGTAGTGACTCACGGTTGACTATTTAATGGTCTCATTCATTCTTCTCTACAGTTGTCACACTTTAATCATTCTAGCTACTCCCCTACAACTGCTTGCGGTCCTTATGTTGTGGGTTAGAAATCCTAGTTGTTGTGGATTATAGCTCTTCTAGTTGCAAGAGGTTAGTTTTAGTCTAAAGCACACACATCATTAATAATCATAAATTAAGCAAAGAATCATACTAAATTTCATAAACAATCATACAAATATCATCATATCATATTTGCATTACCACATACTAAATTATGGTTTAAGATGCGTAAAAGGTAGAAAAGATGTATAAGTATTAGGATTGTCTGTGAAATTTAGCAAATTAAAATGATAAAATACATAAACTTAATAAGGAAAAATAGTCATAAACTGAACCCATCAATGACCACATGTTGAAGAAACATATCCGCCATGCCAAAGTGTGGTCACATACTATCAAATATGATCTTTAGGTCACAACCATGCAATATGAAAATTCATGACTAACTCCAAGATCTACCACCTTGAATTTCCATAGCCCAAAGTTCTATCCATTGGAACATTTAATCTCATACCTTGATGTGTTAACCATAGACTCAATACCATGTTACATATTTTTATAATAATATTCAAAAAAAATTGTATGATCAATTTTACATGCACTACAATAAAATTAATATATCAAGATTCCCCGCCACACATTAGAATTTGTCCCCCCAATAACATGGTCACTACCCAAGAAACATGTAACATGATTTGATACCAAACATTGGGTATTGTGTACCCCTATTATAGATAACCAATATTTTAGGATAAAGAAGCTTAAGATTATGGATCGCAAATATAGTTATAGTATTAACCAATCTATCTAAAAATATTGATAAAAGCACATAGAACAATATACAAACATAAGATTACATGAGATAATAATTCTTATGAGGAAACTCTTATAATATTAAAAACTTACCACCAAAATATAGTCATTGTTATATTATTCAAAATTCAAATATTCAATACAACATTTCTCTTATAGAGTCTCAATCTAAAGTATTACAAAACACTCTATCTTTGTAATCAACCTTCTAATGTATAATTTCTAACATCTAATGGTCAACCTTTTATTCCACCCATCAAACCTTTGACCATTCACATGAATATATACATAAAGATGTTATGATGAAATACTAACCATCTAATTATCCTACCAACTCATGGAATACCAAGAATCACACAAAAAATTTAATCATACCATGACATTAACATGTCATGCATATCACCAAACATGATGCCTCCACAAGGATAATCATTTTGTATATGTACCTATATCACACACTAAGAGTCAATATTTTATCACTAGATACTACCAATGTGTACATGTGTTCTTATATAGCCACCACTACGAGTACCAAGTTTGTGGTAACATATACAAACATTACAATGTTTGGATTCTACGACATTAATTCTAGCTATATCATAGGTATGATTGTACATATTTCCATTCATGTTGCTAGTAACACTAAATTTAGTATGCAGTAAGAAGTTCTCTTTCAAGTGTCGTACAATTTCTACCACATCACCTCATGTAAGCATGCATATATATATTACTAAAAACATATAAAACTCGCCACATCATAATGTATTTCATTTGTAACTACTCATCAATATTTAGATAAAATCTTCTTTTAGGAACTCTTCTCAAATGAATAACATACCCAAGTCCCAACACATGTAATGTGCAAATCCATAAAAAATTATATTCAGCTCTCACTAAAAAAAAAGTGCATAAATACATTTTCAACATCAAGATTGTGGTAGTCCTATTAACAAAAAAAATCTAGGGAAAAAAGTGTTTTTCAAGAACTACCAAGAAATTTATTAAATTTTTCACATAAGAAGAAAGTTGAAGCCAAGGAAAACTTAATGTTTCACCAAGGTTGTGCAAGGTATTACAAGTTATTTTTTCTTCAAACTAAGACACATTATTAATATTTTTTATAACATTACTTGCCATAAATTTTAAACCAAAAAAATCCATATCTATGTGTTACAAAAACACCCCGAATTTCAGATATAAGGCACCCCTAAAATATTTCCAATGAGGCTACCATACCACAACATTAACAACCCTTAACTCCATAAAAAAATTTAATAATTTTGAACAATCATTCTAGTGGTAGGTTTGGAAAATAATAATAATACAAAATCAAAATATGATGACACCAATGAGCCTTAAATATAGATGGCCCAAGGTTGTGTAAAGCAATTATTTAAATTCAACATTAATTTTTCTATGTTTAGTGGGTTTTCAAAATAATCATTCATGTACCAAGAAATGCATATTATTTTCAATATTTCCTTATAATTTTAAGGAATTTATAAATTAAAAGGGATATGGTGGAGCAAATATAAATGAGGAAGAAATATATATTCAACCAATAAAATAGATGATTGTTCATGGCATAAAATATTGTGATATACATTGGTTGTTTCTTCCAATCAACAAAATATTGTCAATCATCTTCCATAGTGCTTGATGGATTAATGATTCAATTTATTTATTTACATAAAAATATGCGAAACTTCTAAAAATATGGATCCACATCAAAGAGTGGATTTTATTTTAATTTTTGTCCATGAGAAGGATTTATAGTTATAGAATTGGGCTTCTATACAAAGGTCAAAAGGAAGAACACTAAGCAACTAAAGTCTAAGTGTGGGTTGCACTATGTAGATTTTTAAATGGATTTGTTGTATTAGCATACTAGGTTTTCTCAAGAAGAGATAATACCAAGCATTCCCAAGAAGAGACAATACCAGGTGTTCCCAAGAAGAGAAAATGGAGTTGTATTAGCATACTAGGTGTTCTCAAGAAGAGATAATACTAGGCATTCCCAAGAAGAGACAATGCCAGGTGTTCCCAAGAAGAGATAATACCCACTAAAATGGAAACCAAGAGAAGAAATAAATAGTAGTAGAGGTGTTTAATAAAAAGTATTGAGAATCCCTCATATGGTGACTCAAAATTGGAAGATAACCAACACAAATGGTGGCTCAACGAGGGTAAAAAATTTCCATTTCCCCAACCAAGTAGAAAGGGTTGGCTAATTCACATAATGATTCCCTATAATGCACCTCTAAAGCAAGTAAAAATCAACCAATTTCAACAATGGTGGCTAGAATTTTTACTCACTTCAACATGGTAACATTTCCATCCTAAAAAAACTAAAAGCAAAACCCAAATTAATTTTTTTACTTCATCCCCCAATAATATTTTTTTGAACTCCTTTTAAAAAAATTATTCCATTGATTAAATTATATTAATCATAAAATTTAAAACAAATAAATGACAAGTCATTTAAAAAATATTCAAAACAAATGGTCTAACCTTTAACAAAAATACCCAAATGATGGTTCCAATAACACTCAAACCAAATAAAAATCTCAAAAAAATCCCTCACCTCTAAAATTAATTAAATTAACATAATAAACAACCATATAGAAACATACTTATGACACCATTATTAGTGAGTAGGGAGCTCTTGGTTGCATTCAACCTAGATGGATTAGCAAAAGAGTTCATGCAAATTATTTGATTCTATCATGTGGAGAAAGATGACATAAAAAGACTTCAACAATCATCTATCTCTTTGTTTCCCAACACATAAGGGCCCACACACTTAGCTTACACATAAATCTCATCATTATATACTTGAAGCAATCAAATAATCAGATGTAGTATTTATCCAACAATATTTTAATTCCATTCAACCATGAAAAAATCCTTTTCATTAGCACTTATTAGTGATCTAGAATTTATTTAATTGGATGCATCATCACATGTTCTAATACCTATCAATGGTTGTAATGAAATGATCAACTAATGAACAACATATTCACTTCAAGTATGTATTGCCTCTCTTTAAAAGATAATTGGCTTAGGTAAATCTTGGTAGAAAATTCTCCAAGCTCTTTAAAACTATGTCGGTTCACTTTGAATCAATTCAAAGATCTATATGTGTAATCCAACATTTATTTTTTAATAATAAATCCTAGATTGAGTTCTTATGAAGACTTTTGATAAAATTCATTTCTCATACAACACTTAAAATTTATTTATCCCCTTTGTATGCCTTTTCTATCTTTTAACATGCAATTACAAGATTAAATAAATTCATACAACCTTCCTCAAATTTATTTAGTTTAAAATTTACATGAGATAATTGACTAAGATTATGTCTATCCTAAACTAACTTTCTTAAACAATTATTCAAGACAAATATCAAAAGAGATAAAAGATGCAAGAGCATCTAGGGTGTAAGAGAAATCTTGCATCACCCAAAAAAATATTTTATTTTAATTTTAAATCAGTATTTGAAGGTGGGTTTTAATAAACTAAAGATATCTAAGGCTCCAAAAACCAAAGGAACGAAGTTGTAATGTGTTGCAACATGTGAGGATTTCATCCTTTATTTTGTTTTCTCATTTTTATAATATAATATATATTTAGTTCAATAAAGAATGTGCATATCTTCCTATGAGAAATCCATGTGATTGTGTGTTGTTTGATTTTCCCCTTCAATAAGTGTTATCAAAGTGAGAGTTCCTAAGCGTGTTGACAGATTGTCTAACATGAAGTAGTTCAAATCAAGACTTGTCATTGTGGGTTGAGCAATAAAGAGGAAATCAAATGCATCCATGAATAAATTATGGTGGTGGGATAAATGTGGGCAGAGATGAGGGTTATATGGTTGGAGTGAAAAAGACACTAAGAGGGGGTGGTGAATCAGTGATTTTAACTGTTTTCACAATTTTAATAAAACTAAAATAAACCAGATGTATGCTCTCATTTATCAATGATAAACTCATTCATGTATTGAATGCAATCACATAAACTGAAATGAGAATTATAATAGTGAAACATAGCATATTAAAGCATTCATGCAATGAATCAAATGAACCATAGATAAAAAAATAGACACAAGATATGCCGAGTGGAAAACCCTCCTGGGGTAGAAAAACCACTCCTAAACTACTGCAATTTTTAGGCTTTCATTTCAATAATCATTTTTGACAATGCCTCATAGGCTGATTTTTTAGCACCAACCCCTCTTTTAGAAACACCAATTTCAAGGAGCACCAACCCCTTTTCTGTTTTCAGTAAGACATACAATGATACAGAGGATCTCTTTGTTTCTCTAGTTTCTCTCAAGTGCCTCTTGACAGAGAATGTTTACAATCCTCAAGGTTCAAGCATGGCCCTTCAGAATCTAACCATTGTCAAGCCTTGAGATAGCTTGATAAAATAATTCATATTTTTGGTTTTCAATCTCAATGCTCAACTTTTCTTCAATACAAATCACAGTGATATGCTCACACTAGTTTTTCACTTTATGTTTCATACATTTCTCATAGTTCTTCAAAAATAGTTAACACTCTCTTTCAATTTTTTCAGCAAAAATAAAAACCCTTATTTCTCACTTAATTTCCAAAACAAGAATTGAAATCCCTAATCTCTTTGTTTTCCTGCTTAAACAAATTTCATCATTACATTTTTAGATATTGTAACAGTAGCTCATTTTTCTTTTTCGAAAGCAAAAACAGAGGTGATTATCAAAGTACCCACTTTTTGTCGAGCAACAATGCTAGATGTTACAGTGTTCCTAAGAGAAAGATCAACATGTAGAATTTCTTCTGACAGGAACAACCAAGCAGCATGCAAATTAAGAAAGCAGATTGAACCCTGTCCTCTCAAGAAGCCTGCACAGGTAGTGCTAAACAAACCAACATAAAAACTACTAAATATTCCATGAACAATAGCCACTAAAACTTCTACAATAGTAAAGTAACCGAATTCACGATGTAGTGTAATCAAAACCCCATAATAATGCATCCAAGAACAGTTATAAATGAATCCAAGTAAGAAACTGAAAAGATTCGTAGACTTCATGATTACCCACAAACCAAAAACACTGACCCATAATTCCAATATTGTAAACTATGGTGAAATGCAGTTTAGATTAAGTGAATTCATGCATTAATTCTAACCATGAAGTGAATGAACCCATTTTTCATCTTCCATATAGAAGTAAGCACATATCTTCAATTATCTTTTCCAGTAGAAGTAACAGTTATACAAAGCAGTTAAAGAGATGAATATCTGAGAAGACCAAAAGAGATTTTGTCATTTAGCAATTTACCAGACCAACAAAGCAGCAAAGCAGCACGAGCTTCTTCCAGTTTTGAGCTCTTACCCAATGACAAGAGACTAACAGGAGAATCGACCATGGTAATGGTCTTTCATATTCTCCCATACATTGTCCAAGAAAATCAGAAAGCCAACTAACATAGTGAAACTGCTGAGAGGAGATCTCCATGGTAGCGGCCAGAATAGGGTTTGAAACCCACAAACAAAGAAACAAAAATATTTTCCCTAATCTTCCCAAAACAAAAATAGTCGAAGACCTTTACCATTTATCAAATATTGACTAAGTGAAATGCCGACCAAATAATGCCTTGAATTATTTGAAATGACCACATTACACACCAAATGTTGATTACCTTAGACTTGTTTGTTTCCTAGTAATCAAGCCCAAGTCACTTCCATGGTGACATTTTAGAACATCATAACCTTATACCTATTGTCGGCCTTAAGGCCTAGTAATGTGTTGACCAAAAGACCCGAATCACATGCACAAGAATGATCAAATGTTTTCCATTATTCAAAATCGATTACCACCCTATAATGCCATATATATCCAATGCCTTATGAAATATAATAAAGGCTAATATTCATGCTAAATTAAATATGTCATTCACCCATGCCAAATTTAGTATACCGAATTCTAAAGCCAATATCAAGTGTTTCATACACCCATGCCAATATCACAATATCATATGCCCATGCCATTAACAAATATTTAAGGAAACCCGATAGGATTTTCTCAAGACAAATAAACAACTGAAAGCATTACCTGACAGAGAAGCCCACCTCCGATATTGTTCAAAAAAAATTGTATCAATGTCATAATGGTAGAAAAAATGAATAAGCTAGTATCATATAATCTTGTAGAACACTGTAGCATAAAATTTCAAATCAGAATCATGTCACCTGAACATGGGAACATAAACCTGTAACCATGATTCCTTATGATTTGCACATGGAGTCAAGAGATCAGTGCCACCAAAGATAATATCATAAATGAAGTAATTATGCCAAAGATAGAATGGAAACAGTTCAACTAAGTAATCAAACACCAAGATGCCAAACTGAAACAAATATTGTCATCAAGGACAAATAGAAAAAGAGAAGTTCAACAAACTCCCCCTTTGTCCTTGATGGAAAAAACTAAGCCACCAAGCCAAAATAATGAACCAGAACCAAGAGTTCATAATTCTCCCCCTTTTTGTCACAAGGATAAAGGGAAGACAATAGTAAAATGCCATGAAGCTGCAGATATAACAATGGACCAGCAAAGTATGAGCTGCAAGGAGAGCTAACCAGCTCCCCCTATCACCAAGCTAGATATTTTAAGATAGTAAAGATTGAGAGATAACTCCCAATCTAGACCAAAGTCTTTCAAATACTTCTTTAGCTAGAGGCTTAGTAAAAATGTCAGCAACCTATGCTTGTGTAGGAACATATTGCACAGAAACCTCATTAGCCAACACCTTTTCATGAAGAAAGTGAAATTTAATATCAATGTGTTTAGTGCGAGAATGCATAACAAGATTCTTGGAAATATTAATTGCACTAGTATTATCACAAAGAATCGAAATAGGTTTAGGAATTTCAATACCCATGTCAGATAGGGTTTGTGACATCCAGATTACTTGAGTACAGCAAGAGGTGGTAGTAATATATTTTGCTTCAGCAGTGGAGAGTGAAACATATTCTTGTTTTTTGTTGTCCCAAGCCACTAATCAATCACCAAGAAAGAAAGCAGCACCACTAGTGCTTTTCCTATCATCCAGACAACCAGCCCAGTTAGAATCAGTATATGCTATTAATGAGAAATCATTACTTCTGGGATACCAAAGTCCATAATCAAGAGTGCCTTGAACATATTTAAGAATCCTTCTAACAGCATTAATATGAGATTCCTTGGAGATGACTGAAATCTTGTGACCATGCAAACAGCTTGCATTATGTCAGGTCTTGAGGTTGTTAGATATAATAGGCTGCCTATCATTGACCTATAGTCAGTTGGATTTATAGTAGGAGAATCATCAACCTTGTTGAGTTTACAGCCGGTAGTCATTTGAGTGCTAATTGGATGACATTCATCCATTTTAAATTTCTTTAGCATCTCTCTTGCATATTTTGTTTGAGAGAGAAAAATACCAGTTTCAAGTTGAGAGATTTGAAGACCTAAAAAGAATGGTATTTCTCCCAACATTGACATTTCAAACTCAGATTCCATAATTTGTGAGAATTTTTGACTCAAAGCAATATTGTTGCAGCCAAAGATAGTATCATCAACATAGATTTCAACAACTAGAATATCAGAACCTTCAATCTTAACATAAATATTGTTGTCTACACCTCCTCTAATAAAACCTTTTGAAAGTAAGTGATTGTCCAGTCTAGAGTACCAAGCTCTAGGAGCTTGTTTTAGGCCATATAAATCCTTTTTCAGCCTGTAAACATGATTGGGCTTGTTTTTGCAAGTAAACCCTTCAGGTTGTTCTATGTAAACTTCTTCATCCAAATAACCATTTAGAAAGGCAGTTTTTATATCCATTTGATATACAGTAAAGTTTTTGAAAATAGAATAGGCCAAGAATATTCTAATGGATTCAAGTCTAGCTATAGGTGCAAAGGTTTCACCAAAGTCAATACCTTCTTGTTGAGCATGTCCTTTGTAGACATATTTGGCCTTGTTGCGAACAACATGGTTATTTTCATCATGTTTTTTTTTTAATATCCATTTTCCTCCTATGGAATTTTTGTCATCTGGTCTTGGGACTAGCTCCCAAGTCTGATATTTCTCAATTTGATCAATTTCATCCTACATTGCATTGAGCCAGCATTCATCAGTTAGAGCTTCATCAAAAAAAATTGGCTCAAACTGTGTAATTAAACAGAAAGCAGTAAGCTCAGCTATGTGAGATTTTTCATCATAGTTAATAGTTCTTCTCCTTGTTTGAACTCTTGCAGATTTATCTCCAATAATCAGATCTTTAGGATGGTTTCTAGCAAGAGATTTTGGATTTTTTGTTACACATTTTTCAAGGCTAGTTTCAGCATCTTTAGATTTTTCTTCAGCTAGTTTAGGACTTGTTGATTCTATTTCAGGATTTGTTGATTCAAAGCCTTATGAATTTATTTCAAGTTCAAATTCTTCTTCCTCATCATCCTACATAGGTTTAGCATCTAAAAGGGTATTTTCATCAAATTTGACATTGACAGCATTGACAGATTCAATAATCTTATTCAGCCTATTATTAAAGAATTTATAGGCTTTGTTGTGAGTAGAGTATCCTAAAAAGATACCTTCGTTAGACTTAGATTGAAAGCTGCCTAAGTTATCATCATCTCTCTTGATAAAACATTTGCAGCCAAATATTTTGAAATATTTAATTGAGGCAGATTTACCATACCACAATTCATATGGAGTGAAATTGGATTTCACTTTGATTTGTACTCTATTCAAAATATAGACGGTTGTATGAACAGCTTATTTCCAGTACATGTTTGGTAGTTTTGCTTCATCCAGCATAGTCCTTTCCATTTCTTTTATAGTTATGTTCTTTCTCTCAACAACCCCATTCTGTTGAGGTGTTCTGGGAGCAGCATATTGTCTTTTTTAGCCATGCCTTTCACAATAGTCAATGAATTATTGTGAGGTGAATTCACCACCTTTGGCAGATCTTAGACATTTCAATTTTAAACCTGACTCCCTTTCTACCATTTTTCTAAAGACTTTAAAATGTTCAAAAGCTTCAAATTTGTGCTTGAGAAAGGTAACCCATACCATACGAGAGTAGTCGTCAACAAATAGCATGCAATATTTCTCACCATTGATAGATCTAGTCCCTGTAGGATGACATAATTCTATATGAACAAGTTGAAGAGGTCTAGTAGAAGAATGTTCTTTAGATTTAAAGCTTACCTTTGTTTGCTTTCCTTTGAGACATTCTTTATAGACTGCATTTTCAGGTTTTCTTAAAACAGGTAGACCTCTTACATTCTGATTCTTACTAATCCTAACCATATTGTCAAAATTAATATGACCTATCTCTTGTGCCACAGCCAACTTTCTTCAACATGACTCATTAAGCACATACCTTGATTATTTTCATTTCCAGATGTGCCAAGGAGATTGTAGACATTTCCCTTAGTCCTTCTTCCAGAAGCAATAGCTTTTCCAAGCTTATTCTTAATATCACATCCATGTGAAGTGAACAAGACCTAATAGCCACTATCACATATTTGACTGACACTCAGAAGGTTGTGTTTTAATCCTTCTACATAATACACATTGTAAATAGGAGTGTCTTCATTCAGAAGAAGTGAGCCTCTACCTTTGATTTGTATACTTGAATTATCTCCAAACTTCATATATCCACCTACATAATCTTCAAGATTAGTGATTTTTCTTTGTCACCAGTCATGTGGTTTGAACAACCACTGTCCAGGACCCATAAGTCTTTTTTTTGGGAGTGGAGAGCAGTTTGAACTAACATAGTTTGTTCTATGTTGTTGATTGTTTTAAGTTTCCAAACCTTTTTAGTTTGTTGTTGTTTATTCTGCTTATCATCTTTACATTGCTTAGCAAAATGACACATGGAGTTGCATGTGAAGCATCTAAACTATCTTGCAAAGCCAATATTTTTCCTATAACCAAATCTAGGTGTTCTAGGATTTATAAATCTGCAAGAGTTCACTTTGTGGCCAAATCTGTTGCAGAAATAACAGTACCCATAAAACAAAGGGTTAGAATTATATGATATTATGTTATTCCTAAAAGGATGAGCATGATCCTTATTGGAATTAGGATGTTTGGATTCAGAAATTTTGTTTCCAATAACAACATTATCCTTTGCATTGTCATTTGAAACATTCACCTTTCATAAAACCAATACCTTTTTTGTCCTTGTTCAATTTCTGTTTACTGAGCATGTCATTCAGTTTAAGATTACTCTCATATTTCTCAATGATCTTCCTAAGATCAACAATCTCGTGTTCAAGTTTTTGAATTTCTTGGTCTTTAAGATTTATTCCAATACGAAGATAATCTTCAACTCTCTTGATTTCTTCAAGTTGAGTTTTCAATGAGAAAATTTCAAGATTTGTGAGTTGCTCTTGAGCAGAGTTTTGTTCTTGAACAAGCATTTGTTTTTTTATTTTTCTCAGCTCTTTTAATGCACATTTCACTTCACCTTCAAGATCCACTTCACCAATTTCAGCATCATTGTTGTTAGTTTCTTCTTGCTGAATGATTTCAGCCATGAATATATTTTCATCCTCTTCATCTAAAGAGTCTTCAAATTCAGATTCTGTTTCATTTTTGCTGAACAGACTCTTCTTCTTTTTGAAGTTGAATTTTTGATTAGGTCTGTATGCCTTTTTCTTAGGGAATTTTTCAGATTTCTCATTGTCACTATTTGAATCACCATAGGGGCAATTTATAGAAAAGTGGCCTATTTTACCACAGTTAAAGCATTTGAAAGGAAGTTTTCCTTTATACTTTCCAGAGCCCTTTTTGAGCTTCCTAACAAAGTGGGATTCTTTGGAATCAAAAAATTCTAATTCAATAGCCTCAGCTTTTTCTTTCCTTTCAGTATTAAAGGCAATTTCTTTTGCAGAGGAATTGTTTTTACTTATTCTCATTTCATAGGCAGTCAGAGTGCCTTGTAGGTTGTCTAGGGTAAGTTGGTCAAAGTGTTTCTTCTCTTCTAGAGTAGCAATCTTAGATTCAAATTTGGTCGGTAATGTTCTAATGACCTTAGTTACAACATCAAATTATTTCACTTCTTCTCCCAGACCTTTCATAGCATTGACAATTTCATCAATGCTTAAGAAGTAATCAGCTACTTTTTCATCGTCCCTCATTTTTATTTCTTCAAACTAGTGTTTTAGAGTGAGGACTTTTGACTATTTTACTTTTTCATTTCCTTGATAGATAGTTTCAAGTTTAGTCCAGATATCCCTAGCAGAGCTATAGTGCATGACTTTGATAAAGACATCTTTAGTTAGTGCGCATAGGAGCGCATTTTTTGCTCTTGCATTAGTTTCATATATTTTCTTTCCATCAGAAGTTGTGGGCAATGTAGTTTGTATAGTGTACCTAGTTAAAACTATGCTCCACACATTGAGGTCAATAGAAGTTAAATAAGTCTCCATTCTGATTTTCTAGAATACATAACCAATTCCATCAAATAATGGAGCTCTAGTCATGGATGTGCCTTCATGAGCTTGAGACATTTTGAAAAGACTCCAAGGCCAAAATCAATCCTAGGTTGGAAAGACCTATCAGAAGACCCTAGGCTCCAATACCAATTGTTGGAGTGAAAAATACACTAAGAGGGGAGGTGAATCAGTGATTTTAACTGTTTTCACAATTTTAATAAAACTGAAATAAACCATATGTATGCTCTATTTATCAATGATACACATTCATGTATTGAATGCAATCACATAAACTGAAATGAGAATTATAATAGTGAAACATAGCATATTAAATCATTCATGCAATGAATCAGATGAACCATAGATAAGCAAATAGACACAAGATATGCCAAGTGGAAAACCCTCCTGGGGTAGAAAAACCACTCCTAAACTGCTACTTTTTTTAGGCTTTCATTTCAATAATCATTTTTGATAATGCCTCATAGGCTGATTTCTGAGCACCAACTCAAGGAGCACCAACCCCTCTTTTAGAAACACCAAATTCAAGGAGTACCAACCCCTTTTCTATTTTCAATAAGACATACAATGATACAAAGGATCTCTCTATTTCTGTAGTTTCTCTCAAGTGCCTCTTGACAGACAATGTTTACAATCCTCAAGGTTCAAGCATGACCCTTCAAAATTCTAACCATTGTCAAGCCTTAAGACAACTTGATAAAATAATTTATATTTTTGGTTTTCAATCTCAATGCTCAACTTTTCTTCAATACAAATCACAGTGATATGCTCACACTAGTTTTCCACTTTTTGTTTCATACATTTCTCATAGTTCTTCAAAAACAGTTAACACTCTCTTTCAATTTTTTCCAGCAAAAATAAGAACCCTTATTTCTCACTTAATTTCCAAAACAAGAATTGAAAGCCCTAATCTCTCTATTTTCCTACTAAAACAGATTTCATCATTACATTTTTAGATATTGTAACAGTAGCTCATTTTTCTTTTTCAAAAGAAAAAACAGAGGTGATTATCAAAGTACCCACTTTTTGTCGAGCAACAATGCCATATGTTACAGTGTTCTTGAGAGAAAGATCAATATGTAGAATTTCTTCTAATAGGAATACCCAAGTAGCATGCAAATTAAGAAAGCAGACTTGACCATGTACTCTCAAGTAGCCTGCATAGGCAGTGTTAAATGAACCAGCATAAAAAATAATTATATTCCATGAACAATAGTCACTAAAACTGCTGCAACAGTAAAGCAACCAAATTCACAATGCAGTGTAACCGAAACCCCATAATAATGCATCCAAGAACAGTTATAAATGAATCTAGGTAAGAAACTAAAAAATATTCGTAGACTTCATGATTACCCACAAACCAAAAACACCGACCCATAATTCCAATATTGTAAACTATGGTGAAATGTAGTTTAGATTAAGTGAATTCATGAATTTAATTCTAACCATGAAGTGAATGAACCCATTTTTCATCTTCCATACAAAAGTAAGCACATATCTTCAATTATCTTTTCCAGTAAAAGTAACGGTTCTGCAAAGCAGTTAAAGAGATGAATACCTAAGAAAACCAGAAGAGATTTTGTCATTTAGCAATTTACCATACCAACAGAGTAGCAAAGCAGCACGAGATTCTTCTAGTTTTGAGCTCTTACCCAATGATAGGAGACTAAAAGGAGAATCGACCATGGTAATGGTCTTTCATATTCCCCCATACACTGTCCAAGAAAATCAAAAAGCCAACTAACATAGTGAAACAGCTGAGAGGAGATCTCCATGGTGGTGGCTAGAATAGGGTTTGAAACCCATAAACAAAGAAACAAAAATGTTTGCCCCAATCTTCCCAAAACAAAAATAGCCGAAGACCTTTACCATTTATCAAATATTGACTAAGTGAAATGTCGACCAAATAATGCCTTGTATTATTTGACATGACCACATTACACACCAGACTCTAATTACCTTAGACTTTTTTATTTCCTAGTAATCAAGGCCAAGTCACTTCGATGGTGACATTTTAGAACATCATAGCCTTATACCTATTGTCAACCTTAAGGCATAGTAATGTGTTGACCAAAAGACCCAAATCACATACACAAGAATGATCAAATGTTTTCCATTATTCAAAATCGATTGCCACCCTATAATGCCATATATACCCAATGCCTTATGAAATATAATTAAAGGCTAATATTCATGCTAAATTTAGTATGCCATTCACCCATGCCAAATTTAGTATACCAAATGCTCAAGCCAATATCAAGTGTTTCATATACCCATGCCAATATCACAATATCATATGCCCATGCCATTAACAAATATTTAAGGAAACCTGATAGGTTTTTCTCAAGACAGAGAACCAACTGAAAGCATTACCTGACAGAGAAGCCCACCTTCGATATTGTTTAGAAAAAATTGTATCAATGTCATAATGGTAGAAAATTGAATAAGCCAGTATCATATAATCCTGTAGAACACTAGCATAAAATGTCAAATCAGAATCATGTCACTTGAACATGGGAACATAAACCTATAACCAAGATTCCTTATGATCTACACATGGAGTCAAGAGATCAGTGCCACCAAAGATAATATCATAAATGAAGTAAGTATGCCAAAGACATAATGGAAACAGTTCAACTGAGTAATCAACCACCAAGATGCCACACTAAAACAAATATTGTCATCAAGGACAAATAGCAAAAGAGAAGTTCAACATATATAGCCATCCAGAGATAGATTACCACACTATAAGAGGATATTCATAGAGGATTGTATGTCAAAAGAAGGGAATTAAGTGAAAATGAATATGAAGGTAAGTAGAAGAGCAATTTGAACAAGAACAAGATGATTCAGGAGATCATGAGCAAGTTATTTTGTTGAGGTTCATTTCCAAGATAGGAAAAAGGCCAAAAATTGAAGTTTCTACTTATCCTAGAAATCTCAATCTAAAATATTTAATTGATTGTATAAATGATATGGAGGAGTATTTCAAGTATGAGGATGTAGAGGATCCAAAACAAGTCAAATTTTCAAAGACCAAACTGAAAGGTCATGTGTGTATTTTATGGAAGGAGATATGGTTAGAAAGAAATAAAAGAGGAAAAGTAAATATTTCAAGATGGGATCAGATGGTGGAGAAGTTAAGGAAGCATTTCATTTTGGTTGATTATGAGTTATAGTTGCTAAAGAAGATGGAATGATTGAAGGGAACAAGTCTATTAAAGAATGCACATAAGAGTTTTATAATGTCATAATTAGAATAGACCATTTAGAGGCCAAAAGGAGAAGGTAACCCATTATATCAGTTTTTTGAGACCAAGTATCCAAGAAGAGTTGAGTTTGGTCAAAATGACTACCATATAATATTCCTACCAATTTTTCATGTGTTGGTGTAGGTTTTTTTTTTCCTAGTGAGTTAATTTATTTTCCCTTAGTTATAGGTTTTTCCTATACTTTTATTAAGATTGCTTAGGATAATAAAGTGAGTTTATCATTTAATAACTAGGAGATAAGGTGATGAGTTGTCTCCACCATTAAAGGGTGGAGCATTTACTTTTTCATCACTTTATTTAATATTCAATTCCTATCGGTTGATTTTCCACCTCCATCCTCTCCTTAGTTCTATATGAAATCACTACCTAGATTGTATTTTTCATATTGGAAGCTCTTAATGCAACTCTATTATCCTAACATTGCATATCTCTCTAAGTTGTCGGTTTGCATTGTTTATATTTTTCCAGTTTATATAGGTTTAAATTTCTCTTAAAAATTTCCTTGGGTTATTGAATATATTTCAGATTTCTAACATGGTATCAAAGCTTTGTTTTGAGAATTGTAAGTTCCTAGATTCCTAGATAAGAGAATTATTTTTTCATGTAAGATCTTGTAAATTTGTGTATGCTCTTCTCTTGTGTTTTAAACGATTTGGAGAATTAAATAGGGTTCGTAAATATCTAATAACTTCTTCATTTTGTATATGTGTTTTGTGATATTTGGATGATTGCAGCATTTTTGGTTATATTGGCAATATTTTTAACTATTCCAATGTATCCAAGAGGCTCAAAAAAGTCAATATTGGCTTTCACTTCATCCAATTCGGATATTGTCAGATAGTTGCAAATAGGAATTTGAAGCTCAAATCTAGCAAACAGGTTTTTGCAAGAGCATTCTTGACCAAAAAGGACCTTTCCATTGCATTTAGGAGGTCAAGGAGATGAATTTTGACATAAAATTTTCCCATATTTAGCGTTGGGGACCGTTGAGGCAGAAAAGAAATTGTCAAGAGAGTCATACAATCCCTAGCATCAAATTTCTACTATTTTATTTAAAAACTTAAAAATATATTATTTTTTAAGTGCTTTATAAGAATTGCACATATAGTGCTTAAGGTGCTAGGAACTAAGGATTAAACCTTGAGCACCCAAGCATTGCGGCTTAGGTTGTCTGCAGGTTTAAAATCTCATAGACTGCTAGGCAGGTGGTACCCTTAACCACAACCTGGAGACAGTAATTAAATCATTACTTCTATTTGCAAATCACCAGCAGTCATTTCTAAACTACCAAAGCTCCACCAACATCATCCACGCAAACGTCGTTGAAGCATCACCCAACAAGCACCACCACCAAGGGGGCACCAAGGCCCTCCAAATAGGCCAAATTGGGTGTTTTTTCAAACTTGCATAACTTTTCACCATGATTTCTATTTTTTCAAAAATGATATTTATGGGGAGTTAGTCATGTCTCTTAAAAATTATTTTCATTATTTTTTTGTCAAGATAACTTCAGAGAACTATTTATCTTGGAAACAAGGGATAAAGAATCACTACCTTGAGCAAGATCTACTACCCTATCTCAATGGACTCATTCCTAAATCAAGTGACTATGATCAGAATAATGCATAGCTTAACAATAATGACATTCTATGGAATAATATGTCTTACTATTTATGAGGATACTGTACATCACATAGAGCGCACTGAGTTCCCTTTCACTACTTGTACCATCATCTAATAGTTATATGGAGACATTGGATCTTCATCTGAAAGTAATGTTTCCTTGGGAACCAAGCTCTTATGGATGATACTGAGATTTATGTTTCCCCATCTTGTGAGGACACATCTTGTATAAACAATCAGCTCATTGATACTCCATCAAAAATAATTTTTGCTACTTCAAATTTTAGAGATACTTATTTGAGATCCTCCAATGATTCATTGCAATAGGATCAGATGCCTTCTAAATTTAGTCCATTGGGACCAATTTCTATCAAACATCCCTTGTTTGTTTGTAGAGTCCCTTATTTTGAATCTATATTACACTATTGAGGAAGTACATCTTCTCTTTGAGGACAAATCTTTGGTCCTTGCATCTTTTTCTACTACAGAGTCTAGTGTTGCTTCTTCAAAAGTTTATAATAATTCTTTGCAACAAGAAATACAATCTTTTAGATTTAGCTTTGTGGGATGATCTCTTGATAGTGATTTTACACTTGTTTATGGAGACATATATTCTAGATTTGGGATGCACTATTTATTACATTCATCCTCTCTTTGATGGAGTTGATTCTTCTTCAACTTTTTGTGAGGGGTCACTTTGGCCCTCTTGTTCATTCTTTGCATGATCATTCATCACATTTTTACATGAGTGTGGATACTTTGGATCAACACATCTTCAGAGGAGATACTTGAGTCTTTAGATCATGTTCTACATCAGTCTCTAGGAGATTTTGAGTTTTAATTTTCAGTAGTGTGGTCTAGAACACCTAATTTGATTGTGACAGCTTTTAGCATCAACATGGGGACACTTGATTTGAGTTTAGAGACTATACATTTGTCACTTTCTTACTGCATATTCCTTTCAAGAATTGGGAGATAGCTTGCATACACTTTTGGTTTTGTTTCTTCCTAAGGGGAGGAATATTGTTCAACGATCATGGGCCATCTTCTCCACCTAGTTTTGAGCATCTACCATTGGATATCTTTGGGGGGGCTACTTATTCCTTCTCTTCTTCTTCTCTTTATTCTAGGGGGATTTTCTCTCTCTATTTGTGGGGGGATTCTTCTTCTTTCTATGTAATTTGATATGTACATGGGTACTTGGCATAGCCTCATTTGTCAAGATCCATAATATTTTGCATCCTCCTAAGCTATGCTTAAGGTGGGGTGTTGGTGTAGGTTTTTATTTTCCTAGTGTTTTTATGTATTTCCCTTAGTCATAGGTTTTCCTACTTTTTTATTAAGATTTCTTAGGATAATAAAGTGATTTTATCATTTAATAACCAAGAGATAAGGTGATGAGTTGTTTCCACCCTTAAAGGGTGGAGCATTTACTTTTTCATCACTTTATTTAATATTTTTGGTTATCACCCTCTCGTTAGTTTTATATAAACTCACTACCTAGCTTGTATTTTTCATCTTGAAATCTCTTAATGCAACTATGTCATCTTGGCATTACATATCTCTTAGAGTTGTTGGGTTTCATTGTTTATGCTTTTCTAGTTTATGTAGCTTTGAATTTCTCTTAAAAAAATTCTTGGGTTATTTAATCTATTTTAGATTTCTAACACCATGGAGGTAGAAGAGAATTTGAACAAAATATTTGAAATAAAGAAAAGAGGGAGAGGTTGTGGTGGAAATAATAGTAGAAGACTGTATGGGGGTCAAAATGAAGACCAAAAGAAGAATGAATAATTTGGTACTAGTCAGAACCAAAAAGGTGATAATGTATATCACCCTTGTGGCCAAAATAATGGTGAACAAAGAGGAAGAGGAAGAGGAAGAGGAAGAGGAAGACCTAGAAGAGGAGGATTTTTTGGAACCTTTTCTAATGTGGAGAAGAAGGACTTCGAGCATGAAGAAATAGAATTCCTAAAGGTAATGCATGAGTTATGCATGTAGATGAAGATATTCAAACTGAACATTTGGAAGATGTAGAAAGATAATTTATTATCATAAGGAGATCCTTACTAAATGAGAAGGATCCAGTTTAGAGGAAAAAATTTGTTCCACACTAGATGTAAAGTTGGAGGTGAATCTTGTGATGTTATAATTAATAGTGGTAGTATTGATAAGCTTGTTTCAAAAGAGATGGTTGTAGAAGGACCATAGATCTATGGTCAATGAGCAATGCTTAGTAAATTTTAAGATTGGGAATTACCATGGTGAAGTATTATGTGACATCATGCCTATAGATTCTTATCATATATTATTGGGAAGGAAATGTTAGTTTTATTGGTGTGTAGTACATGATGGACATGCCAACACCTATTCCCTAACAAAGCATGGAATTTTCCACAAGTTGATGCCCTTGAAGGAGGTGGAAGAAAAGGTATGTAGTAATGTAAGAATTTTTTTAGTTCATGGAATGAATTTTTGGATGATATAAAGCACGAGAATATGTGATTTTCATTGATTCCTAGAGTCAATAAAGAAGAATAAGAAGAAGTACCAACAAATTTTTCAATTTTTTTGGAAGAGTTCCAAGACATTATATCTAATATTGTACTTGAAGGGTTGCCACTAGTTGAGAAGATTAGTCACCATATGGTTTTGATACCAAGGGCTAATTTTTCAAATATGGTAGCCCACAAAATGACTCATGTAGAGAATGAGGATCTGAACAAGAAAGTTCAAAAGTTGTTGAAGAAAGGATTGATTTGAGAAAGCTTGAGTCCATGTGTGGTACCTATAGTACTAGCACAAAGTAAATATGGAGAGTGGAGAATGTGTACAGACTCTTGAGTCATTAACAAGAGTACAATCAAGTATAGATTTCCATTACCAAGGATGGATGGCCTTATGGATTGTTTAAGTTGATCCAAGTACTTCATGAAGATTGACCTAAAGAGTGGATATCACCAAATCTGAATCAAATAAGGAGATGAATGGAATACAACCTTAAAGACAAAGGAGGATTTGTATAAGTGATTATTCATGCCATTTGGGCTAACTAATGCATCAAGTATATTTATGTGGCTTATGAATGAGGTATTGGAAGAATTATTGGGAAAAATAGTTATTTTTATTTGGATGAAATTTGTATTTTTAACAAGACATTGGGAACACTTGATCCTTATCCACAGATTTTTGGGAAGCTAAAGGAAGAAAAATTATTGATTAATATCAAAAAATGTATTTTTGTGAAGGAGTTAGTGTGTATGGTATTTTTATCTCAATTGAGGGTCTTAGGATGGATCCAGAGAAAGTGAGGACTATCATTGAATGGCCTACACCAAGGAGTGTTACAAAGGTAAAATCTTTTCATGGTTTGGCAATTTTTTTATAGAAATTTTATCACAAATTTTATTAGCATATGTGCACCCCAAACTAAGACAATGAGAGGGCTATAAAAGAGTTTAAATGGACTACACGAATAACTAAGGGTTTTTATTTGAAGAAATTAATAGAGAAACCTATTTTGGTGCTTCCATATTCTAATAAGGTATTTTAAGTAGATTTTGATACTATTGGCAATGCCATAGGATTTTTTTTGAGTTAGGAAGGTAAGCTTGCTGCCTATTTTAGTGAGAAACTTAATTATGCCAACAAAAATATTTTGTCTATGATTAGGAATTTTATTCTATAGTTCAATATTTGAATAAATGGATACATTATTTGTTTCTAAAAGAGTTTATTTTATATATTGATCATTATGCTTTTCATTATCTTAATAGACAAGGAAATTTGGATCAAAGGCACTTAAAATGGATTGATTTTTGTAGAGTTATATATTTTTTTGAAGCATAAGAGTGGAAGGTCAAACAAATTTGTAGATGCCTTAAGAAGAAGGAAAATTTTGATGACAGAGATGAAGATAGAGGTTGTTGGGTTCGATGAACTAAAAAAATTGTATCCTAAAGATCCAAACTTTGCAGTAGCTTGGAAAGCTCGTTTATAAATTGTTACTTTGGATAGGACAAGATGGTTGGATTTAATAATCCAATATGGTTTGTTGTTTAGAGAAATTCATTTGTGCAGTTTGAGGGGTTCAATGAAAGATAACCTAATTAAGGAAAAGCATAATGAAGGTTTCACTAGACACTTTGGTCAAGATAAGACCATTGCTCTTATTAGAAAGAATTATTACTATCCTTAGTTTCACCAAGACATGAAATTCAAGTGCAAAGTTGTAGAGCATGCCAGATGGACAAAGGAGTAAGTCAGAAAATTGGTCTATATTAACCATTATATATACTAGAGAGACCATGGGAAGATATCACCATGGATTTTGTTCTCGGTTTACCAAGGACACAAAGATGACATGACTAAATATTTGTGGTGGTTGACATATTTTCAAAGATGGAAAAATTCATTCCATGTCAAAAGACTAATGATGTTGTTTTCATTGTTGATTTGTTTTTTAGAGAGGTGGTAAGACTACATGGTATACCAAATAGTATAGTGTCATATAGAGATACCAAATTTGTTGGGTATTTCTAGAGGACCCTATGGAAGAAACTAAAAATTTATTTGAAGTTCAATTTTTCACACTATTTATAGAGTAATGGACAAATAGAGGTGGAAAATAGGGGTTTGGGAAACCTATTGAGATGCTTTTTAGAAGATAATCCCAAGGGATGGGATTTGATTTTACTATAGGAAAAATTTGCATACAATAATATTTTCAATAAGAATATTAGTAAATCCCCATTCTAGATTATATATGGGAGTAGTCCAAGGAATTCTTCTAGTTTTAAGAAGATGGACAAAGGATAAAATAGAAATGTTGATGATGGGAACTTTGTAGAGGACCTCAAGAAATTGCACGATGAAGTAAGAAAATACATTAAGTAGATGAATACTCAATACAAGGCAAATGAAAATCAATCAAGGTTGTAGGTGAAGTTATGACCCACCTAAGAAAATAAATATTTCTTGTTGGAATGTAAAACAAGTTAAAAATGAATTTTGAACCATGCACGATTCTCAAGAGGCATAATTTAGGAAATGAAAATGAGGTGTAATTTCAAAATGAAGTTAATATTTCACCTATGTTTAACATTGTTGATTTGGTAGAATATCATGAACGTGATAGTGAGGTTGGACCAAGAAAAGAATTGTGGATAATTTCGATAACTACTCTTGAGAAAGAAGAAATAGAAAGAATCTTGGATAGTCGTGTGGGAAAAAGTATAAGAAACTATAAATATGAATAATAATTGGTTAAGTGGAAAGGAAGGCCTATTGAAGATTCATCATGGTTGTCCAAGGTAGAGGTTGACCATCTTGTTTTTCCTCAAACATCAGAGATGTGACGAGGTCACTTCTCAAATTACCCCAAGTGTCTGATGTAGGAGCATCCAAGGTGTAAGGGAAATCTTGTATCACCCAAAAAATTATTTTATTTTGATTTATGTTTGGTTTGGTGAATACCCACAAAGCTAATTTTCATGAAGAGTGGTTTTAAAACTTTCAAATTTTCAAAAGGGCCTAAATTTAGTAGGGCCTCTATTTTTAGTAAGTTTGCATATGAGCATGTAGAGACTTGAAAATCTCCCCAAAGCTCCAAATTTGAATCTTGTACATTGTGGGTGAGTTTTGAGCCAATATTAGGTTTGTGTGAGAAGATATTAAAGATTTTAGTTTTAATATTTTTTTGAAAAAATCTTTAAAATTGGGTTTTGAGGCTTCAACAATGTTTTGGGGCCCCGAAAATTAATGAAATTAGGTAAATCAATTTCAAACACATAGAGCATATAGAGCACTCCAAGAACCATGGTTTAGAAAAAATGGATCAATCAAGTGCTGGAATAAAAAATTATAGCTCCTAGAAGTCGGGCTATTTTTGGGTGGCAGTTACAAATTTTTAAAAAATTCTTGAAGGCGCAAAAGGGTTATTTATCATCATTTTTGAGTATTTTTCAGGTAGGGGAATGATTATGGGAAGGTGGTAAGCCATGAGAAAGGAGGGAAATAAATATATTAAGGTGGGTTTGAAGAAATAAAAGACAAAAGGCTCTAAAAACTAGAGGAAAGAAGCTTTAATGTGTTGTAGCCTATGAGGATTTCAACATCTATTTTATTTTCTCATTTTTGTAATATAATACATGTTTAGTTCAATAAATAATATTAATATATTCCTATGATAAATATATGTGATTGTGTATTGTGTGATTTCCCCCTTTATCAATAAATGTTCAAGAAGTAGAGCCTAATTTTTCTAGAGAAATGATTCTAAATTCACATTGTGGTCATATTAACTATCTAGCATCGAGAAAAATATTTTCATTATTTTATAGCTTATTATGAATGTGCAATATCCAAAAGAACAAAAAAAGATGAAACTCTTAGAATGTAAATCATATAATTATTATGTAGGTTTACACATATAATTCACATATAACACAAATCATTGGCTAGTTTATTAGACATATATACTCAAATTATAAGTGTTTAAAACTCAAAAATCCTAAAATAATAAAACATGACACATAAAATACATAAAATAATTACTTCTCATTAAAATTCAAAAAATATATGTAGAAAACTTAAAGTAACAACTTCCAATTAAACAAACTTTTTCTATATATTTATATCTAATGTTATAATTGTGAAAAATATGAGTCACGGGATCAAACAACAAACAAAGACACCTTCCACACAAGAGAGGTACAAAAAATAATATACAATATCATCAACAAGAAAAAGCTATAAAATGAACCTCAAGAATCTTCAAGGAAAACAAGATTCCTCAAAGGTTGAGAGTTCTATCAAAGGCATCAAAAAGCATGAAAGGTGTGATAATACAATGAGGGTTGAATGCTATATAGGAGAAACCCTAAATGATAAAGGGATTAGATCATGACAAGTGTCAACATCTCATGCAATGAGATAGAATGATCTAATAATAGCTCTCTAGTTAACATAGAAAATAACTTCTAAGTTTACCTTAAGTGCATGAGAATAAATTAGACTAATAATTAATTAAAGATTAATCAATTATTAGCTAATGAATTATTACTCTAACACCCCCCCTTAAGATGAACTTAGGGTGTAGCTAAAAATCCTAAAAAAATGAATGCATGATGGGTCTTGGCAAACAAGTCTTGTGAGGTACCCATGTACAAACAATCTAATCTCTCACAACTAGATAAAGTGAGAAAGCCACATGGAAAAAACTCCTCTCCAAAAGATATAAAGGCAAATGAATGACTTAAAAACCTCCAAATCAAAGTGAAGGACTAAGAAGCCTCCAAAAAAAACAATGTCCCAAAAGAAGAACATGTAGAACATCATTGAAGCACGAAGAAGTTGTAGAAAACTATTGAAAGATGACTAATATAGTACTGAAATGAATAACCTCCAAAAATAGGAATGCAAGAGTGTCCATATGGTAAATGCTCCATCTCACCAAAATGCATGGGTAACCAACAACTAATGTATGTTGCATCCGCCTAGTACATAAGAACAAGAACTAGATACATAGATCACTCCAAAAAATGAAACCAAGGAATCATTAGCACCAACAATAGAAATCCCCCATAATTCTAACAAGGGAGAGTCAAGATAGGTACATTGAAACTGTGTGAAACCAAGAAGTGCATGTAGAATAAAAAACTTGCAAATAAAGGGTGTGTAAACTAAGGCACATATGCATGAGGCAAGAATCACCAAGATTTGTTGTTGTCGTGGAAGGGATGTACTCAATTAACAAAGGTTTGATGGAAAACCAAAGGAAAACATCAACCCCCCATGGCACTGTATATCATAGTGAGAGTAAAAAAGGCACAATAGGATGTGTGAAATTCCCAAAAAGTATACACTAGAATAATATTTTATCTCAGTGCATCTATAAAAGAGAATGTGCATCAAAAAGATGTCTACAATGCCTAAATAGGAAAAAATATTAGAAAACCATATAGAACAACAAAAAATGAGTCATCCCACGTAAAAGAAAATTTTTCAAGAGCTAAGACATCCAAGTAATTCAGCAGAATGTGAAAACACAAAAAAATTGAATAAAATGTACCTGGAGAAAATCTGGAAAAATGGCATGGGTGGATGTGAAGAGCTCTGAGAGACCATCCCAACACCACTAGAATTGCTAAAAATGGAGAAAATGGCCAAAATTTATGCATTCGTGATTGAAAACAACACCTCTAACTTCAATAGGTTGTAGAATGCACCAGCAGCAAAAAAATTGATGAGACCCACAATACTAGAAAGTTGACGGAACCATCTTTTTTATGATATCTTGTTCACCCAATTCGATATCGTACGCCCAAGTTATGGCCAAAAGAAAAAAAACACCCCCTTTAGGGCACAAAGAGGGTCTTGGGGGCCCTTCCTTGCTAACCATATTTTTGATGTCAACATGACATTATGCTGATGTCAACAAAATATTTTGAGAATATTCCCTGTATCAGAAAAAAATCTAGCCCCCTACAAAAGATTTTAAAGAACAAAATATTTTTTTTAAAAAGGAATATTCTAGAAAGAAAACCATGTTCAAATATGTTGTTGGCTTCCAAAATATTCATTGGCTTGAAAACACAGAGCTGTCATCGGGAAAAAATTTGTGGACACCTGAAAAGTGAAACCGCCAAGGTCTTTTTTCTGGTTCACTGAAAATTTTGAAAAATCGACTACCGCTAGGGTTTTTTGTGGCTATCGGGTGGCATGTAAGGTCGTTGTTGGTCAGCAGCCATGGGACCCATAGGGCTTGTTGTAGTAGGTACTTTGTAGATACCATAAATAAACCACCCCCCACTTTTTTGAAAAACTTGCTTTTTTAGAAAAAAGGGCTTTTTGATTTTTTTAACTTCTGAAATAAAAATATCATAAATGAAAAAAAGTTGTGACATTATTTTTTTTTAAACTTGTGTAGAGCTATATAGGGGTCGTACAAGCCCCTGTGGCTTAAAAAAAAAATCCTCAAAAGCTCCCAATGGGTAATATGGGTGAATTTATAGTCAAAATTCGTCAAATTGACCTCTTGAATCCAATGGTGAGGTCCTTTTTACGCCAAAATGCACCTAAAAATTGCCCACCTCCAAAAATCGCAAAAAAAAAGAAATAGGGAATCCAAATCTAAAAAATGTAACCCTTGTTGAAGAAGAACCCTCATAAATCAAGAAGGGGTTCACTAAATCCATGTTAGAATTGTGAAAAACATGAGCCACAAGATCAAACAATGAATAAATACACCTTCCACGCAAGAGAGTTGCAAACAATAATATGCAATATTCCTCAACAAGAAAAATCTACATAATTCAATAGTTCTCAAAGGCATGAAAGGTGTGATAATACAATGAGGTTTAAGTGTTATATAGGAGAAACCCTAAATGATAAAGGGATTAGATCATGACAAGTGTTAACATCTCATGCAATGAGATAGAATGATCTAATAATAGCTCTATAGTTAACATAAAAAAATCACTCATAAGTTTAGCTTAAGTGCATGAGAATAAATTAGACTAATAATTAATTATAGATTAATTAATTATTAGCTAATATGTCATTACTCTAACATTTAACTCTTATTGATTCAAATTTTAGGGCTTATGAAAGTGAATTGTTGGGAAATGAGTTAAACTTGGGTAATTAAAATCCATCAAGTCTTTGGAAAATGAAATATAATACATAAATAAAAATAACAAAAATATGTCGACTAGGCAAACACTTTGAACACGCATCTACCTCATTCCTCTATAAATGTCCATAGAATATAGCAAGTTATTGATGAATTATTCTAGATGCTTAGTTATACGATGAATCTTTGAGACTTGAAGATTACCAAAATAATTTCCTATTAAATATCCTTAATCACACATTCGTGTCAAGTTCCTTATTTATCATAATAGACACATGTTTCATCTAATCCCTAGAAATAAGGACTTCATTTTATATTTTCTCTAATTTAAATTTAGTTTACGACATGAATTTGTGATGTCATCCAATATTCTTTTTCAAGTAATTCTTGAAGTCAATTATCATAACATCAAACATATTTTATGCAACTAAAACATATTTTTCATTTAGAAACTGCTTATAACCAATATCCTTGAACAAAGTATGTAACTTTATAATTTCCTTATCCACTTCTTTTTGTTAGATAAAATTTTCTTTACTTGTTCTTAGGTTATATTTTTAACATCTCTGAGAAATTGAGTGACAAATTATATCTTTATATTTATCGTTACAATTGAATTCATGGTTTCACCATTAACCTTCACTTTCTCGATGAGATCAACCTTTTCTAAGGCCTTATTGATCTTTTGACTCTTCTTTATAAACTTTTCCCAGGATCTGCCAACATATTGTTGCATTTATTTGAAAAATTCAACTCTTGATATACCTAATTCAAATTCTAGTTGATATCATTCATCAATCATCGGGCACTTTAATAATGTCTCTTTTATTCAACTTTTTATTTTCCTTGATCATATGTTCGACTTAGTCAACCACTACATCTAACATTGTTTTAATCATCAATTAGTTTCCTCAAGTCCCTTTTATTTCTTGGATACTAAAAACCATTCTTGTTACATCTTAATAATCATTTCTTCACCCACAAATCAATATTTAATCTTGAGCAATCTCTTCTCCTTCATGGTACCCTTATTATATGCAACCTATGTAGATATATCTTTTAATTTTATGTTCAAATGTGGTCATATTGTTGAGTATTAATTTCATTTGACAATACAACTTTATTTTAAGGATCTTAGAGTCACCATCTATTATATAAGATTTCTTGAGGTTTTTTAACATTGGTGATAGAGAGAGGTGATTGAGAACATGTGCAATGGGCGTAAATATTGAAACAAGGGTACACACTACAGAATCCATCATTGAAACATTTGATATTGACATTTTACCTTGAATAGAACTTAAGTGACAACACTAGATTTGGTAGGAATACACCTTGACATAGAATCTTATATATAGAACTAATATTGTATGATTGGAAGAAATAAATTTGTCATATTGACCACAAATATGGAAACACTTGCCACATTATAAGTTGAAACAAAAGGGTTGACTTAATAGAATTATTGACACCACTATGCATCATAACTTGAGACTTCTCAATCTTACACATAAAAACAAGCCTAATAACCACAATTAAAACAAGGGAGCGAAATCCCTTAAATGAAATGACCCTAGTAACTAGACTTGCAATAATTAGGATGTTAAAAATATTTAAAATATCTTTAACACTCATTATTTCACTTGAAACATCTATATTTTGTTAGAAACCAAGATCAGACATGCAAACCTAAAGTGAAATCTTAAGAGAGGAATAAAGGTAACTTAATTAACATAATTAAGTTAAAACCTTTACTCTAACACCCCCCTTAAGATGAGCAAGAGTGCAGCTACAAACATGTGCAAAAAATAAAAGGTAACTACAATGCATAAAAGTAAACATGGGTACCTGGGTACCTGATCAGGGCTTGTTGCATTTGTACATGGGTACCTGATCAGGCCTTGTTGCCAGGACCCATTCATGCTTTCTTGCATTCATCTTAGTTTTAGGTGCATTCTTATTTAGTCTCCCTAAGTTGCACTTATCGGGGGGTGTTAGTGTAATTAATATTTAATTACACTTGCATAAATTTACTTAGGTTTTGCTTAGGTAATAATTAGTTTACTTAATTAATAAGTAAGCTTTATTTAGTTGAGTTGTTTTTAGGTCAACATTAGGGTTTCATACTTTTCTTTTATAAAGCAAATCATCTCATTGTAATATTGAATTCCTAAATATATTTTTTGCACATCTTCATGCAAAGCTTTGCTTTTTCATTATTTTTCTCTTTTGTGGAAGGTGTTTAGGTTTGCATGTCTGATCTTGGTTTCTAACAAATATGAGTGGCTCAAGCTGAGCATGATAGCTCAGAAGAAGAAAAACAAAAATAATCCCACAAAAATGAAAGAAAAAGATTATAGTCCAAAGAAGAAAGGGATTATTTTATGATGAACCTATTCCTTCACCACTAATTCAAAAATTAGGACTATCTAAGGTCAAAGAACGCTCACATGCAGTAACAAAAAATATTGGATGGCTGAAATAGGAATTATTAAGGAAATTGATGAGCCAATATTTTTTGATGAACATGCTTGTGCACAAAAAAAAATTGATATGGAATCAAATTTTCAATCTTATGTTAGTTTAGAGGTTGATTCAAATACTTCTTTTGTAAATATTTTTGTATATAGTATTGATCTTGATGAAGTGCAAGTTACCGAAGAATGGGAAAAACTTGCTATGGTAAAATTGGAACTTGACTATGAACAAAAAGAACCTCTCACTGAGAATGCATGTCCTAAATAATTGAGACTTCATGCTACATCAAGATATATCTTAAACATAGATCAAATTTTTGACCTATATGATGCAATTTGCACCTAGATTGACACCTTAGAAAACCTTTTTGATACAAAAGGAGTTGGATGGAATGTTGCATCTAAAGTTTTATATGCATCTCACCAATTATTAGGAAAATTAAGGCATTCATGGAATAGTCTCCCATAACATGGTCCCTCTACTAATAATGATGAAGATAATTATATACAAAAAGATTTAGAAGTAGGTAGAGAGGATATTTATAATGTTGGTTTTGGTCAAATGAAATTATTGCTTCTTCATATTTTGTGGAGATTGGAAAAATACTACAATAGAAGCAAAAAATGTTTTATCTAAAATTAAACTCAAAAACTTGGGATTATTTCACAAATATAATTTATTTTTTTAAAAGTATTTGATTGCAACTAAATTAAAAAATGATGTCTCTGCAAAGAAATATTATTAGAACTCTCTACCATATGTTCTAGGAAGTTGAGCCAAATATTATATGGTTGATAAGAAAAAGACCATGATTGCTAATTGCACTTTTGCTGAGATAAGAAAAAGACCATGATTGCTAATTGCACTTTTGCTGAGATAAAGAATTTTCTTGGCTACAAATTACAAAAATATCTATTAGGAGTATTAAATACAAATGGTGAAGAATATAATTCTATATGTAATTTGAGAGAATTTTGAATTAATCCTCTCATGGATAGTTTTAAAGAATTTTCTAATATTGGGAAATTTAAAATAAAGTCTTGTGGTAAAATTTGTAAGTGCGGAAAATATAGAGAAGATATAATGGGTATAGTAGAGATACTCATTATAGCAGAGAAATATATTTCAAGAAGGCATAATACAAAATTTCCCCTTTCCACAAGTAGTCAAGAAGAAAGGGATATAGGTAGCCACAATATCTCTTGTGTAAAAAAAAGGGAAAAGGTTTTGTACATAAGTCTATAAAGTTATTTATTTATAAAGGTATGTGATGAGCCTAATTAATAGCTATTTTTCTCTTGTTGCTTGTATATCTTTTAAACACTTTAAGTTGCTTATTTTATATACATTCCTGAACATGTATACCTTTTATATCTTTTATGCCATCCAAAATAGACTTTTATGAGTGAAAATATGATTATGATATGATGATATTTGCATGGATGAACGTGTGAATGTGTATAAAATTCAATGTGAAACTGTGTTTAATTCATGATTATTAATAGTATGTATGCTTTAGATGAAACTAATTCCTTATAGCCAGAAGTATTGCAACCTATAGCCAAAGGATTCCAAGCCAATTACAGGGGAGATTCCAAGGATGCTAGAAATGTGAGTTACATAAATTATGGAAGCGATCATTGGAGTGGTCAATTATGAGTCATCAGATCATTCAATAAGACAATGGAGGAAATAAGAAGTTTGTAGTAATCAGGAAACTTGTGTGACTATTTACATAGAGCATGTCGCTATCATGTCATTGAAGTGGGATTGAAACCTATTTGTATTCTTTTATCTTTTGCCATTATAGTTTTAGTTGCAAAGACTTTGTCTCTCTCTATTTTGAATGAGAGTGGACATCTTCATTTAATTTTTGTTTTCAGTCCTTATGCAAATAAACCTCCTCCCAAACCTATATAGTTGGATCAGTGGTTGAAGAATAGATCTCATTGGAAGATCAATGTTTTGATAGTTATAGTTTTTCATAGATAACATCTTTGTTAGTTTCTTGTTATGAATTCATGAATGAGAAATTTATGAAGATTCTTCTCAGGTTATAGAGTTCATTTATATGTAATAAAGATGTTCAAGTTTACTTTTATCATTAGTTAAATCAAGCAGCACATATTTTGTTTCTCCTATGGGCACAACAACTTGAGCAAAGGTCACTCGAGGTATTGTTCACTCACCTTAATTTATGTTTCTAATTTAGATTTTTACATTATTGCATTCATTTCAATAGATTCTTCATTACATAAACATGAATGAGAATTAGCCTCATTATTTAAGTTTTGTAATGCATCACTAAGTCATCCTCTAGAGTGAATTTAGTAGTTAAAATTAAGAATCAAAAGTGCTAGTGAAATTGCAGAGTTCAGGTTTAGCAATTAATAGCTATAGTGTCAAGTCAAAGGTACCCACAACATAAGTAGCAGATTAAGTTATTTCCCCTATTTTTCCATTTATGCTTTATTTCCTTTTCCAGCCTTTACTATTTTCTTGCACATGTGTAAACCACCTATACTTGATGATATAGGTTGTATAGAGTCTATGAATGCACATACAGTGCTAGCATCATCAAAATCTTACGAAGCCCTAGTTGATAATTTAATGGGTTATTTGTGAGGGTTTATTGGACTATTCAATTAGAAACCCTTTGGTTCTAACACCAAGTTGATTGGACATTAGTGAGGCCTTACATTTTGGGTGTCATTACCAAGGATGATGCTACATTCAAGATTCTCTTATGTTATTTCAAGCTTTCATAGTTAGAATTTTGTTTTCAGCATTAGGGTAATTAGGTTTTAGTTATCAATACAAAAACACTTTCCTAACAATGTGTAGGAGTCATTGATCCAAATATTCACAACTATTGTATGTGGAGGTGGCGAGATGCTCTAGGAAGATTTCTCCCCTCGACACACAAAGCTTTGGAGGATACTTTTGATCATAGTGAATGGAGAAAGGGTATTCTTGAAGAAGAATCATCCCTAACACCAATAGCCACATCAAATATAGGGAGATTTCCCATACACATATCATCACCATGGGTGATGCTGCCATGGAAGACCCACTAGAGCATCTAATCTTTGAGTTCCCTATTGCCAAATAGGAGAGAGCAACTGTACTGAATAATATACCTCCTTCAACATTACCTATCTTCTATGGGTTGATCACGAAGGACCCAAATACATTCCTATTTGAGTTTTATGTGTTGTGTAGAAGTTATGATTATACTATATATGTACATAGGCTCAAACTATTTCCAGCAACCTTGAAGGATGCTACTCTAAGATGGTTTATGGTTTTGGGAAGAGATGTTCCAAATTAGAATACCATGAAGATAAATTTCTTGGAGAAGTACCAAGAATACTATAGAGGAGTAGACATAAATATATATGACATCTTCATGATGTCACAAAAGGAGGATGAATCCTAGGAAGGTCACATGGAAAGGATTTAGTTTTACCTTAAGAAATCCCACCATAATAGACCCTCTAATGAGTCTTTAAAGTTGATATTCTTAAGGGGGATTAATGAGGATTGCATGGATGCACTAAACCTCATTGGGGCAGGAGATATCTCTCAAGCACCATTTGAGGAGATTTGCAAGGTATGCAAGAAATATTCAAGGTCTTTCAAAAAGAAGGTTAGAGGAGACAGGTCATCTTCCATCATCAAACCATCCAATGGAATCTCTAGAGTTGAATTGAGAAGAAAAAATATATGAAGGAGGATATTATCATCCATTTTTCTACATAGCTAGATACCCTCCATATCAAAAAGAAGCAAGAGGAGGCAAAATTAGCTCTTGTCCACATTGTATACAAAGAAGAACTAGCTACAATGCAAGAAGGTGGCAAGTATCTCTAAAGGGACATCAAAAATTAATGCATTGGAAGGAGAAGATGGGACAGTATTCTACATAGCTTAAAGGAAACCATGGTAGCCAAGACAAGGTATGCCCCAAGATCCTTTGAATTATAACATGTCATTTCCTGGTAATAATTCAAATCTTCCTAATTGGAATCCTTAGTCTTGGGCCAATATGCAAAACCAACAATGGAAAATTCCTCAAAGCAATTGGAACCAACAACAACAAAATATGTGTCCATCACAAAATTATCAAGGATCTAACTATAATTCCCAATGGCCACCCTAACAAAACCAATAGCGACCCTAGTGGCAAAGAGGTCAGCAATCCATTATTCCAAAACCAACAAATTCAGCACCACAGCCACCTAGACCACCTCAACTGCTAGCATAACCTATACCTAATCTCAATAACAAGCATGTTCACTAGGCCTACACTAATGAAGTTGTTCAATACCCTACTTATGGGCTAGAGGAGAATGATGTCCACCTTAGATCGGGGAAAACTTTTTTTGGACCTTCATCCCCTCAAATCGCTGAATTTATTGATGAGGAACCCCAACAAAGACCTTGGACAATCAATCTAAGGAGTCTGAGTCAAATTGGGTTAACCAAACCAATACAAGTCCAAAGCCCCCATTCCTTGAAAGATTAACTATTCAAAGACATCAAACACAAGCTAAAACTGGCCTATTGAGACAACTTAAATATGTTTGTATCAAAATAATGCTTATCCAAGCCATTAAGGAGGTTCCTATCTATACCAAAATAGTGAGAAAACTTTTCCTTAAAAATCCAGGTAGGAAGAGGAAAGATCCTCACACTATACAAGTCCTAGGATAGCTTGCAAACATTATGTTGGGAAACATAATTGTCCCCAATTATGCATACCCTAAGAGTCTTTTATTAGATGTAAAGATAAATGACACTCTCATATGGAACACCTTAATTGACTTGGGAGCATCTATCAATGTAATGACCAAAGAGACCATGAAATTGTTACAATTGATAGAACTCAAACCTACACCTACTATTATACAGTTGGAAAATAGGTCCACAGTCAAATCTAAGGGTATAATTGAAGACTTGGTAATAACATTGGATTCATGGGAGTACCCTATAGATTTTATGGTGTTACAGCCAATGGCTAATCTCGTAGGTTACCCACTCATTTTAGGAAGACCTTAGTTGGCAACACTAGATGCCTTCATAGGTTTTAGGTCTAGAATATGATTATATCTAATGGAAATGTGACTAAGAAATTAGTCCTTTAAAGATCCACTAGCCAAACCACATGCAAATCTAGAACAAACCATTTGGCCTTCCCTAGATGAGGAGGATCAATACTCCTTGAAAACCTTGATGACTATTGAACACAATATCTTGTTAGAACACCAAGATGAAGATGACTTGATAGTAAACATCATGCAAAGTTACTATGGTAGGGACCTGCAACATCAAGACTGGCTGACATGTTTACAGGATCTTCTGCAAAATATTATCCCTACCAGTTCATCTAAGTCAATTTCCCAAATATTTCATAATTTTTTACCACACCAATGTATTTCAAGCATAGCAAGACTTAACATCTCATCAATTCAAATATCATCCAAGACTTTAGAGATCATGTTCGATAAAACACTGAATGCTAATAGTCAGTTGACTGATATACAATAGACCTCACTGATGAATGTACTACAAGTACACCAATATCCTTTGCATGGGATTATTATGCCATGAAGGGGATAGACCTAGAATTGTACATGAATAGGATTTACATCAATGATGGTTTTAAACCCATAAGACAACCACAAAGGAGAATTAACCTTGTATTCAGAGACATAGTTAAATCGAGATTGCAAAAATTTCTTGATGCAAGCTTTATATATCCTATCCTTGATAGTCAATGGGTGTCACCTTTAGTAATTGTTCCAAAGAAAGGAGGAAAGTGAAGAGTATGTGTATAATACCAAGAATTAAATGTTGCAACTAGGAAGGACCACTTTCCACTCCCTATCATTAACCAAGTGCTTGATTCATTAGCAGGCAAAAATTACTCCTTTCTAGATGGATTTGGTGGCTACAACCAAATTAAGATTTCCCTAAAAGACTAGGACAAGACAATATTTACATGCCCTTGGGGCACATATTCTTATTTTGTCCTGCCATTTGGCCTATGTAATGCACCAACCACTTTCTAGAGGTTAGTACTGAGTATATTCTCATATTTTTCCCATGATTCCATGGAGGTTTACATGGATAATTTCACAACATATGGGAATACATATGATGAAGCACTTGGAAATCTAGAGAAGGTGCTAAAAAGGCGATATGAATAAACTTATATGTGAGCCATGAAAAATGTTTCATGATGATAAGAGAAGGGGTTATATTGGGAAATTTTATGTCAAAAGAAGGAATTCAAGTGGACCCCAACAAAATTGAAGTGATCTCAACACTCCATGTGCCTCAAAGACAAAAATGTGTTAGAAGTTTCTGAAGACATGTTGGGTATTATATGAGATTCTTCCAAGACTTTAGCAAACTTACAGCTCCACTATTTGTTTACTGTCTAAATATGTATAATTTGAATGGATGGATCCTTGTCAACACTCTTTCGAAGAACTTAAGGAAGAATTGACTAAAACCCCTATCTTGAGAGGGAAAAATTGGACCTTACCTTTCCATATCCATAGAGATGCTTTTGATTTTTCTATAGGATCTATACTTGGGCAGAAGGAAGGAAACAAAGAGTATGGCACATATTAAACCGGAAAAAATCTACAAGGGGTAGAACTCAATTATATAGTGATAGAGAAAGAGATGTTGGAAATGGTATGTGTAGTAAACAAATTTAGGCATTATATTATAGGGTATCCAATGTTCATACACACTGACCATATATAAATCAGGTATCTAATGAACAAATCAGTGGTTGGTGGCAGGCTTGTAAGGTGGTTACTACTACTTCAGGAATTTAAAATTACCATTAAGGACAAGCCAGGAAAAGCAAATATAATGGTAGATTTTCTATCTAGACTACCAACCAAATTAGAAGAAGATGTTATTCATAATTCATTCCAAGATGAGCATTTATTTTCTCTATCTCTATATACACCTTGGTTTGCAAAAATTACCAACTATCTAGTAGCAAGGCATACACCACATCATTTATCCCTAAGAGAAAAGAGATAATTGGTTCACAAGAGTTTTCCCTACTCCTGAATAGTTGGATACTTATTTTACACAAGAATATATAATATTATGAGGAGATGTATCAAAGAAGATTAACTATATGACATTCTTAGAGCACGCCATGATGAACCCTGTGGGGAACACTTTGCAGCAAAAAGAACAACTCTTAATATTCTCACCATTGGCTATTATTTTCCAACTCTTCATAAGGATGTAATAACTTACACAAGGGATTGTGATAGGTTTCAAAGAATGGGAAAGCCAACCAAAATAGATGAAATTCTATTGTAGAAATAGTTAGCAATAGCACCATTTGATAAATGAGTATTAAATTTTATTGGCCCAACATCACCAACATCCAACAACAAGGAATAAATACTGGTATGCATAGATTACCTTACAAAGTGGGTGAAATTTAAGTCTTTACAATTTTTGAGGGATGGTAATGTGGAAAATTTTCTCTATGAGGACATATTTACAAGATATGATGTTCCAAGGAAAATTGTCACAGACCAAGAACCCCAGTTTACATCAAAGCTAGTCACAAAATTAGTTCAAGAGTATGAGATCAAACGTAGGAAGTCCACACCTTACCACCCTCAAGATAATGGATAGGTGGAAGTCACTAACAAGGAGATTGAAAACATTCTAACAAAGACAGTACAATTTTTTAGGAAAGATTGGGTAGCCAGGTTGCCTGAGGTATTTTGAGCCTATAAGACAACTTGGAAAACAATAACTGGATTTACACCATATGAATTGGTGTATAGAAAGAAAGCAATACTTCCTATTGAATTTAAGTACAAAACATTAATAATGATTGTTACATTAGGCATGGATTTATCAATGGTACAACAAGAGAGATTACACAACCTCAATTCACTTGATGAAATTAGAATGGAAGCCATACACCACACTGAATTTTTTTAGAATCAAAGAATCTATTGGCATGATCAATTCATCAAAACCAAGGAATTCACTTTAGGTTATTGGTCTATTCTTTATGACTCAAGAAATCAAGACTACAAGTGCAAATTACAAACAAGATGGCTTGGTCTGTATGAAATCAAATAAGTGTTTCCCAATGGAGTAGTACAGCTACATACAATTGATGAAGTCAAGTTTTCCTTACTAATTAATGGACATAGACTAAAGTTGTATAAGAAACCACTACAAAAGGATGATTTTCTTCTTTCATTAATTCAGAAATTTGTATTCAATCAAGACATTCAAAACACTCAATCTTTTATAAACAAAGATAAATAAAGGAATATTTATCCTCATGCTTGTTAAATGCTTGTCTAATTGATTGATTGTTTCTCATCTCTCCAAAATAGCAGTTAGCTTTGCTTTGTTCTCTCAAGAAATTCCTTAATAACTTCTCTCTCACAAGTGTATAATATATATCACAAGTTGATAGTATACTTCTCTCAAAATACTCAATTCTCTCACAATTACTCAAATCTCTCTCAAATATAGCAGACTAAAAATGCAGATTAGAAATGTGTAATGAAGTGAAAATAGAATAAAAAATGATGTGTAATAAATGAGAGAGTATGTCTCTCTATTTATACTATAGCAAAGAAACTCCACAGACTAAAGAAAATGCATGTAGATTGAGAGAAAATGTAGCCATGCAAGTTGACTCACTTCATTGGAAAAAAGGTGGCAAAAAATATAAGGTTTACTCAACATACAAAGCTACAGGTCGACCTCTAAACTTGACAACAACTTATGACTATTTCAATCAGCACACATGATCAAAAGGTGACAATCGATTACTTCCCAGATTGAACTTCTACAACAAATAGATCTTTCATAATATGGCACCAAGCAAGCAACTATTTCCCCAAACTTAGGTGCGGATTTTCTTATTTGAAACTATACGTGTTTAAAATGTAATACATAACATGAATTGACCAATTCTATGTACAAAAAATGAGTCGCTTTATCTAATTTAATCAACTTTATATGATTCCTTAACATGTTGTACTCTTTTCCTATTATCATACATCTACATTTACTTTGTTGTTGGTGTAAATTTGTCTTCATATGATAGGGCATCCCATGTTTATTGTTGTTTACCAAGTCAAATGTATTATATCTAAAGTATCAACTAAGTCAAACTCAAATTATATCGACTTGTTTTCTGCACTATATGTTGTATATAGTTCACTCTTAAATCTTTGCCAATATGTATCATATTCGGCCTTTATAATGCTTTGTATCTATTAAATACAATCAACCTTTTTCCAAGTAATGTATCAGCCTCTAAGCATTGCTTATGTTAATCAATTACCATGCATATAAAAATATTTAAATATATATATACATATATATATATATATATATATATATATGTATATCTACACACACACATATATATATATGTATATGTATATATATACTTACATATCTAAATATATATCTTATGACAATAAATTATGTATACATTTGATATACAAATGAATACAATCAAGTTAACATTCTCATAATAACGATAATTACATCAATTGTGTACATATACATATACGTATATATATGTATATATATATAAATATATATATTCCTCTATAAACATGTATACGTATGTGTAAATATATCAATGCATTCATATGGAATATCCATTTGCCCATCATATGTGTGTATCATTACATATATACATATGGATATATGTATATATCATATATATAATATATATATACACATTCGATTGTACATCATACCCATACACAATTACTATCATATTGATAAGTTCTTACGTGTGATATATCTATATAAATATATACATATCGTTAGGTCCATTTGATAGTTCCATGCCCATATGTGTATAGTTTATCATCGATATACTTATGTGTACATATACATATATTTCACATTCTTTACTCATCAATACAAGAATACTAATATAAGGAAAAACTCATAAACTTCCAAACATAGAACATCATCCAAGCATGCACTCAATAGTAAATAAGACCCTTACTAATGCAATTACATCAAACTAAGGATGACTTACTAAATCCAACATAACAACTTGACTAAACCATTCTATTGTGAGTGTGTGTTAGCTTAGATAGGTTAGGTTACTGGTTACCTAACCAATACCTTCTCCTGAGTGATACTTCCCCTCCACCTGGAAGAATGAAGATATACCTGCATCCACTAACACATGCACACGACAGTCATCTATTCATAAAATATTCATTACATATAATACATCTCCATAGTTAGAACATTCATTTCAATAACCATTCATTTCACATATATACATTTCTTCATATATCATTTAAATGAAGCAGCATTCATTCATAATCCATGGATAAAAAAGTGCAAGCACAATTTATTCATCTACAGAATCCATATTACATTCTCATTTACCCTACATAGTAGTAGTAAATAGTAAGTACACAATTGGGGTGTAATAATCATCACAAATTAAGGCACTCACACAACAAATCCAAGACATCCAAATGGGGAAAACAAAGAAATTTCATGCATAATAGGACTTGTGTCCATACCCCTTTGATAGAAACATCACAATGATACCTTTCCAACTCGGATTTGAAGTCCCAAAATTTGACAAATATAAAGGACGAGGAAATCTAGTGGATCATACCAAAGAGTTTTATGTAACATGTATGGAGGTTCTTACAATGATTCCTCTTTAATGCGACTTTTCCCATGTAGTTTGTGGGACCTGGCGATAGATTGGTTCTCACATTTACCTTTAGGAATTCAAACCTTCCAAGATATAATCGATCAATTTGTGTATCATTTCTTCTACAATGTATACATGGATGTGAGCTTAGAAGAGTTGTACACCCTAAAGCAAAGCAAGGGTGAATCCTTCAAAAATTTCCTACAACGATGGAGGTAGAGAGTTAGCAAGAGAAAATGGCCTATTCCCAAAGAATAACAAATAGGGATCATCATTGCCAATGTGGACACATATATATCCTTTTAATTAAAAATGCAATGTGTCACATCATACGAAGAGCTTATCCCTAGGGCCCTTAACATCGAAAGAGGCCTTATTGCACAAGGAAACACACAAGCATACAAAGACAACCACCCATCTACTAGTTCTAATGAAAATCCCCATGTATGGGCCAAGGAAAAGAATGTATATAACGATGGTTTTGTTGATGCTAAAGTGGTCCTAAGTGCTCCTAGACAAACAAACAATCAACCAATAAACATGCAGCAAAACATATAGAAAACAAACACATAAACACCAAACAACTAAGTCAACAACACCAACACACAACAAAGAGGACCACCACTAGAAACAACTACCCTTAGAAACATAAATACACACCATTGGGGGAACCCACCAAAGCAGTCATGCAAAATTTGGTACAATTAAATCTAATCATGCTCCCCAACTACCAAAATTACCAAGAACATCAAGTTAAACCACCATGGTATAACGAGAAGAACCTTTGTGATTTCCATAAGATCAAGGGACATAAAACATCGAGCTGCATGGAACTGAAAAAATATTATCCAAGATCTAATCGACAATGGGGACATGACTATCAATCAACAAATAGGTAACCAAGACCTAAAGATATACAAGAACCTTATTTTGGATCATAACAAAGGAAATGACAATGGAAAATGGAAGGATTACACCAATTTTTGTCATGTGTACACCAACATGGTCGCATCTTGTGATAATTTCATATCGGTCATCACCATCAAAGGACCTAGTGTAGAGTGTGGAGTCACCACACGTCGGGGAAAGGTCACAATCCAAGGAGCATCATCACAACATAGGGCACAACCCACACCTCTGAATTTGAACCCTAGTGGTTATAGTCTCCTAGACCAATTAAAGAAGACCCCTGCCTAGATCTCCATCTTGGAGTTACTGAAACTATCACCCACGCATAGGGATGTCTTAGAAAAGGCTTTGTCCGCTTCTTTTGTACTCGAGGATCATGATACTAAGCAATTCCAAGCTATGATAGGACACATCACCACTCCCCATCTCCTCACCTTTTTCGAACAAGACCTCCCAATGCAACCATCACACAATCATGCTTTGCATCTTAAGGTCATTGTTTACAAGAATAAAATCAAGAGTCTGAGTGGATGGAGGTTTTGGTCTAAATATTTTCACCCTTTAGTCAATCAGGAACTTGGGTTACTCTAAAGATGTCGTTGAAAAGACAAAAGGCGTAACTATAAGGGCATACAATGATCAAGAACAGATGTCTCAAGGCATAATCAAGCTCCCTATCCAAGTAGAACCTACCATTGCTGAAACCACATGCCAAGTGCTTGATCTTGACCTTGCTTATAATATTCTTCTAGGTCGACCATGGATCCATGTCATGCAAGCTATAGCTTCCACGTACAATCAATGTGTAAAATTTCCTTTTGAAGATAAAGAAGTTACCATCCATGGTGATCCTGAGCCATTCTATTACTACAAGAACCTTGAAGAAAAATTATACAAGATCCCGCATGTACCAAAAAATGATGAAGGAACCAATATCCTCCTCCTCATTCGTTGACCCATCTTCCCTAGCATCTACCTCAGAATCCAAAACACCCATCATACATAACATATCATATGTCAAAGTAGTGATCAAGTAAAATGGATGTGGGGATTATAATTTGAAGAAGGATTCGTTTGTGCTTGGAGAGTTACCTCTTTCTCGTAAATCTCATGGGAAGCCCCAACTTATCAACAAGGTAGCTGAGATAATGAAGGTAGCCTCTACCAATTTCACCAAGTGGGGAGACTTAAACAAAGAATTCATCAATGAGGAGGATGTATCCAAATTGTTATATTAGGATAACCGATCCATGCCCATTCTTCCAATGAAAGATGATAAAAAAGGATATAAACTAATGATGGGATAGGGGTATAACAAGAATGAGAAGCTAGGGAAAAATGGCAATGGTTTGCTAGAACCCTTGGCTCCTAGAAAGGGTGCTTCTAATAAATGAGTCAAGTGTTCCTCTTGGTTACCAACATCATGTGTTAATACCTTGGATGAATTTCCCCTTGATGTCACTAACCTATTTAAGGATACCTCCATATTCATGATCACTACCACATCCTTTACTCCAAACAACTAAATCTCTGAACTGAAGCTAGTATACCCCAACAAATCAACTGGGACCAATGAGGACCGCCAATTCTAGATGTGTTTGAAAATGATGAAGCAATCTTCGAGTTTATGGGACCCATGACAAATTTCCATGTAGGGATCACAAAGCATGGTTTGACATAGAACTAGATACACATGCTTACTACAGGGAAATGATTGAATCCCTCAGTCACAAAATAAATGATATGAGAATCACATGTAGATCTTTAAGTGAAAACCACACTGTGACACTTTCTGATCATAAAATAGTAAAAACAAAGGACACATTTAAAGTTAAAAACCTCTTTGAGACACTGAAGGATGATGGATTCAATCTTCCTCTTAGTGAAATGCATCTAGAGAAGTCAATGGTACCTACAGAAAAAGATAATCCAATAAATGTAGGGATGAAGGAGACACCACAGATCACCCTCTATATAGAGTCATTATTGGATGAATAATAAAAAAACTTAGCAATGTTATTAAAAGGGAAAAAAAAAACTTTGCATGGTCCTATACAAATATGCCTGGCTTAGATATTGAAGTGGTTTTATGTCATCTTGTAGTATATCTTGAAGCTAAACCAATGAAACAAAAGCTGAGAAAGATGAACCTGCAAATTACATTGTTGGTTAAACTAGAATTGCAGAAAATCCTTGATGTCGGATTTATCCAACCAATAGACTATCCTGAGTGGGTTTCCAACCTAGTGCCAGTCTCTAAACCCACTGGGGGCATCAGAATTTGCACTAACTTTAGAGACTTAAACAAAGTGTTTCCTAAAGATGACCTCCCTCTTCCAAACATCAATATCATTATGGATTTAATGGTTGTACATGAGATGTTATCACTTATGGATGGATTCTTAGGCTATAACCAAATCATGATTTCCAAGGAAGACCAACACAAAACAACATTCATGTGTCCATGGGGAACCTATTGCTAGAATATGATGTTTTTTAGGTTAAATAATGTTAGAGCTACTCATTAGAGAGTTGTGACACTGATCTTTCATGACATGATCCAAAAAACTATTGAAGACTATGTGGATTGCATTCTAGCTAAATCAAAGACAAGGGGCATATAGAAGTACTAGGACCAATCTTCAATAGGCTCAAAGAATACAAGGTACAACTAAATCCAAAAAAGTGTGTCTTTGGGGTCACATCAGGCATACTCCTAGGGTACATAGTGTTTGTCACAAAGAGGAATATAAATAGATCCAACCAAGGTAAAATCAATTCTAGATATGGAGGCCTCGCAAACACTAAAATAGATGCGAGGTATACAAGGGAGGTTACAATCTATCAGGAGGTTTATAGCATAGTTGGCCTAGACAAGATCCACCCCTTTTCTCACCTTCTCTACAAGGGAATAACATAAAAGTGGGATGAGAAATGTGACCAAGCATTCCAACAAATCAAGGATTGTCTACTAACACCTCATCTTCTTATGCCACCAATACCAAATAAACCTTTGATCCGATACATCTCGGCCTTATTAGAAGCATTAGGTGCTCTTCTCACTCAACATGACAAAATAGGAAAGGAGAGATCAATCTACTACATTATCAGGACCTTGGTTGGATATGAGATGAATTATGCACCCATTGAAAAGACATGCCTAGTAGTAGTCTTCACTTCACATAATTTTAGACACTACATGATTTTGCATCAAATAAATCTCATTGCTAAGATTGATCCATTGAAATATTTTTTATCCAAGGCAACCCTCACTGGATGAATGGCTAAATGGGTGATGATCCTAACTAAGTTTCACATAGAGTATGTAGATCAGAAGGCTATCAAGGGAAAGTTCATTGTAGACCAACTAGAAGAGGTACCCATCTATGCAAAAAATCCAATGGTGTTTGAATTTCTTGATGAGTCAATGTTTGTCCTTGACATAGTGGATCAGTGGAAGATGTACTTTGATGTAGATCCAAAGCAGGCATCCCCTTCATCACCCCACAAGGTGATTGTATTCCCAAATCATATCGACTATATTTTCCATGCACAAACAACATTTTTGAATATGAAGCTCTTATAACAGGGTTGAGAATAGTGGTACAATGGAATATACATAAATTAAGGGTCTACAGATATTCACAACTAATCATTAATCAAGTCAACAATGATTATCGAACCAAAGATGATAAGCTCACACCTTACAAGAAGATGGTAGAAAGTCTTAAGGATTTATTCATCAATATCACTTTTGAGAAAATACCTCATGTCAACAAAAATGCACCTGATGCAATGACAACCATTAGGTCCTTGTTAGACATGCCACATAATATTCTTTAGTGCAATTTCCTCATTGAGGGACATTTTATTCTAGCATTCAAGGTACCAGAATCCAAATTTGTGTGTGAAATCATTGGTCTTAGTTCCCCATGGTATCATGACATCTTCACCTACCTAAATAAAGGTATCCTTCCCATTGACATTACCACAAACCTTAAGAAAACCTTTTGTCAAGAAAGCATCTTGATTTGTTATCCTAGGTGATACCATATATTGTCGAAGTATTGAAGAGACATTATTACGATGTCTTAACCAAGAGGAAGCTTTGGCTGCTTTAAAAGAAGTGCACGAATGAATTTGTGGCTCACATTCTAGTGGTATGACTTTGGTAAAGAAATTATTGAGGAAAGGGTATTACTAGTTGACTATGAAACGAGAGGCTCATCAATTTGTAAAAAAGTGTATGAAGTGTCAAAAACATGAGGACCTTATCCATGCTCCAACTCAAGAACTCCAACTGATTGTAAATATTAGCCTTTCTCATAGTGGGGACTCGACCTCATAGGAAAGATCTTCCCTACCTCATCTAATGGTCACAAGCTCATCATTACTGCCATCGAGTATTTTATGAAGTGGGTTAAAGCAATTCCTATGACCTATATTACAGGGAAACAAATCTCCAAATTCATCTTGAACTACCTTATTTATCACTACGATGTTCCACAAGCCCTTATCTTAGATAACAAAACACCTTTCAAAAATTAGGATGTACAAGAGTTATGCCAACGATTTAATATCCAACACCGGTTCTCTACTCCCTACTACCCCTACGGCAATGATAAATATGAGGCTTCAAATAAAGACCATCCTTAAAATCCTCAAGAAGATGGTCAATGAAGTTGTTCATGACTGGAATCTATAATTAAATCCTGCCTTATGGACCTATAGAACCAGTATCTGCACACCTACAGGTGCAACACCCTTTTCCTTTATGTATGGAATTGAAGCCATCCTACCCATCGAGGTCAAGCTCCCATCGCTGAGAATATCATTGAAAAATCTTATTACTGATGAGGAATATAGGGTGTCTCGATTGAACAAGCTAGAATTGTTGGATGAGCATCATCTTGATGCTTTGAATCATTTGCAGGTATATCATAACTGACTGAAAAGTAGCTATAACAAGAAAATCAAGAGTCGGTTCTTCCAGGTGGGAGATCTTGTTCTCAAGGAGAATCAGAAGAATATTCTAGATCAGGACAGCAAAGGGAAGTTTGAGCCTAATTGGTTAAGACCATTTATTGTCATAGATAGCTACGGTTCGGGAGCATATCAGTTGTCAACATCTAAAGGAGAACTCTTGTAGGAACCAATCAATATCTTGCATCTCAAAAAAATTTATGCCTAGGCTTGAAGGATATAAAATCCAAAAATCTAAAAAAAATCAAAAAATAACAAAAATCCAAAAAAAAGAAAAGAAAAAGGATTGAAAATAGTAAAGAAAAAATCATCCTCTAGTGAAAACCACTTCAATGGCACCTTGGGCAAGTAAATTGGTGAAAATCTAGAAAACAGGAACCTTGCATAAATAAGCATGATCCATCCATCATTGTCTCTTCGATGTATCCTGCTTCACCATCCATCACATCCATTCATCCTTCATTCCAATAATCCTATTTGTTCCATCACCCATCCATGTTTGTATCATAGTTAGATGTTATGTAAGTATCATATTCCCCTTTAGTACTACCTAGCACATTCCTAAGGTCAATTTTTCTATACTTGCATCGGGTTGGGTTCTTGTATATCTTAAGGTTATTCTCAAAATCTCTCAAAAAATCCTAAAACATTTGAAAATCACCAAAATCCAAAAATACTTGCAAAATCCAAAAAAATCAAAATCTTGTATTAGCCAAAATCCAAAAACATTTGAAAAGTTGTAAATTCAAAATCCAAAACATCCAAATCACATCAAAATCCCTAAACAAGTCAAAAAATCAAAAACACAGTTGTTGAACTATGTTGTCTTTGAGATTTAATGTAAGGAAGGCCATCATCAATGCACCCCCGAGGCAATTGGCCAATCTTTAGGAATCCTTCATAATAAAATAATAATCCACCAAATGTTCATATGTCATCAATAAACGATTATTGGTCATTCAGTTGAACTATGTAGTCTCTACGTGTATAACATAGGCAAGGCTAATCTTTGATAATCCCTCGAGGCCCTAGGTCACTCCCTCTTAGGTCCAGGTCAAAACTCATAAAACACAAAAAACATTTGAAAACTTGAAAACCCAAAACATTGGAAAATTTGAAAAATCCTAAACAACCTCACATAACTTGAAAACCTAAACATTCACATATACTCAAAAAGACCAAAAACAACCTCAAAACATTGAAAAAACATCAAAAACATTAAAATATTTTAAAAATTCCAAAACCACCCATCCCATTTCACTTTCACTTGCAATAAACCTCCATTCACAAAAAATCAATCGTCATCTTCAAAATTTGGTGAAACAAGTGGAAACAAGTGCGGAAATTGGTGAAGTGTAAACCTAAATGTGAAAATCTAAAGTCTAGACCATTAGTAAACAAGTTGGTAATGTTTGTATCAACAACCTATCAAACAATTAGTCTTGGTCAAAACATTTGATAAAAATTTCCTAGAATGTATCCTTCCTACAATGGACATCATCATCAGAAATCACCTTAGCTATGTAACTTTGGTAAGAGATATAAATTACATTGATTGTTTGTTTTTTATATTTTCTTATGGTTTATCTTGTTGACCCATTCTGAGGACCTCTCGAGGATTTCTATCAAAATAATTTAGAGAGAAAAGAATGGGGCATCGATCATTGTCTTTCATTTGTTGTGCTTGTGGGATATTCCTGTAAAATAATATTGGTGAATACTTGCTTAGTTGTGTGTAGGGAGGTTGTTTTGAAAAGATTGTTGACTATTGCGTATGATTTGGTCTGAAATGTTCTAAACTTCTAAACTACATTCCAATGAGGTATTTTTATGTTAAGGTGTGAGCAAGGATTATCCTATCTATTTGCAAAGTCAAAGTCCATTGCAATAGATACAAAACCATCCTGGTTATCAATATCGTGATCCATCATCTCTATGTGTTATATCAAAAATAAGAAATGAAATGATGAAGTATCCCAATCCATGAAACAAGAAAATCATCAATCTCGTCACCATATCTAATAAAGTCTCAAAGAATCATAGACTTGTTAGACTTTTGAATCAATCTTGAAATCAATGGTTAATCCATTCATCTTATTCTTCTATCTTATTTTTGTGCTAACCTGGTATCATGAAAGCCAAAAAAATAATAATGCATCCATCCTACATCCACAAACCATTAGCATACATACATCCTACATAATCATAATCATCACATAGAAAGTATAAAAAAGGAATGCATCCATCTCATAGCATGTCATATAGAAAGATACTGAAAAAGAGAATAAATTATCCATCACATTACATACATAACATAATCATACATTTCATATCATATATCATCACATCATAGATCATACAACACATCACGACATATGCATAAATAAAGAAACACATCCATAACATAAACATCTACATCTATCCATATCATATGCATTCATACATTATCATAAAGCATGAAATAAAGGAACATCACATAAAAGGATAAAACACCGTATCATAATTGAATCAGAACATCTCATATATATCTCAAAATATGACCATCATGATACAAAATCAGGATCAATGTGTAAATATCATAAAAAACATGGATATACAAGAGGCTATCAAAATCAACCGATGAATGTATATACATATAACATATCAAGGCTATATATAAAAAAGTGTATACAAAAATGTGAGGCTAGCCTCAGCTCTATCTTTCCTCGTGACGAGATTAGTCCTAGTGACCACCTGACGGTTGTCGATGACCGCTCCATAAGGGCTACCTGATCGATTGTCCTGTCAAGCCACTCAGTGCAACTTTGCTTCTCTTTAAATAATCAAGCTATCTTCATTCTCTAGGGACATCTTGATGACACAAAGTCCTATAATAATAGGACTCTACAAAAACATCTATGTATAGTGGTGTAGGTACACCCTGGGCTTGAAACTATGCACTGGCCTCTAGCTCCACCTGGTGCCCTATCTCTTGAGCCAATTACAAATCCACCTGTTGTCTCTACTACTAATGCTAGGCATGCTCTCTGGTGACCCTCTAAACCTCTGTGTTGGTTGCATCCCATAGATCAGGGCCCTATGCCTACTGCTACTATTGGCATGGTGGGGATGGTGGCCTAAGTGGATGTGCTAATGGATGTTGACCATCATGCTCTGGCTATTATCCATCGTTCCCTAGTTTTCCATTGTGGGGAGGCTATTGATGTCCTCTACCCTATCCTCTACTTGATCCCTATCCTCTCCCCCTATCAGGAACCTATCCACTGGATGGATCTGTCAGTCTCATCAGGGCATGCTATGCAAACCATGTATCATAGGAAATTTTAGTACTAACATCATAGGGCCCACCGATATATACCCATGGCTAGGGCTCACATTATTTGAAGTCATCAATAGCCACTTCAGGTGGAATCTGTGGCCCCTAGTTAGTCTCTTAGGTTGTAAGTGTGAACATGAATTTGTACTCTTGGGGGACAACATCCTAGACCTCCCCAAACTGTCAGGCAACCTGGTCTAGAAGGTAGCTTTCTATCATTTGATGCACCTGACCCTGCATGTATCTGGTCTACCAAGAATAAAATAGATGCTTATGATCATCATACCATGGTGGTGCCTACAACCATGGTCTCCATCAAAACACTATCATGTCATCAATAACCCATCTCTAGTACGGGATACCTACTAGCCATGTATGGTGGAGCATATTCATGGCTCCATAGCAATATACTACAAGCTCATCAACGTCAATATTTGCTAGGGTAATGGTTGGTCTGAGCATAGCTATGTGATCCAAAGCCCAAATATGAAGAAGTGTAACCCCAGCTCCTATACTCCACCCTCACATATAGATGACTTGATGCATATCATGGTATAGTGATGCAAGAATCATGAGACCCAAGTAAATCAAGTCATATTTGATACCATTCACACCTAAGCGAGTCCCTAGCCAATGCTGAAACCTTGACCTTGCTTGGCTAGCACAAGCACTTTGAAAATCAGAGCTTTGATAATCAAAGTAAATATTGGTGACTGTCCTCGATAATCCTACAAGTTGATCTAAGAACTCTCTACCCAAAGGGTATCCACACCAAGCACGTCATAGTAGGCAGCCAACCCAATGTCCACATCATAGATGAATCAATCACCATGAATTGATACTCGTAGGATGCACCAAACGTCCTTTAAAGTGATAGTTGCCTCTCCAATAGGAAGATGAAATGATGAATTCTTGCTATGCCACCACTCAATCAACACTGACATCATTGTTAGGTGTGTTCTAATCTCTGGAATATGTGCCACAAATCCTAGCCCGATCTCTCTAAGAAAGAAGTTCGCCTGGTCAGTCAACTGGTGAATGCAAGATAAAATGCTAGGTCTACGCTCCATCGAATGAATCGAATTAATGATCTCCTACACAAATGAAGTGTAGCGCATCAAAATTACCAAAAAAAATATAAAATTTCAAGTTTCTAACCCTAATTTACAAAAGCACTACTATTTGAAAAAACATGACAACATTATGTGTGTGCTGCTATACCAAATTAGCAATAGCGATGCTATCTACAAAAGCACAATAGTATTTCAAAATGAATTGAAAATGACCCCTCAACCTCTATTCAAGCTTAAATAGAGGTTGAGGGGTCATTTTCAATTCATTTGCACACACAACTTAAAGAGATTCTGCTACTTTTTGCTTTGACCTCCTGACGAAATGATTGATCATGAACTCCCCCAACACCTTGTGGATAGGGTACAAGAGTACCAATGGGAAACAGATGCAGGTTCCCCGGTATGCAAATAAAAACTTTCCTTTTTTTCATGTTATAGTGCATTTAATGCTAGGTCAAATAGGCCAATTAATAACATTGTTATATAACGGTGCTTTTATCTCATTCGACAGTGCTTTTACTGGAGTAACAACACTATTAAAGATAGTGTTGCTATTGATAAGTTAGGTTCAATGTCACTATTGAAATACCGACGCACTTTTGTAGAGGGTTTCATGGTAGGTTTTTAGGTTTAGCTTCTCTTTTGAAATGTCATCACGCATTTGCAAATAGCATCACTATTGATATTTTGGTTTAAAGACACTTTTGAAATACTATTGTGCTTTTGTAGATAGCATCACTATTGCTATTTTGGTATAGCGACACACACATAATGTTGTCGCACTTTTGTAAATAGTAGATATTTAGAAAATTAGGGTTAGAAACTTGAAATTTTATAATTTTTTTGGTAATTTTGATGCGCTGCACTTGATTTGTGCAGGAGATCGTTCATTCGATTAATTCAAGGGAGTGTAGACCTACCAATTTATCTCACATTCACCAGTTGACTGACCAAGCAAACTTCTATCTCAGAGCAATCAGGCTAGGATTTGTGGCACATATGCCAAAGATCAAAACACACCTAGCAATGATTTCAATGTTGATTGAGCGGTGGCATAGCGAGACTTCATCATTTCATCTTACTATCGGAGAGGCGACTATCACTTTAAAGGATGTTTGGCGCATCCTACAAGTGTTGATTCATGGTGATCAATTCATCTATGATGTGGATGTTGGGATGGCTTCCTGCTATGATGTGCTTGGTGTGGATACCCTCTAGGTAGAGAGTGCTCAGATTGACTTGTAGGATTATCGAGGACAATCACCAATATTTACTTTGATTATCGAAGCCCTAATTTTTAGAGTGCTTGTGCCAGCCAAGCGGAGTCAAGGTTTCAGCGTTGGTTAGGGACTCGCCTTGGTGTGAATGGTATTAGATATGACATGATTTTCTTGGGGCCCATGATTCTTGCATCATTGTATCTGATATGCATTAGTTCGTCTATATGCGAGGGTGGAGTATAGGAGCTGGGGTTACACTTCTTCATATTTGGGCTTGGGAGCACATAGCTATGCTCAGATCGACCATTACCTTAGAAAATATTGATGTCAATGAGCTTGTAGTATACCGCTATGGAGCCATGAATATGCTCCACCATACATGGCTAGCAGGTATCCTATACTAGAGGGGTTATTGATGGCATGACATTGTTTCGATGGAGGCCATGGTTGCAAGCACCACCATGGTATGATGATCATGAGCATCTATTTTATTCTTGATAGACCAGATACATGCAGGATCAGGAGCATCAAATGATATAAAGCTACCTTCTAGATCAGGTTGCCCGATAGTTTGGGGAGGTCTAGGATGTCGTCCCTCATGAGTACAAAGTCGTGTTCACGCATACAACTTGAGAGACTAACTAGGGTCCACATATTCCACCTCAAGTGGCTATTGACTACTTCAAATAACTTGTGCCCCAGCCATGGGTATACGTCGGTGGGCCCTATGATGTTAGTACTACAATTTCCTATGATACATGGTTTGCATAGAATGCCCTGATGAGACTGACATATCCAATCGATGGACAGGTGCCCAGCAGGGGGAGAGGACAGGGATCAAGAAGAGGACAGGGTAGAGGACATCAATAGCCTCCCCATAATGGACAACAACTAGGGCACGATGGATAATAGCTAGGTCATTATGGTCAGCATCCATTAGCACATCCACTTAGGCCACCATCCCCACCACGTCAACAACAACAGGCACAGGGTCCCGATCTATGGGATGCAACCAACACAGAGGTTTAGAGGGTCAACAAAGAGCATGACCAAGAGCAGTAGCAGAGACAATAGGTGGATTTTTAGTTGGCTCAGGAGATAGGGCGCCAGGTGGAGCCAGAGGCTAGTGCAAAGTTTTAAGCCTAGGTAGGACAGGGTAGTGTACCTACACCACTGTACATAGACGTTGTTGTAGAGGCCTCTTATTATAGGACTTTGTGCCATTGGGATGTCCCTAGAGAGCGAAGATAACTTGATTATTCAAAGAGGAGTAGAGTTGCTTCGAGTGGCTCGATAGGACAATCGGTCAGGTAGCTCTTAGGGAGCAGTCACCGATAGCCATCGGGTGGTCCCTAGGACCAATTTCATTACAAGGATAGACAAAGCCGAGGCTAGCCTCACATTTTTATTGACACTTTTTGATGTATAGCCCTGATATGTTATATGTATATACATTCATCAGCTGATTTTGATAGCCTCTTGTATATCCATGTTTTTTATGACATTTACACATTGATCTTGATTTTGTTTCATGACAGTTATAATTTGAGATATATATGAGATGTCTTGATTCAATTATGATATGGTGTTTTATCCTTTAATGTGATGTTCCTTTATTTCATGCTTTATGATCATGTTGATTATGTTGTTCCTATGTTATTTCCAGATCATATAGTTGTAAATCAAAGTTCGCATTATCATATAGAAAATAAATGTTCTTAATAGTCATCCACGAAGAGGGAAAATTTTGGCAAAAAAAATGTTGAAAGGAATAGGAAACCAAGCCTTAGATCAGGTACCCATTTTAAAATGGGTACTCATTTTGAAAATAGAATGAGTACCCATTAAAAAATTCAAAACTCCAAGTCACTTTTTGCTTGGGTTTTATGCTCGAGAAATACTTGGCAACCTGACCCTTAGCCTTTGACTTGCAACTAAAAAAACTAAGGCAGATTCAAGAGAAATGTCCAAATTTGGCAATATAGTTGATGGAATTTTTTTTAGAATTAATCTATGAAATTAAAATCCATTATAGATCACAATATAGATAGTTTTCAAATATATATATATATTAAATATTTGATTATATTTTCTATTTTTTAATTAATTTCTAGGCAAACTGGTCCATAAACTTGAAATATCAAGCTTTTTTAAAAAAATTAAGTAAATTTGTATCTGTTATTTTTTTGCAAAAAAAATTATATGACCTCACTCTTCAGATAATTCTCTACATAATGAAAAGAAATTCAAAATATGTTTAGTTTAGGTCCAATTATGTCGTTTGTACATGTAGGTTTTTAAAAAACAACAATTAGGGCCAATAAAAAAAAATTTAAAAAAAAATCAAAAAAATATTCTCATCAATTTTTAGGTTATTACACATCTTTCCCCAAAAGTAATTAGAAAATTACTTTTATTTAGGTCAAAAAGTGGTGTTTGTACACATTCATGGTATGGTAAAAAAAAGTGACTCTTAAAAAGTGGTTTTTATACATGCCTATTAAAATTTAATTTGTATCATCTAGGTATTAGAATAAATTACATATTCGAAATCTAGATTCAAAATTAAAAAAATCATATTACTAGATTTTTTTAAGATTCAATTTGTAAATGCTTCAAATTTTCAGTCCAATTGTGATAAATTTTGAAAAACAACAAAAACACTTCTTTTTGAGTTTTTTGTGGACCCAACTTCTTGTATCAGCCCACCTAAATAAATAAATGATGAAAATAAAACTACAATATGTAATGATACTAGAGAAAGGATATGTAAGAGTACACATCATCCATATTCTCTTTACTTTCTTCTTCAAGCATGCTCCAATCTCATAATAAACCCATAGAAAGAAACACATTAACTATTTACCAAGAAAACATATGCTATGAAACAATAGAGGAAACTTGCTAAGAGATAATAGAATAAATATACTAATTTATATCACAAAAATAGACATATTCAACTAGCTATTATTTAATTATTTTTTTACCAAATGGCAAGGGATCTATGTAGGATCCCATAAAGTAGGAAGAGCCAAAAATAAATTGAGAATTGTAAATTGATAGAGTAAAAATTACATTAGCAAAGGCTTAGCTTTGTCACGACAATTGAAATATAGGAAAGGGGGTCAATCCAACTGAAAAATAAAAGGGGGCTAGGCTAGTCTCAAAATAAACTAGAAAATAGACATGTGGTCATCACCTAACAAAGGGATCAGGATAGGCCCAAAAATAAAAATGACTATGTCATCGCCACCACAAACAAAGTGATCAAGCTAGACCCCAAAGTAAAGTAGGCTAATGGTTATGTGATTTCCACCCAATCAACAAAGGATGTAATGCTAGAAAAACTAAAACAAGTTACGAGGAATAATTTTAAGGCCTAATCATATTGTGGTCTTAGCCCCACCCTAGTTTCCTAGCCCTTGTGTTGCTAAATTATTTCATTCTTTTCATGACTAATATCCTAATATTTGGATGAGGTATATCATTTTTATCCATAGTGATGTGTTTTTTAAACTTGGTGTGTGTTTGATATCGATGATAAAACCCTTTAATAGAATTAATGAATTTTCCCCTACTTTGCATATGCATCAATATATTGGAGATGTGAATGTAAGCAGGCTTAAATCAATTTGATTGTTGAGTTGTTATGAGGACTATCAACACTTAGTGATGTGATAGTATTGCACAAGTCAACCTAAATGATTGGTTAATCTACATGCAATATAGATTTTATAATGAATAATTTTGATTTAACTTTGTCACTAGTTGAATTATGAGAAATAAATTGCATGTATTGTTAGTATTATATTGACTTGAGTGTATTTAAAGTAAATGAATGTGGTTAAATAGGTTGAAGTTGATCGCATACTTGCATTAGAACCGTTGGTGTGATATTTAACTAAACATAGTTAAAATATTAAATTTGTACTCACATGAAATGGAATGAATAATTTTAATCGATTAGCCTCATTGCCCCTAGAATAATTTCCCCAATTGAAAAATTAGGGATCCACCTTTGTCATGCTCTAAAAAATTTATTAACTCATAACATTTATCTTGTTCTATATTTAATCCAACTATGTAATTATCAACTCTTATTTCTTACGATTGAATATTTTATTTAAATATATTAGCATTCTATTGTTGATCATATCCTATATTTTATCCCACTTATGCACACCCAATTCATCATTTATTATCATATCCATTTTAATAAAACTTGAATCTACAAAGAAATTTACATGTACAAATCTAACATCTTGAGGCTAATTTGTCAACTAGACTTGACTTGTATGTAATATCATTTATCCAAAATCCAAGTCCAAAAAAATATGCCATATGTAACTTGAACTATTGTTTATAAATTCATTAGACTTGAGCCCATGATAAAACTAAACTTCATAAGTACCTCACATTTGAAACTTAAATTTTTTATATATTGAAATGAAGAAAATAGGTGTTCCAACTTTTGGGAGGTGGAACACAAACTAGGGTGTTTAGGGACCTAGACCAATTTTCTTCAATGCAATTATATGAAATGTAACATGCAAGTCTAACAAAATGACCTAGGAAATGAAACTGGAATATAGAATAACAAACTGAGAATGAGCAGAGGGGTACCTGGAAGAAAGATGTGATCAAAACAAGCTCTGAAACCCTAAAATTTTGACTTTTGAAGCACACTAGGACTCATACGCCAGACTAGGTGATTTAGTCCCAGTATGGGGTTTTTGTGTAGAAACTAGAATCTCTCAATGACTAATCTGGATCTGTTGAAATCTAACAAAAAGGCAGTACTGGAACTCATACACCCAGACTATTGTAAAGTGTCCCATTTGTCATGAAGTGTCCCATTTTGTCACAAAGTGTCCCAGGAGAAAAATTTTGAAGCAAAATTTTGTGAACCTCTAAAGATGGATTAAATAAGCACTTTACCACTAGTTTCATGCAAATAGGATGGATATTTTTCTCTAGATCTGAGTTTTTGTGAGCCTTGATAACTTTTCATGACAACTTTGACAAATTTTGCAACTTTATCATTTTGGTACTTTTGAGGGTTTCAAATCCAGTTTTTCTTCAACCTATGAACCCACAATCACACGAAGGGAGAGAAAAAGTGTTATTTTGTTAGTCAATAGGGGTTTTCCTTGGTCAAACCCCATTTAGGTAATTAAACCTTATTATGAAACAATGAAACATGAACATGAAACATGAACAATGATACCTTGAATTTTGTCTTGAAATGTGAAGTGGCCATGAATAATGTAGATCTTTATGTTGAATTAGATGTGGAATAATGCTTAACTTGGATCTTCAATACTACTATATCACAACACTAGCTCAACAACATGCTTGATGCTTTATGATGATGGATCTTGAATTGCTGCAATAATCTTATTCAAATCTACCTTTGGATGCTCTTGAAATTCTCTTGAATGTTCTTGAATGCTCTTGTGAAAGTTCTCTTGATTGCTTATGAATTTCTAGGATTGCTTAGGTGTTGAAATGATGAAATAACCTTGTATTTATGCTTGTTTATGCCAAATTTCTCAAAACTACAACACTACAAGCTGACATCAAATCTAGGAGGATAAAATCCCACCAAGAATTGAATTCAAAATAGGTCTTGGTTAAAGTGAGATTCATACACTAGTTGTGGCATATGAGTCCCAATGGCTTAAATATAGGACACAAACTCCAAGAAGTGTCTTGTTTAATGTGAAATCCAAAATCAGATCCCAAGACCTAGGTGGGACTCATACGCACAAGGTGGCATATGAGTCCCAAATCACTAGATTTGGAACACATGACCCAAAACACTAAATTATGATTGGTTAACTGTTAATTATTGAGAGTATCCATCGAAAGATGTAATTAATTAGGCTTGTGGATGCAAAATAGGGCCAAATAAGGCATAAAGAAGCCCAATCAATTAATAAATCTCTAGACTAGTGTGAAAGTGTTAGGATACACTTTACAACACCTTAAATAAGGAAAAATTGGGTTTATTTAGTTTAGAAGGGCCCTAAACTTAATGTGAAGGTGTAAATGAATAGATTCTACAACACTAAATTAAGGAAGAATTAGGTTTATTTATCTTAAAAGGACCCTAAACTTAATGTGAATGCGTAAAAATCATTACAACACTAGATCAAGGTGAGATTAGGTTAATTTTAACATTAATAATTCATAAATTAAGTGTGAAAATGTAGAGGGATACATTTCTCTACACTACATTTAGCCCTCAATTTAGTGAGAGGAGGAACTTGCTTCAAACTCACACTAAATTAGGCATTCAAGAGGGGTCCAAGTGTATCGATGTGGATGGTCTAGGATGAAAAATATCAAGTGGGTGGTCAAGTCCCCAGGATCCAAGATCCTACATCAAACCGACATAAGCATAAAGGGACACACACAAGGTGTACGATATGCAACAAAACAAGATACACAAACATGCAATGTCAAAGACATAAAGACAAAATAAAAAGAAAGAAAAAGGTAGATCAAGATTTGAGCATTTGTCTTGCATTTTGTGGATCGGATCTAAGCTATTTGTCCAAAAATGCATACTCACTCTAAGGCAATGGAACTTCAAGTTGTCCACTGGGTGAGTATCCAAAAAGGGTGGCTTACAAGTGAAACAGGTTTTCCACTATGAAAACCAAATGCACACTCACAAGGGCTAGTGGAACCTCATGCAATCCACTCGGTGAGCCCCCAGAGAAGTGAGGCACATACACATGTAGTCGATATGCACTCACACCCACAAGAAAGTGGCTATGGGAAATTCATGCCTAAGTTTAGCTCCCATACATGCAACCAGACCAAAGCTATACCTCCTAATAAATTTGATAAGGTACCACACAACATTGAAATTCGAGCTTCATGAGGCATGAAAAGCTTTGTATGCTTGAAACTCATGAAAAAACAAGATGGCTCCACAGGTGAGAAAAATGTGTTATGCAAGGTGGCCATATAATAGAAGTAAATGTGAAATATTGTAAGGTATGCTCAAGGGGATTTTTCTTAGTTCATGTAAGGTCTCTTCTTAGGGAGAATCATGCTTAATGTCTCCAAGAGAGGAAAAATTCAAAGAAATATCACACTCTCAAAGGAAATCAAACCCAATGACACCACCAAGAAAAGGATGCATCAGAAGAATAAAGAAAATCACACAGTGAAACATGAGTGTCAATGTATGCCCCAACTTTAAAGCAGTTGCTAACACCATTGTTGTGAGAAATTTCTTTAAAGTAGAAGAATACATGAGAGGTTATTTGAAAATCCCTATGCCAAGTCATATGTTCTCGAATGAAACTACATCATGGAATAAAGGGCTGCCCCCAAAATGTAATGCTAAACATAGAAAGAAAAAGTACATCACATGCAATCCAACTTAAGGCATATTGTCCACATCCAAAGCTTGCTCCTATATATACATGGAAGACATTTAAATAGCCAAAAGAGATAATAACAAGTGCCATATGAGGACAAGGCTTCCTAATCCCTTGCCCCCACTTAGTGTAGGACAAGGATGAGCCGAAATGATTGATGAGAAACATGAAAATCAATATCAATAAGAGGACCTAGGTGTTTCAACACAAGGAAGAGCACCACAATCCTTAAGATGTTGAATTTAATTACCCAAAGCCTTACATTCATTAGTAGAATGACCATGAACTCTATGATATGCACAAAATGAATTCTTGTTGTAAAATTTCTTTCATGTTCTTGGAGGGAGGGATATCAAATGATCTTGGAGGAGTCTCAACAAGATACTCTCTTGATCAATAGAAGATGATGTTCCTTTATTTTGTGACAAAGATATCTCTTTCTTAGTACAAGGTGTCATACCTACACAAAACTATTTAGATGGCGAGATTTTGTACCCTTCTTTAAAGGAAGGTGTAAAATCTAACAAATTCAAATCATTATTGTTTTGCGTGATGACATTGATAGTAAGCAAAGATTTCTTTGTTTCTTTCATTTCTTGCAAAGGATAATAATCAAGACCACTAGTGTCAACCAGTTCAAGATGCACTAATGTTAAAGTTGGCTTAAAAGAATCTTTTGTAAGAGTGTTGATATTGAGTGAAGGCTTGTTTCTTTCTTTCAAGGGACAATAACCAAGACCACTAGTCTTTTCTTGTGTGAGGCTCTATAGGGACACAAATAACTTGTTCTCTAGCACCACATCCTTTTCCACTATATCCAAGTTTCTTCATAAGTTCATAACCTTTTCCATAAAGCTTTTTCATTTCTTTTGGATTTGGTGGTTGTTCATAATCAGCTTCATCAAAGTTTGTTGTATAATTTGCTTCTTCTTCTAAAGTGTTTGGATGCTTTCGAAGGGTCTTCCAAATTTTGTGTTGACATTACTGCTTTTTCTTTTTCCTTTTTCAATTATTTGTTTATTATCTTGTATTCACCTATGAAGGATGTGAAATCTAAGGAGCCCCAATCATCTTCTAATAGCTTCGTGACTTCCTCAATATGTTTTTCTTTGTCTTTTTGTTGCACGGGTTCTACTTGTAGACACTAAATATTGTCCTAGGCCTGTGATTCTTTAACTTCAGCATAATTCTTACATGTTCATTTCTCATAATTAAATAATGTTAATTATTTAATTATTTTCTAAAGTCATATGTACTCTATTAATTAAATAACTTTAATTATTTAGTTAATTCATTTTTACCTTTATTCTTTCTTGATTTATTAAATGAATATTATTTATTTAACTGCGTCGCTAATTAAATCTATCTTCTATTAAATAATCATTTGAAATTATTTGATTAATTCCTATCACACTTTCAACTATAATTAAATAATCATTTCGAATTATTTAATTATTCTTTAGCCTTTTCAACATTTAATTAAATAAATCTTTATTTATTTAATTTAATCCTAAAATCTTGAATGTTGAATTAGATTATTATTTAACTCATATATAGGTTTATCCATGGCATATTCCTTTGTGATTAGATAATCTCTTTATTATCTAATTAGTCATTTATCACTCAAGTCTAGATCTAATTTGATCATTCAGTTATCTGGTGATTTAATATCTGATTGTCTCTAACGAACAAACTTTTTGTTTTAATCTATCTGTTATCTAGATTTATTCTTATCTTCTACATGCAAACCTTTATTAATTAAATAATTTTAATTATTTAATTAATTTATTCTCATTGTCTATCTATTTCAATCTTTATCTTTACATGCAGTCTTTATTCTTCTAGTTTCCACTAGAGATTAAATTATTATTTAATTTAATCCCCACCATTTATGCTTTTTCACTCACACTAATTTAACCCTAATCCTAATGCATGTCACATCTTTTAATCTCAATCATCTATTATCTTTTAATCCGATATTTTCATTCAAAAACCAACTTTCTATAAATTGGCTTTACCTCTATCATTATCACTCCTCCCGAAATCTTATGAGTTTTGGAAGCAACTTTATAGATCTTCAATTTTTTTCTAATATCATTTATCATTAGGCCATACTTGCATACTTAAGACAAATCTGAGGGAATTTATACTACAACAAAATGGAGAAGAGTAATGGAGGTTATTCATGGAATTACATAGATGTTTGGTAAAATAGTTCATTTATGCATTGTTTATATAGTTTTCCATTGTTCTCGATTATTAGCTTAGTTTTAGTTTAAGTTTATATGCTTGTTTTGCTAATCGTGAATTTTCCCTATGCTACATCTAGTGAACCCGATGTGAAGGATATATTTTTTGCAATTTTTGTATGATTTTTGTGTTTTGTAGGTTTTTCATACGTTTCCGATGCAATCACCAACAATTCCAGCTACATCCATTGTATTGCACCACAACCGTCATCTCGTACACCGCTATTTCTTATCCTACATCACATCTGATCATTATCACACACCACATCTGTCATCCTATGATGCAATTGCCTAGTTCTAGTTTTGTTTTTATATTTTTTTAGTTTTATGCATTTTTCAGTTCAGTAGGTTAGGATTTTTTGGTTACTGATAATCTATTGACAGCATGTGCCAAGAGGAATTTAATGTTATTTTGCAGTTTTGTTTGGCCAAGATCTAGAAGCTACAACTCTCATTTGTCAAAGGTTGAAATTGAAACTACTAATGAATCTGATGTAGGATGCTTGTCAAAGAATTGATTTTGAAATTGGTTATCTGATTAGCTTAATCATATTTTGCTTGGTGCTTAAAATAAATAATTGTCTATTGTGCTTACTCTGTTTAGATTAAAACCTGATTTAATAACAAAAGTATCATCTCCCCTTGCGCAATTGTGTGATCCTGGGTGTAAGAGAAATTGTTATTAACTCTAGATCTGGGCCTACCTTGGTGGGAAAAAGTACTCACCCCAAGGTGACTCAAACCGACAACAAGCTAAAGTCAAGCTACTCCCGACCGGTATACAAATGTGAATGCTACTGGAAAACTTAGCATTACAAGTGCAGATGTGTTATACAAACAATTTAATCTTGCCTCACATATATCCACCTAAATGGGTGCCCTTATTAAAAGCCATTTGTTTTTAGATTACCAAAATCCCCTATTTGTTGGTATAGGAGGTCAAACCTTTGAAACCATCCCACATACTTGTGGTTCTTAGTAGAGATGAAGAATTTTTCATGGGAAATTGATGAGAACTCGAAGCTTGGATGACCCAAGAAGTGAGTGTCGTGTAAGGGGGAGCCAGTGTGGTCTAGGTTCTAATCATTTGCTCTGAATAAGCGTAGCTAGAGAAATCCAAGTGGGAACTTAGCAGATATTGCCCTGGCCAACTGTAGGATTGTACTTGTCTATTTGAATTTAAACATTTTCACATCAAAACCAAACCGAAACAAAGTTTTTTTTATTGTCTTATGTTTTTCCAAAATTTGATCAGAGTCAAACTGAAACAAAGCTTTAAACTTTGCCAAAAAATACACAAAAATTAGGTCCTATTTATAGTAAACCGCATCTGCTAGTATTGAACTGCCTCTACCAGTATAAACCGCATCTGCTAGTATGAACCATATCTGCCAGTATGAACTGCATTTTTTAAATCTAAATCGCATCTGCTAAATCTGAACCACAACCGCCTATCAAACGATGCATTTGATACCAAAAATTGCAACCAACTGTCAAACAATGCATCTATTAAATCTGAACTGCAATTTCCTAACAACCAGAAAACAAATTTCATTGCCATAGCCTGAGGTCACATAGTCAAAAACTATCTTTGATTATCCATTCACAATGATCTCTGAACATAAACCAGAAATATATGCTCACACTTTTCATCATTACATCTTTTAGTATCATTTAGTGATAGCAGTAGACGCACTAGTTGCAAACCCTAGTTACATTTTAGAGTCCTTAGATCAATCAAACTTTTTTAGGACAGTCACCTTTGTAGATTCTAAAATAGGCCAACTTTCCATGCTTTGGATAAATCTTTGCTTCAACAAAAATTGTCATTGAACCTAGTCACTTGTCACACTAGTCATCTTTTGTCATCTTGGTGAGTGTTTCCAGCTCGTCAGTTTCGTTTGGGAACCCACTTTATCTCTTGGTCTTACAAAAGGTCCTTTGAAAAATTAAATTGAAGCCTTGAATAAAATTTGCATGGTTGGTAACCTCTTCTCAAACCTCCCAAATTTGACTACACTTTCGTATACTTTGACATAGTTATTTTAGGACACCATCATTTTAGACTTAATCAGCATTTAAAATCCTTTATTTTTCAAAAAAGACCAAAAACATAGTTGCATTAGCATTCATTCCTTATATTCAAAAATCCAAAAACATAGATTAAAATCATATCCTAGACGTAGTTCTGCATCATCCACATTTTAAGCATATCTTACAAGGTCAAAATAAGGTCCAAAAGGAAACAAAAAAAAATGGTTGTGCCGCAAGGCTTTATCAACCCATTTTCAAATCCACTATCAAGGACATCAAGACCTCACAAGACCTTATTGGAAAAAAATTTCACTAGAGACTCACAAGGACACGTTTTAGTTGAAGATATAGATGTTGTTGAATTTGCATCTTTTGTAGATGAATGTTTGGCACAAGATCCTCAATGATATCTATCAAAATTGTTAGTAGAATGTGCCACATTACCTCCTATATTTGATATTAACACATTGCAAACTTCAACTACCTAAGGGAAAAACACGATGACATCTAGTGCCTCTATTCCTCAAGTAATTGCAACTATACCATCTGGAGTACCTACCCAAAGTGCCACAACAATACATACAATACCATTTGGTACATCAAGCATGACACAAGGCCTAAATTTTAACATAGGAGCATCATCATCAAATCCCTTTGTCACCAATACTAGAAGCAAAAGGCCTAAGGTTAGCATAAACATGACAAGTTCTATACCCAACATCAACACCACTAGTGCTATTCCACAAATAGGGGTTTTACAAACTCGACACATACCTATAGTGAACCAAAATCCGTCACAAAAAATGGGTTTCAAAACACTTACATAGACTCCAACAATGTGACTAACACGTCATTGACACAAGCGGATGTCCTGCAAACATAGATGCAAGCCCTTCAACAACAAATGGACAACATGGAAGTGTCTACCAAAAAGAATTTTTCAACAAAAGACTTATGTCCATTTCCCTTTGACAAATTGTTATACATGACACTCTTCCCACATGGATATGTTATACCAAAATTGCCTAAGTATAATGGGAAACATAATCCTATCGAACATATAAGGGAATTTTCCACAATGTGCATAAATGTCGCATATGACCCCACATATCTCATGAGACTTTTTCTGCGAAGCCTTGTTGGAATAACACTTGATTGGTTTTCTCAACTTCCATATGGCATAAGGTCACAGGGTGAACTTGCTGAAAAATTTATTCAACATTTTGCCTTTAACATTGACAACAAAATCACAATAGCATCATTATGTCACACCACACAAGATGAAGGAGAGAACTTTATCACCTTCTTCTAGAGATGAAGGAGTCTAGCTAGTCGGTGTCCTATTAAATACCTGAAAAGAAAAAGGTCACTATATTCCTAGAAAACCTTAATCCAAAATTGAGAAGTGACCTAAGAGTACACTGTTGTACTTATTTTGTAGAACTAGTAGAAAAGGGTATCATACTTGAAAAGGCCCTCATTGAAAAATGTGAAATCAAGATGTCAAACATGAATCCAAATTTTCAAAACACCCCTAATGACAGGAACAAGTTTTGATCCTGAAACAAGAACATAACTAATGATGGCATTATCGATGCTAAGACCCTACACACAGGACCAGTCATTACACTTAAAGGAGACAAACCCTCTAATGAAACACCCAGCAATTTCAACCAAACTTCCAATCTTGTCTAAAACATGCAACAACCATGACCACAAAGGAGGTTTCCAAAATGCAAATTCACTCCCCTAGGGGAACCGATTGAATCAGTCTTTAAACAACTACTGCAACATAATGTCATATAGCTTCTTGAGCCAAAACAATATGATCCTGGAAAATTTAAACCATCTTGGTGGGATGAAATAGCTTTTTTAGATTTCCATCAAACTAAGGGACATAGTCTACCACAATGTCAATAATTGAAGAACATTATATAGGGTCTCATTGAAAAAAAAACTATTGAACTTAATGGATAGAAACAAACATCCTCAAATAATGACCAAAAGGTCTTTACTATTCCATTACATGACCATGGAAAAGGAAAAGCCTCCAGTTTAGGAAATAAGACCAATAATTCGGTCAACTATACTAATATCAAGTATGACTATACCCACGAAACAATCATAAATCACATTTGAGCCATCGATGAACATTTTAACACTATTACCATAAAGAAAACTCCTGAATGTGTTGTCAACACTCACTGAATTAAGATAACCCTCCAAGGTCCTCCATCATAGCAACAACCATAGTCCTCCAAGTCTCAATACAATTTACTTGACTAGTTAGGGAAAACCCCAACAAAAATTTCTATCTTGGAACTATTGAGTATATTAGCTGATCATCGAGCTATCTTAGACAAAGCTTTGCAAAGCATGACTATCCCGACCAACCTAGATGTCAATCATTTCCAAGAGATGGTAGGATACCTAACCAACTCTCATCATGCTACCTTCTTTGAACAAGACTACTCAACTGAGAAGACATACCACAATGATCCAATACACCTCAAAGTTCTTATTCATAAAACTAAAGTTAGACGAGTCTTGGTAGATGGAGGAGCAGGGTTGAATCTTTGCATTTTGAAATCGGTTAATGCATTAGGTTTCTCAGACGCATTTGTAGACACTACTAAGAGCATTGTCATTAAGGCATATGATGACACCAACTTCCAAGTCTTGGATCTTGTCCTTCCATATAATATTTTACAAGGTAGACCATGGATACATGCAATGAAGGTCATCCCTTCCACTTACCATCAATGCCTTAAATTCCTATACAATGGCACCGAGATCATGATAGATGGTGATCCTAATCCTTTCCAATATTGCAAAAGCCTATGCAACATACCCCAATGACAAGTGCCTATAAATCAAGAGGCTTCATCATCCCACTCATCCCAGTATATTGATCCATCCACTCTTTCCAAGACATCTATGTCTCAAATACTACCTTCAACTCTTAAGGTCGAGATCCAAGATAAGGGTTGTGGAGAATATCATATGAAAGCATCTTATTGTATTAGCCAATTGGTTCCTCCTAACTCATACGATCTACCAATAACAGATAGGAGACAATCCATGGTCACGTTTTGTGTCCCTCCCACAATGACCTTTACAAAATGGGGGGAACTAAGTAGAGAAGCTACAAATCAAGAAGATGTGACCTCTTGGCTATACAAAGAAGACAATGAAAAACCTCCTCCGCCCATCCAAATACCTATGACCAATAAGGAAAAGGTTTTATGATAATGCAAAACAAAGGATATGACAGACATAGCAGGTTAGGACTACATTAAAATGGAAGGACCGAACCTATCATTGTCTCTAAATGGCCAAAAGTTCTAGGGCTTGGGTTTCAACCAGTTAATATTGGTGTTCCTAGTACCTCAACACCATCACAAGAGGATGTAAGTGCTTTTGAAGATATCAAGACATCCAATGAGCCACCTAACCAGTACCACTATGATTCCCCCAACACTAATGAACATGAGTGGGATTCCTTCTCCTCCACCACTTTCATGGACCTTGATAAAATATTTGGGGAACTTGACCAAATACTTAATCCTTTGCAAAATCCATCTAATTCTTGCCCTCAAACATCTTTGAAAAAAGAAGAATGGCTCAAACATTATTATTGGGAATCTCTTGATCCCTCTTGGGAACCCGATGAACCCACTTTTGATAACCAAACCTTTGCTACAGGTCCATCCAAGAATCTACCTATTCCCAAGAAAAAGAATAAGGAGGATTTGGTAAGAAACTTTTGTGACCATGTCAATAGGTCTATCCTCACCCTATCATCCTCTACCTTTGATACTTCAGATGATGACATGCCCCTGGTATATCCCCAACTTATTGATTGGGAACAACAAGACACCCCCATCTTAGATACATTTGAGAACGACGAAGAAATAGCTGAGTTCATAGAACTACGAGAAGGCATACCTAGTGGTGACCATAAGGCTGGATTTACCATAGACCTGGATAACATGGATTATTTTAGGGAGTTTGTTCACCCCTCCAATCACAAAAGTAAAAACAATTAAAAAAAAACAATGAAAAAATGAAAATGACGAGTCCTTAGGTGAAAACCAAAAGGCACCTTTGGACAATGAAAAAGTAAAAATAAAGGATGCATCTAAGGACGAAAACCTCTATGAGGCAACCAAGGATGGAGGGTTTAAAATTCTCCCCATTGCTCAAGAAAGGTCACCAATGTTAGTTGAAGAATCTGTGGAGATCAACATAAGCACTAAATATAATCCTTGAGTAATCTATTTTGCAACATCTTTGACAAAAATAGAGTAACTCGAATTTTATAACTTCTTCACAGAAAGACAATCAACTTTGCATGGTCATATGCCGACATGCCTAGACTAGATACTAAACTAGTATTACATGATTTTCCATTACAACTATGTGTTAAGCCCGTGAAACAAAAATTAAGGAAAATGTTCCTGCAAATTGCTTTATTAGTCAAAGCTGAATTAAAGAAACCATTGGATGTTAGTTTTATCAAATCAATTGACTACGCAGAATGGATTTCAAATCTTGTACCAGTCACTAAACCAACAGGGGGCATCCACATCTATACAAAATTCTGAGATATAAACAAAGCATGTCCTAAAGATGACTTTCCTCTGCCAAATATTGACATGATTATGAACCTAACTGGTCGTGCCCACAAAAGGATATAGAAGTCATAGTAAATCCTAACTTGGGAATTGGACATTCCAGTAGGTGACTAACATCTTCTCATGGTCATTCATTTACTTGTCAAACCAGGGAACGTATACTTGAAATGGAGCGGCACTGTATGTGCACTAAGAACCGATTTTAGCCATAACTTTCTAGAAGTAAATGCTTTGAAAGGAATTCTAACTTTGATGCAAGGACATGAAATAAAGTCTTACTAACTGAAGCATCACTTAACTAAAGCAGGAATCACGATAATAATTACTAGGAAATAAACCATGAACTGGCTTTATGCTGCAAGAACAAACTCAAGGATGGATTCCTTATGCTACAGGAACAGTTTAAGACTGAGTTTGCACTAAAACTTACTGGAATGAAATTCTAACAAGTAAATATCAAAAAGAAAATAGCTAACTACAGATACTTACTAAGTGGGCCCCCTTAGTAAGCATCAACCAATTATGCAAGAATGGAACTCAAATCTTCATCCGCATAACTTAGAATCACATACATGGTTGTTTGCTTATAAGAAAGCTTAATACAAAGCTTTTTCTTTCATTATAACTGTAAACTCATTACATTTTATTCTATCTCTACTCTCTAGTCTAATCTCTTCTTAATCAACCTTGTTCACTCGCGCAGGAGGAAACTTTATTTAAAGAGAAATAGCTAACTAACTAACCAAATAACAAAGGAAGATGCAGATATAAATGTCACCTGAGACTGAGGAACAGACTTCATAAATGCAAGTCTATCCGCACAATAGATTCAGAGGAAATCTAGAGCTCCACTCTTCCTAGATTGATGATCCATTCATTTTCTTCCCAAAGACCCGGACAAAGAAGTCTTGCTTGAAACGACTCCTTCGATGGTGTGCTAGAAATGGCTTATTCCATGAGGCCGCGTTTTGCTATGCATTGACTTGTTCATACTAGCTTCAACAACCTATAGAACACATGGCAACAGAAGCAAAAGAAGGCATGCACTCATAATAGCACGACATTCCTCATTAATCACATGCATCCAATTCATTTTACTTATCCAAAAATCACACATATCCTATCAGTCAATTGGGAAGTCAAAATAGGGTAATGATCATAGATATACTAAGATATTTATGCTGCAAGTTTAGGAGTGCTTGTCATTGAATACTACCCATTAACATTAAAAGTTCATAACCATAGAGTTTAAAACATTCATAAAAAAAGAGCAAGAGTTTTAAAACTTATAACATGATATCCAATTTATAACCATATTCTGGGCTCATCATTTGCCCCCTACTTTATCTAATGTTGGTCCTCCAGCATTAATCTTTTTGCTTGTGTCTCTAAAATCAGTAGGAGTCACATGGCCCTGTAATGCAGTCCCAAACCTATAGTAGAAACCTTTGCAGTTTTTCCATCTTTCATATCTTCGGGCTTCTGTATCTTCATTGATATTCATGGCCTGATAAGGATACAGTGGCCATATTAAGATAGGAGGCCTAAATGTCAGAGGAAACCATAATTCAAACCTTTTTTGAAGACCTATCTACATATATCTCTCTGACGTCCTGACAGCTGCTCTTAAGTTTAAGGGACTATAAGGTTCAGACTTCTTTAAACCAACTGTTAGCTTTTCCCATCTTATTTTGCTTCTAGAAGCTGAAAGCTTCCAGAACGAATATGGTTGGCTTTTGAACTCGTCATAGACCTGTTTTCTAAGATCAAATATCCTTACCCTTGTTACAGGGTCATAAAAACCATATGCTACAGAAAACCAGGCCCTCATAAATTCTTGGGGGTCTGTGCTTTCTGATCTTAGTGGAACAGGTTCTCTTCACTTGGCCTCCTCATAGTCCTCAGATTGTTTCCCATAATTAATTTCATTTGTTGCCCAGGACATCAGTGATCTCAAATGTATGTCACTAATAAACAAAAGTGGATTCCACTCAGTTTCACAAGGAATTAATAAGCCATGCAAATAAAACTCACACATGGAATTCCTTAGCCAGTCAGGTGCCATTTGATAAGCACTATAGAATTCTTTAGCAGTATTAGGAACAGGGTCAAGGTTTTTAGAAATCCTCATCAACTAAAACCACAAAAACTGCTCTTTGAGGCACATTACATATACTCTAGGTGGTGGCCTACATTCCATGATCTACCCTACCACCTTCATCATTTCATTCATCTTTTATTTCACCTCTTGGAGTTCCTGTTTCTGATTTTCAATCTCTTTCTTTAACTTCTTCTTTTCTTCCTCCCACAGACTCTGTTGCATTTGGGTTTTAGCCAGAAGGTGAAAACTCAAGGTCTGAAGTGCCATAGGATTCCAGGTTTCTTCAAGGTGTTCTAAGCATTCATTTAGCAGTGGTCTCTTATATACAACTAATGCCTGGCATGTTTCAGAAGGTAGTGGAATTGCATGGGATGTTTTTGGCTGTGCTTGTTCTTACTGCAGGACAAACCCTTGTTGTTGGTCAATAGGGGACTGTGCTTCCTCAGAAATTCTTTCAGCTACCTCAACCAAGTCATCAAGACTTGGCATTCTCCCTTCATTATTACAATCTTGTTGCCTTTCCCAAATTCCCCCTGTTTCTTCTTGTATATCATCAGGAATTTCTGAGGTGCCGAGTGGGAAATTCTCAGATATACTCTGAGAACTTTCATGAATGAGTTCCTCAGACTCCTCAGAAATGACAATTATTTCAGGTTGGGTAGAAGAAGGTGGAGTAGTTTGACTTCGTTTTCTTGCAAAAGTTCTTCTGGGTAATGCAGGTGAGGCAGAAGATTCATTGGCAACTTTTTTCTTCTCAGATTGCTTGGGGGTTTGAGAATCAGTAGGAGAGGATGATGAAACTGTGGTTGCATCAGGTGTTGCTGCAGAAAAAAGTCGGGCAGCTCATTTTTGCTTCTTGGTTTGAGGGTTTTCTCCTAGGGTATGCCTAGCACTAGATGGTTCGGCTATCTTGTTTTTTCCTTTTTCACTCCTTGTAGCAGACCTGGTTTTAACTCAGGTAGAGGGCTCAGTTATAATGGCTGCAGGATTGGGTGTTGTAGGAGAAGCGGGAGATTCTTGTTCAGCTTCTCTACTTGAAGACTCTACTTGTTTTCTATTTTTCTTGGGTCATGCAGGCAATGTTCTTGGAGGTTCAGGAGGCTGCAGCCCTTTCTGGGCAACAAATTCTTGCCAAGAAATGGGTGAGACATCCCTCAGGGAACGTTCAGTCAGTAGTTTTATGAGGGCATGATGGGAAATTGAATTGTCTTTTCCTTTCTGAGTTTCACAGGCACTGCATTCTAAAAGATTTAACATAAAGTTCGAGACATTGATAGCTAACCCGTGCCTTATATGACTTAGCAGCTTAAAATGATAGGAGTGCAAGTAAGAAAAGTGTCCTTCACAAGTTAAGTACCTGATTATAATGGAGGCATATTCTGAGTAGGGATATGGCAGTGAGACCCTTTTGCACCCTTGCTTTGAAACTTCCAAGGGTCCGTCAGTTGGCAATGTGAACTCTGCCCTGGCAGAGACGGCATCCCTTCCTGAAGGAAAATTTTCTCCAGCTGCAGGAAGCCTTGTTATCTTAGCAATTCATTCCTCAGTGACTACTACTGCTAAGCCCCATACTGTAGCTTCTCCTTCAGAGAGAGTTCTTAAGAATTCACCAACAACTTCGTCATTAAAAGAATCAATGCTCAAAAAGTAGTTCAACCATTCGCATATACTAAATGCTTGAACTATTTGAGGGTCCTATGTTAAGGTTTCATGAGCCGCTAGTTCGTGTCATACAAGCTGACCACCCATTTTCTCAAATGTTTCTGCTAAAAAACCAGAAGCTCAACCTCTTCTGAATATTTTAAAATCTCTTTTCTCTGTTCTGCTTCTTTTTTCGGCTTCTTCACCTTTTTGCTTTACCAGAAAAAAATATAAAAGACAATTGTAGCATGCAATGATTTCTAGGATCTACTTAATTGAGCAGTTAACTTGCTGATCTAGAAAAAGCATGCATTCATTTGGCGGCATGTACGATAAAAATTTTCTTTACTAAACGTGGCAATAGCAAATTATCCCCGCCCCCTACTTAAGATTTGACATGTGTCCACACATGTGGGAAAGGATAGGCGAGGTATGGGGAGTAATGACAAGAATGACTGATAGATATATTGCAATAAATGAATAAATAAAATTAATGAATGATGTGACTAATAGAAAAAATATTGCATACCTTTAATTAATGCCCGCAGATATTGGTAGATCTCATAGCACAACCGGAAATGACAGCTCGAAAAGAAACCAAAAATAAATATGGTACGGTAGATGGATGACGTGGATGGGTGATATAGAATAGAAGAATGGAATGGATGGATGATGGTGATGGATGGTGACAGAGAAAGTGGCTTTCATAAAAAGAAAACCTTTATTATGGACGTTCAACCTAAATCAAAGAGATGTTGTAGGAAGAGGACCGAAGCCCTTTGCTGCATGATGATCACTAGCCGCAAGTGAAACAAACTGCTACATGAACTCTTCTTTTGAAACCGATTTATGGTACAACCGTAAACGGTGTCCATTAACCAATAGTTTGAAGTGGACAGGATCAATTGTCGCCAACTGTACCGAACCATTCTCAAATACATTCTCAATTTCATACAGACCCAACCACCTTGTTGTAAGCTTACCCTGATTTTCTTTATATCTGGAGTCGTAGAATAGGGCCCAATCACTAGCAGAAAATCACTTTGTCTTGATATGGTGATCGTGCCACTTCTTCCTTTGTTGTTGCACTGCTTTCATATGCTGCAGGGCAGCCTTCCACATCTCATCTAATGCATTTAATTGGAGGAGGCATTCCTTTTGCGCTTCAGAAAAATCAATCTGTAGCTACAAAGTAGTCCTCAAGGTTTTATGTTCAAATTCGATTGGCAACATAGCAATCTTTCCATAAAGGAGCTCAAAAGGTGTGAACCCTGTAGTGGTCTTCTAGGTTGTCTTGTAGGCCCAAACTGCTTCTGGAAGACGGCTGCTCCAATCCTTCTTATGTAGCTGCACTGTTTTGGTGAGGATTGCTTCCAACTCTCTGTTAGTCACCTCTGCCTGGCCATTGGCTTGAGGGTGATATGGGTTTGATTTCCTATGTCTGATCTTATAATCATTCATCAACACTGTGATCAGTGTTGATGTGAATTGAGCTCCCTGGTCAGTGACAAGTTCCCTTGGAACTCCAAATCTAGTAAAAAAATTTTCATACAAGAATTTAGCTACTTTGTTGTCCCTTGCATGTGTCATTGTCTTTACCTCCACCCATTTGGTTACATAGTCAGTGCACACCAAAATGTAGGACTTTCCATTGGATGGCAGGTCGATAAGACCAACAAAATCCATACCGCACTTATCAAAAGGGGTGACTACCACCTGAGGATGCAGAGGAATTTCATCTGTCTTTGTTGGTCATCCCATTCGCTGGAATCTGTCACATTTCTTGGTATATGCTACTACATCTTTATGTAAAGTGGGTCAATAATACCCAGTGTTAAGCACCTTCATTATTGTTCTTTTAGAGGCAAAATACCCACCACATGGTTCATCATGACAAGCATGCAGTATGTCATATGTTTCATCTTCCCTCACACATCTACGCATGACTTGATCTGGTCTAGTATAGAACAAACAATCTACTATCCAGGAAAAGTTGAAACTCTTCTCAATCAACAGTTTTCTTTGTTTTAGGGAGAAGTGAGCTGGAATCCTATTAGCTGCCAAGTAGTTTGCAATATCTGCATACCATGGAGTGCGAGCAGCAATATAAAATAGATGTTCATCAAAAAAAGTATCATCAATTACCTCAGATGTGACAGGTGTAGCTATTTGAATTCTTGACAGGAAATCAACCACCACATTTGCCCTACTTGGCTTGTCAATAACTGTTATATCAAACTCTTGTAACAATAGTAGCCACCTTACTAACCTTCCAGAAATGGCAGGTTTATTCATAAGGTACCGTATTGTTGCATGGTCAGTGTGAACAAACACTTGGTAGCCAGTTACATAATGTCTAAATGTATTCAAAGCATACACTGCTGCTAGCAACTCCTTCTTTGTGACAATGTAATTCAATTTTGGGCCTTGTAGATTCTTGCTGATGAAATAGATAGCATGCTCAATGGAATTCTCCTTCTGTCTTAACACAGCCCCTATGGCATAATCAGATGCATCTGTATGTACGTGAAAGGGAAGACTCCACTTTGGTCCTTGAAGAATAGGTGCTTTAGTAAGTAGGTCCTTCAGCTGCAGGAAAAACTTGTCATAGGCCTCAGTCCGATGAAATTCAGAGTCCTTAGTTAATAAGGCATACAATGGACTGGCTATTTTGCTGAAATCCTTCATAAATCTCCTATAATATCCAGCATGTCCTAAGAAGCTTCTAACATCTTTCTATTTTATAGGTGCTCGCAAACTTAGAATAACTTCAATTTTTGCAGGACCTACTTGGATTCCAGTTTGAGAGATGTGATGGCCCAAAACGATGCCTTCTTGCATCATCATGAAACATTTTTCACTATTCAAGGATAAATTATGCTCCTTACACCGTTTCAACACCTTTTCTAAATTTGCTAATGCTTCTTCATAGGTTATTCCATATGTGGTGAAGTCATCCATGTAAATCTCCATGGAGTCATTGGAGATGTCAACAAAGATACTAATGACTGCTCTTTGAAATGTGGCAGGAGCATTGCACAAACCAAAAGGTAAGATAGAGTAAGCAAAAGTCCCCCATGGACAGGTAAACGTTGTTTTGTCCTGGTCAATAGGGGCAATCTTGATTTGGTTGTACCCACTATATCCATCCAAAAAGGAGAAATACTTCTTACCAGATAATGAGTCTAGCACTTGATCAACAAATAGCAATGGAAAGTGATCCCTTTTAGTTGCAGTATTCAACTCCCTGTAGTCTACACAAACTCTCCATTTTCTATTTTTTTTAAGAATAATTACCAACGGAGATACCCATTGACTGTCTGAAATAGGGTAGATGAAACTAGCATCAAGCAATTTTTGGAGCTCATTTTTTACTATTTCCCTGAGTGTTGGGTTTATCCTTCTTTGGGGCTGCCTAACAGGGGAACAATCCTCCTTAATGTAGATCCTATGAGTACAGAGTTGAGGATCTATTCCCTTCATATCCCCATAGTCCCATGCAAAAGCTTTGTGTTGATCTTGAAGCATTGTGACTAGGGTAGTTTGTTGAGGTTGATGCAGCTTACTATTGATATTTAGATAGTAGCCTGGGGATAGCTCAATCTGCTTGGTAAGATCATTCATGGAATTTATTGACAAAGGTGGTGTCTATATTTCTTGAGGAAGCAAATGTTGAAAAACTACAGGGGCTATAAATGGCAGGCTCTTAGGGCTTAGCTACTGCAGGAAAGGTTGCTCATTAACAGATTGGCTACTCATATCAGATTTGGACTGCAACATTTGGAAAAGTAGGTCATCCTCACTCTGAAGTTGTGAGAACAGATTAGTTTGCAACATCATTAGCTGGACCAATGAGTTAACATCTTCTGCTTCTTCTCCTAAGTCTGGCCAAATTGGTTTAGACAAGTCTGGATGAGGCTGGGCAAGTGGGTATAAGGCCAATTTCTTTGTTGACTGACCATCAGAGATCGTCATGTCCCCAAAACGACATCCTATAAAGGCATCAGCAGTGGCTAACCATGGTCTACCTAGGATAATAGGATATCCCCCCAAAGTTGCCTTAGTGGACAATATGGTGAAATCTGTTGGGTATTTCCAAGACTCTAGGTTGACAATAATATCTTCTACCATACCATCAGGTGTTACAGTGGAACTATCAACAAGTTGCAGGATGGTAGTTGTAGACCTAATGGTAAGGATATTCAAATACTTCATAGTATGCTAAGTCATTGCATTGATGGTTGCACCAAGGTCAATCAAAACATTTTTTACTAGCTGGCCATTAATATTGATTTGTACCACAGGACTACCAGGGTCAGCATATTTTGGCATAACTACCTTTCCTAGCATAATATCTGCCAGCTTCCCAAAAACATGGATAGTTTCGAGATCTTTTTTCTTCCTTCTTGGTTTCTTCAAACAAGCTTCCTTAATGGCTTTTCCATAAAGTGGGACATCTTTTATGGCTTGGAAGAGTGGGATTTGGATGTGTACATTCTTTAGCTGATCCAAAATATCAAAGGTAGGCTCTCCCGAAGGCTTGGGTGTAGTATCTTGCAATCTCTGAGGAAAAGGTGGTTTGGCTTGATGTTGTAGGATAGGCTCTTTAGAAGCAGTATCTGACATAGGTATATTGGCTGCAGGATCAGTGGGTTGTTCAGTAACAGAATCTGGAATCTCAGTAATTACTGGTGGCTGTGGAGCAGGAAGGGTTGTTCCAGATCTTAGATGGATGTCATTAATATGCAAGGCGTAAGCTAGATAATGATTGGCTTCTGCAAAATACATAGGTTGTTGTTGTGGCTGCTTATTATTAGGATTTGGCAATGGTTGAGCAGGCATAGGTGTTTGTTTTGGAGGGCCATTATTTGCAGAAGATGTTGTAGGAGGTGGCATGAGAGTCGTAGGTTGTGGCTGTTGTGGCTGAACGAATCCTGGGGATTGGTTCTGCCATTGTTGAGGGCTTCTCCATTGAGGATTCTACTGCTAGTTACCTTGGGGTGGAGTCCATTGTCCTTGTGGTTGTTGTTGACCTCCTTGAGGATATTGCCATTGTTGACTCTGATGGCTAGGCCATTGGGATTGAGAGGTATTCCAAGGTGGTGGTGGGCCATATGTAGGTTGTCATTGGTTATTATAATTAGAGTAAGAATTACCAAAAGTCAAAGGATCTTGAGGCATACCTTGTCTTTAAGCCCATGGGCGTCTTTGTTCCACATAGAATACTTGGTCTTCATCACCCTCAACTAGCCTAAAGTTAGTAGGTAATTGCTTAGCCTCCATATTAGCCACCGTCTTGCATCTACAGTCGCGCTTCTTCCGTCGGCAATGCAGACAGAACTCAGCCAAGATTGCTTCAGCTTCCTCATGCTTCTTCCAAGCTTGCATATTATCCAACTATGTAGCCATATTATTAATGATATCTTGCTTGAAATCAGACAGCAAGTGTGAAATCTCCATCCATGAAACTCCATTATTAGAAGATTTTCCCATTGTGGCCTGATGACCTCTTCCTTTTTTAACACTTGCTCGAGAGTAATTGCGGCATATTTCCTTAATATCACCCCAAGGCACTTGGGTTATATCGCCTCCTCCCATTAGATCCAGAGCATCAATACAAGAATCATTGATTCCCCTCAGAAAAAGTAATTTCTGAGATTCTTCATTGAGAGTATGGTCTGAATTCTTTTTCAAGGAAAACAAAAACCTTGAGACATAGTCTTCCAAGTTTTCATCCTCCTTCTGTTGAACTCGGAATATATCATCACCTTTATTACCACTCTTGCAATATTCCTTATATTTCTCAAGGAACTTGGTTTGCATGAGTGCCCAACTATCAATAGCATTTCTCCCCAAACTCATGAACCATCTTAAAGCACCCTCTTTCAAAGTGGCAGGAAACAGCTTAAGCTTATGAGGATCCGTGGTATAATCATAACTTCAACAGAGGATGTCAAACTCAAATAGGAAAGTGTCTGGGTCTTCAGTAACTAGTCCATAGAACTTGGGAAGTAATGAGGAAGGAATATTTTTGAGGTTATCATTACCTGGATGGTCAATGATAGGGAATTCAAAAGCAGGAGGAACATTAGGTGGATTTTGTGCCATATTGGCCTGATGAAGTATCAAAGCAAATGGATTTTCTGGAGGTTCCTCTTCGGCAAGGTCAAAGGGAAATTCAGCAAGTGGGTCTTCAGCAAATGGATTGGTATCTTGGTTTCCTTCTTCCTCAAATAGATTGTAAGCTGGTTCAAAATCGTTGTTGGTGAATAGAGGATTTGGTAGGAATCTTCCTAGCGCGTCTCTTCTTTTATGCATGTAACAGACTTAACTGAAATGAAGAACTTCTAAAATTTTGAACACTAAAACTATTTCAAAAAATGGTTAGGACAGGTTCTCAGCTTGACACCATCCCCAGCAATGGTGCCAAAAATGGTCGCGCCCACAAAAGGATATAGAAGTCACAGTAAATCCTAACCTGGGAATTGGACATTCCAGCAGGTGACTAACATCTTCTCATGGTCGTTCATTTACTTGTCAAACCAGGGAACGTATACTTGAAATGGAGCGGCACTGTATGTGCATTAAGAACTGGTTTTAGCCATAACTTTCTAGAAGTAAATGCTTTGAAAGGAATTCTAACTATGATGCAAGGACATGAAATAAAGTCTTACTAACTGAAGCATCACTTAACTAAAGCAGGAATCATGATAACAATTACTGGGATACAAACCATGAACTGGCCTTATGCTGTAGGAACAGACATAGGGATGGATTCCTTATGCTACAAGAATAGTTTAAGACTGAGTTTGCACTAAAACTTACTGGAATAAAATTATAATAGGTAAATATCATAAAGCAAATAGCTAACTACAGATACTTACTAAGTGGGCCCCCTTAGCAAGCATCAACCAATTATGCAAGAATGGAACTCAAATCTTCATCTGTTTCTTATTCATAAATCAGAATCACATACATGGTTGTTTGCTTGTAGGAAAGCTTAATACAAAGCTCTATCTTTCATTATAACTGTAAACTCATTATATTATGTTCTATCTCTACTCTCTAGTCTAATCTGTTCTTAATCAACCTCGTTCACTCGCGCAGGAGGAACCTTTATTTAAAGAGAAACAGCTAACTAACTAACCAACTAACAAAGGAAGACGTGGATATAAATGTTCCCTGAGACTGAGGAACAGACTTCATAAATGCAAGTTTATCCACACAACAGATTCAGAGGAAATCTAGAGCTCCACTCTTCCTAGATTGATGATCCATTCGGTTTCTTCCCAAAGACCCAGACAAAGAAGTCTTGCTTGAAACGACTCCTTCGATGGTGCGCTAGAAATGGCTTATTCCATGAGGTCGCGTTTTGTTGTGCATTGACTTGTTCATACCAGCTTCAACAACCTGTAGAACACATGGCAACAGAAGCAAAATAAGGCATGCACTCATAATAGCACGACATTCTTCATTAATCACACGCATCCAATTCATTTTATTTATCCAAAAATCACACATATCCTATCAGTCAATTGGGAAGTCAAAATAGGGTAATGATCATAGATATACTAAGATATTTATGCTGCAAGTTTAGGAGTATTTGTCATTGAATACTACCCATTAACATTAAAAGTTCATAACCATAGAGTTTAAAACATTCATAAAAAGAGAGCAAGAGTTTTAAAACTTATAACATGATATCCAATTTATAAATATTCTGGGCTCATCACTAACAACAAGATATGAAATGTTATCCCTCATGGATGGTTTCTCGGGATACAATCAAATTAGAATCGCACCTGAAGATCAACATAAGATAGATTTTACTTGTCCAAGCAGAACTTATTGTTGAAACGTCATGCCTTTTGGACTCAAAAATGTCGGAGCCACATACCAACATGCCATGACAACCATTTTCCATGATCTCATACACATTCTCATGGAAGACTATGTGGATGATCTAATAGCTAAATCATTAACAAGGGTTGATCACTTACTGGTCCTAGATAATATTTTTCAAAGACTAGAAGAATACAAAGTGAGGCTAAATCCTAAAAAATGTGTATTTGGTGTGCAATCAGGAAAACTTCTAGGATACATTATTTCTAGATGAGGCATTGAAGTGGACCCAACAAAAGTAAAAGCTATGATGTACATGCCTCCAACAGCCAATATAAGTCAACTACGGACACCACAAGGGAGACTGCAGTCTATCAAATAATTCATAGTGTAGTTGGTAGATAAAATACATCCCTTCCAACATCTACTTAGAAAAGGGGTACCATTTGTATGGATAGGTAAATGCCAAGAAGATTTTCAACAGATCAAGGATTATCTACTTACACCACCAGTGCTAATGCCACCTATTGAGGGACAACCTTTGATACTCTACATTTCAGCAACCATATCAACGCTAGGAGCCTTCCTTGCACATAATGATAATGAGGGCCATGAAAGGGCAATCTATTATATTGGTCGTACTTGGGTGGGAGAGATAAATTAGAGTCACATAGAATGTGCTTTTCTTGTAGTAGTTTTCGCTACTCAAAAACTTAGGCACTACATGTTAAACCACCAAACAATGTTGGTCACCAAGATAGATCCTTTGAAGTATCTCCTTAGTAAAGCAGCATTGACAGGACAACTGGATAAATGGGTAATGGTACTTAGTGAATACGATATCCAATATGTAGAAAGAAAGGCAATCAAAGGACAAGTTATTGCTGACTAGCTAGCAAATGCACCGATTAAGGTAGATCATCCTCTAGTTGCAGATTTTCCTGATGAATTCATCTTCACCCTTGCCACAAGAATGACTTGGAAGTTATACTTTGATGGGTCCCACACAAATCATGGTTTTGGTGCAGGAATATTTTTCATCACAACGCAAGGCAAAACTATTCCTAAGTCATTCAGAATTTCTTTTCCATGCACCAATAATATAGCAGAATATGAGGCTCTTGTAACAAGATTACGAATGGAAATCAAATGGAAGATTAAGCACCTACAAGTTTATGGAGATTCTGAGATGGTAGTCTTCCAATTTAATGATGACTATGAAACCAAAGATGAAATGCTCACCCCATACAAGTGGATGGCAGATAGTTTCAAATTATATTTTGACAAGATCATCTTTCATCAAATACCTCGCATTTAGAATAGAGCAACAGACCACATGGCAACCATTGGTTCACTTTTGGACATACCTAGCAACATGCCTAAATTTGAGTTTTTGGTAGAACAACTTTTGGTATTTGCCTTTGACGTCCCAGATTTTGAGATGGTGTGTGAACTTGTTGGTACCACTTCCCTGTGGTACAAAGACATATATGACTATCTCCATGCCCAAATCCTACCCCTAGACCTCACGAACAACCAACGTAGGACATTTACTAAAAGTCTTCCAAGTATACTATCATCGGAGATACTCTTTATAGACATGTCCTAGACAACACCTTTTTGAGATGTCTCGATACTAAAGAAGCACAAGCGACCTTATGTGGGGTACATGAGGGTATATGTGGATCTCACTCTAGTGGTCCCACCTTAGCTAAAAATATTATGAGACTAGGCTATTATTTTCCTACAATGGAAAAGGACTCATATATTTTTATCAAGAAATGTTGATAGTACCAAATTCATGGAGACTTGATAGATGCACCAACACAGGAGCTTCGTCCAATAACTTCACCATGGACGTTTTCCCAATGGGGACTTGATATCATCAATAAGATACATCCTACATCCTCTAATGTTCTTAAATTCACCATTACTAAAACTGAGTACTTTACCAAGTGGATTGAAACCATTCCTAAGACCTACATTACTGGCATACAAATTTCTAAGTTCATCCTTAACTACATCATTTTTCGGTATGGTGTTCCTCAATCCATAATCACAGATAATGGTTTCCCATTTAAAAACCAACAAGTCCATCACCTTTGTTAATAATTCCATATCCAACATCATTTTTCCACACCATATTACCCATAAGGTAATGACCAAGCTGAGGCATCTAACAAAATAATCCTCAGAATCCTTAAAAATATTGTCAATGATGTTGGTCATGACTGGAATTTACAACTTAATCCTACCCTATGGGCTTACCACACAAGCATCCACACTCCCACCAGTGCCACTCCATATTCCTTGGTATGTGGTTTTGAAGCCATCTTGCCTATAGAGGTTGAAATTCCTTCTCCAAGGGTATCTTTGAAAGGGCATATCAATGATGAAGAGTACCATGTGTCAAGAGTGCATGAGCTTGAGTTCCTAGATGAAAGAAGACAAAAGGCTCTAGATCACCTCCAAGCATATCAAAATTGTCTGTGTCGAAGCTATAACAAGAAATTCTTGTGTCAAAACTTTGACATTGGTGACCTGGTCTTAATGGAAAATCCAAAGAATCAAGTAGAAAGAGAAAAACCAGGAAAGTTTGAACCAAACTGGTTAGGGCCTTACATTGTCATGGAATCCTTTAGATCAAGAGCATGCCAGCTTTCCACACCTGAAGGAGAACCATTTTCAGATCCAATCAACAACCTTCATCTAAAGAGGTTGTATACATAGCTTTTGAGAACCTTGTCTTCATCAGAAAAAAAAAATTTAAAAATAGAAAAATAGATAAAAAAATTGTTACCTTGATGAAAACCTAGCAAACGGGCATCTTCGTAACACCAAAAAAATTGAAAAATCAACAAAATAGTAAAGATAAATAATTCATCCAATAGTGAAAACCACTTTAGTGGCACTTTGGATAAGTACCATGGTGAAAACCTGGCAAACAGGTGGCATGTGTAGTCAACTTTGCTCCTTTGTCTACCATCATTCCAATCTAATTTCTCTAACATTACACCCATAATAAATGATTTCCCTTTCCATAACTTGGAATGATTGATATCAAGTACACTCCACATCCCCATTTAATCCTATTGGTCTTATACTCAACTCGGGGAAAATACTTGACCTATATTATTCGGATCTTGCACTTGTTGGTTTGAGGTCATAAAATGTCCTGGAAAAAATCCAAAAGCATCATAAAATATCTTGAAAAAAAAATCCAAAAACATCAAAACATTCCAAAAAGACAAAAAAATAAAAACATGTCAAAACCCAAAAACATTCAGATATCTTTCAAAAATCCCAAAAATAGAGTCAGAGTCAGTTGTGTCAGTCATCATCAAGTTGAACTACATTGCCTCTGTGACTGAACATAGGCAAGGCCATTTGTCAATGTGCCCCCAATGCATTAGGTCAATCTTTTTAGATTTGTCAAATATTACACAGTAAAATCATGACTCATTCTTTGTCCATCAAACAAAGTCAATGGTTGTGTCGAACTATGAGGTCTCTGCATGTATAACATAGGCAAGATCATCAATCGATGAGCCCCTGAGACTGCACTAGGTCAATCCTTTAGGGTTCAGCTCATTCACTATCACACATGTCAAATATCTTCAAATAAAGAAAATATTTCTCAATTAGTCTTGTCAGTCAAAGTCTAGTCAAACTATGAGGTCTCTACATGTATAATGTAGGCAAGGCCATTAGTCGATGAGCCCCTGAGGCCGCACTAGGTCAGTCCTTTAGGGTTTATCATGTCAGTCAAAATAATTCAAAATTGTCATCAAACGCAAACAATTATCAAAACATCAAGACAAGTCACACATCAACAAGGCAAACAAGTCAACAAGGTCATCAAGCCAAACCAAGAAAATTTCTGAAACACTCAAATAACCAAAAAAATCAACCTATGTCTTATATAGGATGTGTCCTTGAAAAAAAAAATTATCATTTAGTCAAGCATTATCGTTACCTTATACAGGTGGTCACATGATTGAAACCAGACTCGACATCTTATACAATATGCGTCTTTCTAAAATCGGGCTTTATCATTGCCTTATACATGTGGTCACATGATCAAAACCAGACTCGATATCTTATACGATATGTATCTTTCTATAATCAAGCTTTATCAAACAAACATCTTATCAATCTATCAAACAAAAAACAACAAACAAATCAAAATTTGGCAAATATTTTTACTGGCTATTGACTTTATGGCTTTTTTGGTCTTATCTTTTCATTTGGCTTTGTCTTTGAGTTCGGTTACTAGCTTTCTCGAGGATGTTCCATGAAGGATTTAGAGAAGCAAGGATGTCTCAGGACTCTTTATCTTTGACTGCTATCTATCTATTGTATTTTGGATTTGTCTTTGGTTCAGGTTACTAGCTCCCTCGAGGATGTCCCACGAAGGATTTAGAGGAGTGATGACGTCTCATGACTCATATTTTATTTGATTACTGTCTGTGGTTTGTCTTGACAAAAAGACTGGGGAAATTTTCCCTTAGTATGAGTTAGGACACTCCTTGTCTATGATTGTCTATTTTTAGCAGGTGGATGACTTTGCACACCTTGGTCTATCTCATATCATGGTGTTTGTTATCCATTTGTATTATTTAACACCCAATGACAATTAATGCAAGGCCTTTTATGACTCAGAAAAATATTGAATATTTCTAATACTAACATCCAAAATTTTCGTGTTAACATATCTTCTTTCTTGCATTATGACAGAGTCTTGTGACACACAAAAAATTGAATTACCCAGAATATGCATTCATGTTACAAACATCATTTAGACATTGCCATACATATGTACATATTTAATCATATATATATATATATATATATATATATATATATATATATATATATATATATATATATTGCATTTGAAAAAGACAAAAGTAGACACATCTATCGCATCTTTGAATCCATGGCATAACATGTATTTACCATCATCAACTGTATAGCATATTATCATAACAAATACATTCACATGGCATTGTACATATTAAAAATTACATTGCATTTCATCATGATAAACATAGTATCCATACATGACATCCATAATATCCTAAAAGTAAATACATACATATCATAAAGTAAATATGGGCATCCATAACACATGCATAAATAGAAAACTGCATACAAACAACTGCATATCATATAAATCACTGCCAAAAATGATATATATATATATATATATATATATATATATCTCAAAAAAGTGTGTCACAATACAATGTCATAATGTATCTCCCATAAATAAGAGCTTGTAGGCTCGAAGGATACACAATATACGTGTCAAAATACATAAGTCAAAAGTGGATCTATCCACTGCTGCCATGCTCCCTAGTGCTCTAACTACTGCTCTCACCTCTGCTAGACCTGCTATGTGATCACCTATTGTGCAACCAACCACTACTTAGTGCCTCTGATGCACTCGGTGCCCTATGCTCAAGTGGGATTGCTAAAGCATATAGATCCCTATAATACTGCTCTCTCATCCTTGCTCTGAAGAGTGCCCGCATTGTGTCAGCAGTTGTGCTTGTGCATCTGGCCACAAAGTTAATAATCCTCTAATCTTCCTGCTAATATTGGATCATTGCACTATCCCTATCCATCTGTAAGGTATCCCTCTCCACCCAAATACCATCCCTCTTTTCCTGCAGGGACTATACCTCGGCCTCCAGTGCCTGCACTCTGTCCTATAATCTGACCAACTCCTCATCCATTTTCTTGGAACCACCCCTGATGGGCACATCCTCATAACCCTCCTCATCAGCTATGATCCTCTCACGGAGGATGCACTCCTCCTCACCCATATCATCATCCCTCGATTTCTCCTCATGTCCTCCTACATCTAATTCCATGGTAGTTGTAGCAGCTAATACCTCAAGCTCCTCTCTCTCACCCTCCTCCACCTCCACACCGGGCATATCCTCCTCCTATCTCTCCTCCTCATTTCTCCCCTCCTCCTATCACTCCTCCTCATATCTCTCCTCCTGTATCTCGTCCTCCTCTCCCTCCTCTCAGATAGAAGAAAGTGACCTCATGCTCCTCCTCAGTCTCTGGCGAACTCTTCGCCCATCACCTCCTCTCCCACACTGACCACCATCACCACCATCTCCTTTGTCACCTCCATCATCACCCCGACCTCCACCATCCCCTCGGCCTCCATATCCTCTACCTCCACCATCACCTCTCCTACCTCGAGGACCTCATCCTCATCTCACTATTGGGGCAGGCTGGTTAGGATCTGTCAATGGATTAGGCCTGTGTGTCCTCCACTAGGTGTCATACTCAGGAGTAGTCTCGACATCTACTGCTCTTCCCCTCCAAACCCACTGTTGTTTCTATAATTGTGAATCCCTAAACTTGCAAATGCACAATGACGACAAAAATTGTTAGTGTTAGATCAAAATGCATGCAAATATGAAGGATTCCCCATGAAATCCACCTATTTAAGCTAATATTAGGAAATGAAGAACAAATTCAAATAACATGAAATTAAATCCTAATCTAGCCAATAGATTGATGATCCCATGGGGGAATTGGTGCCAATGGAGTGTTGCAATTGGCCCTTTCCCAATTCCTATGTTGCAATGTAGATTGATGAGGAAATGGTCAAATCTCTTTGGAGATTTGAGCATAACCTTGGTGCAAATATAAAAATGTGGTGAATGCTTGGGTGAAATGAGCAAAATTAGTTCTCAATTGAAGAGAGTAACTTTGCATGTGAATTGTGGATGAATCTTGAGGAGAAGAGTCTCTAATTTATAGAATTTTATTTGGAAGAAGTGAGCAAGATTAAGCAATGTGGGACAAAAGATAATCCAATGGCATTGTGCCACTTGTCCGCATGTGATTGCATGAGGAATGAACACATTTTGAACAATGTGCATGATAAATGCATAAATTTGAATTTGAAATGGTGAGTTGACTTGTTGAAGAGGGAAGAGAAGTGAAGTTAATGTCACTTGGCTCAAGGTCAAGGACATGTAAGAGGTATTGAATGCCTTGTTGGAAGGACCAAGTCCACTTGGCCTTTTTGAATTCAAATGAGGGAATATTCCCTTTTGATGCTTTATGAGGGAAAATAGAGAATTAAATAAATCAAAGTAATTGATTTATTGTGCAACTTGCATTCTCTAGAGAATTTTAGTGAAATGGGTTAACATAATCATGGTTTTGATTAAATTAATGAAGAATTAGGAGATGTGACAATTTAGACTTAGATTTATGAATTAACTTAAGTTAAGAATTGAGAGGAAATGATTTATCAAATAAATGAATTTGATTTATTTAATCAAGAAGGAGTATGTTAGATTAAATCAAATAAGGTTTAATTTATTTAATTTAATAGGACTTTAGAGATTTTAATTAAATAAAATGATTTATTTAATTAAACAGGGATGCAATAGTTAATTAAATTAATTGATTAATTTAATCATTGAAAGAGGAAGACTTAATCCAAAAAATAATGATTTATTAAATTAAGAGATAGAATGTGATGAAATGTTGAGAATGTGATTTAAGAGGAAATGTTGTTAGTAATCAAGATCAGGTGTGCCAAAACGAACTTGTACATTTTCCATGTCTACATTTTGCCCCTCTTTGAAGCAATGTACTTGTTGCATTGATTCAAAGAATAAACTGCTATGATCAAAAAGGTCCACGATTTTTTTTTTTGAATTTTTTCAGATGCCCCACTATTGCCCCAGCGGAAGGATATTGTTGGATACTGCCCCCTCGAGAGATCGGATGAAAATTTTAAATTTTTGGATGATCTCGCGAAAAAGATGACAAGGTGCCCAACAGGCCAGAAATGCCCCAGAATGCTAGAAAAATGCATTAAAATGCCAAAAGGGATGAAGAATGACTCTCGGTTGGATGAAAACGGGTTCGGGGGACCAAAACCCCCTCCAAAATGTCAAATTAGGTCAAAAAACCCTAATTTTTAAGCTTAAATAGACCTCGAGGGGTCATTTTCAATTCATTTGCAATCTTAACCTTTGAAAAATTTCACATTTGAGCTCTGAGTCTTGGTTGGAATGGTGCAACGACAACTTCCTAGGCATGTGTCGGAGAGGGTTCGGACGCACCAGCGGCCAGTCGGTGCAAGACCCGTGGTATGTACCCCTATCCAACTTTCAAATTTATTGTTTTACATGTATTAAATAGGGTCAAAGTCCTGTGCAAACTGCATGGTGCTATATAGCACCGCAAAAAATGCATTATCACAACCGCACAGTCCCCTATTGCACCGCATCTACGAAGTGCGCCACGTGAGCCACTTTGGAATTTAGGGCTTAGTTGATCAATAGTCCGTCGCATGTCCTCACTTCACCGCGTGGCGTAGTTAGGAATTTAGGTTTTGCCTTAAGCAGGACTGCATATGAAAAGTGCGCCACGTGGGCCACTTTGGAACTTTCGAAATGGTAAACTCCATCGCAATGGTGTAGTTTGTAACTTTCCAAACTGCACCGCACCCACAAACAGCGTCGCACTTGCCAGTTTAGGGTGAATTTTAATGCGAAATACAAATGAAAAATTTTCTTTCTGATGCAATGGGCTTCCCTGTGTAGGAGGAGCTTGGTGTACTTTACTCGCGGGAGCACCGATGGCCGATGCTTAGCAAACTAGGGGATATGCATGATTTGGTCCAGGAGCACCTCGGTGCCATTGGTCTCTGGTATGTTGCGTATGTCCCTCCCATTCGGGCTCACTTAGGTATGCTTACGGCTCTGGCGGAGCGATGGCATAGTGAGACCTCCTCCTTCCATCTTCCTATCCACGAGGCCACTATCACCCTTAAGGATGTTTGGCACATCCTTCGATTGCCTATTCACGGGACCCGAGTCGTCTATGATCTGGACACTGACAAAGAGGCTTGTTATAGGGTTATGGAGATGGCTGAGATTGAGTTTTGTGATGGTCAGATCGACTTAGAGCTGTACCACAGTCATTTGCACACATACAGATTGATCATTATTGCTATCATTTCAGGCCTTGTAGTACCCGATCGGTGGGGCCAATACTTCAGTCCAGGATGGGGACTAGCATGGGATCAGATGGTTCACTGCAGGGAGTGCTTCACTTGGGGACTAGTATTACTGGCATCCCTCTATAGGGATCTTCATGAGTTTGCTTATTTGGACAGCAATTCCATCGGGGCTGGAGGTACCTTACTGCATATTTGGGCATGGGAGAGGATCCCAGTGCTTCACCCAGATATCACACCAATTCTCTTGGAGACAAATGATCCCCTTGTTTGGTGGTATGGCAAGGCAATGATGCACTTTTCTTTCACTGGCGCAGGTGGTATTCCGCACTGGCGGCGAGTTCTTGATGAGATGAGAGAGTTTGTCTGGAGACCGTGGATGGGTGTTGGTTCGTGGCAAGATGATGATCAGCAACTCTTCTTCACCCAGTAGGACAAGTTAATGCAGGGGTGAGAGCATACCATGATTGAGAGGTATCTTCCAGACAGCGTTGTTCGTCAGTTCGGGGAGGTACAAGACAGGCCCGATGACCAGTATGTGGCCATCTTTGCATGCACAACTAGAAAGACAGCATGGGGCCAGCCCACCCCAGTAGCCGAGGCGGTGTCCTCAATTAGGCAATTAGTGGCTCGACCATGGCCACATGATCAAGGGCTAGTAGATGCGGGGGTCACTCCAGCTTATAGGGCATGGTTCAGACCTCCACTCAGACTGACAGTTCCAGGCGCAGTTGTTCCATGACACAGACGTAGGGGTCAGGCAACTAGTAAAGGGTGGGGTAGAGGACAAGGTTGGCCACCTCCTCATCAGACACCTCCCAGGGATGGGGTACAGCAATCACCTATCCGAGTAGGAGGACAGGATAGTCAGCCGAGGGCAGATCCTCAACAATAGCCAGCAGGACAGCCAGCAGGGCAGCCTGATCATAGAGATGTGCTGATTCAGCGGCTACAGGGGCAGGTACAGGATCTGGCTATGGAAAGAGACCAAGCATGATCTGAGAGGGATCAGGAGATAGGCTGGCGGAGGTAGTTAGAGAGTGCAACATCCTCATCCCGGGGCCGATCAGTCGATATTCATGATTACAGAGAGGCCATTAGAGAGGTTGAGTACTATCAACATCATTATCGACAGGTAGTACCATCAAACCGCAGAGTGTCAGACTTTTCCTAGCAGATAGGGAGGCGACTGGTAGAGGCCCATGGTGAAAGACAGGATGGGGAGGGTAGCAGCCAGCAGGGCCCACCCCCCTTTTGAGCATAGGATAGTTTGCTTCATTTTTTGATATACGGGTTGCAGTATTTTGGCCCTATTGTATTATGTATTCAATGTACACTTGATCCGATTTGTATCATAACAGTATTTTTTGATGATATATATAAGATGATTCACCCTTTTATGATATGTATGGTGCACATGTATGATATGCGGATGTATAATATGCAAATGTATGATGCTATGAGATGTTTCCATTCTTATGCTTATGTGATGTGATGTATTTGATGGATGCATTTCTTTTTGTATATTTTCCATGATTTTAATGATGTAATGCATATTAATGATGGTAATGGATGCAAGTGGTAATGGACATAAATGATTATGTATGATGTAATGTAGTCTTAAAATGCTTAGAATAACAAATTTATATTATTCCTCATAACTTAAGATAATGATATGATGCAATGTGCTTTTGATGCTAGCAATCTAGTGGATGCAGGATGTATGCATTGGTGATGTTTTGATTACTATTATGATACCATGTTAGTGTGGAAGGAAAATAGAAGAAGAAACGCATAATTAATGAGTTAGTTATGATGGTGATTTGCATTGCTAGGAATTGGGATTTTCAAAGGGTCAATTGTGTTATGTTTTATAACACATATAGGTACGATGCATCGAGGTATAAAGGATCAGGATGGCATGGTACCTAGTGTGATGGACTTTGACTCAATCAATTAGATAGGAGTACTCTTTTTCACACTTAACATACATACTTCATTCAGGATGTAGTTCAGACATTCTAAATATCTCGGGCCAAAACATAGGAAAGCAAGCTTTCCTATGTGGTCAACAAGATATCTAAAACATCCTCTCTACAAACCAAATAAAATATACATGACTAGGTTATTTTACAAGTGTATCCCACAAGCACAGTAGATAAAAAAGATAATGATCCTTGCATTATTCCTTTATCTCTAAACCTGTTTTGTTTAGGCATTATCGAGAGGTCCTTGGAATGAACGCAAAATAAGATAAGTCAAAAAGACCAAACAAAATAAAACAAACAAGCTAATGTTCTTCGTATCGCTAGCCAAAGCTAAACTACTGTGGGGTACCTGATGCTTATGTCCATCGTAGGAAAGCTTCATCCTAGGACATGTAGTGATCAGGGTTTTGGTGGGACTGATTGGGGTGATAAGCTATTGATACTCTGAGTTGACCAACTTGCTTGCTTACTTGCTTAGACGTTCAAGACTTTGACAATTAGGTGTTCACTTTTGAACCTGTTAGACTTGCTTCTTACTAACTCGCCAAAGGGGGAGGTGACGATTGATTTTATTAGAAATGATGGCAATCACGGGTGAAAGTGAGATGAAATGGATGCACCATTTTGGATTTTCAGATATTTTGAGGTTGTTTTTGGATTTTGAAGATGTTTTACAAATGTTTTTGGATTTTCAAGATTTATGATGAACAGACTAACTTAAAGACCTATCCTAGGGGTCTCGGGAGTTGATCCATAGATTAGCCTTGCCTATGTTATACACGTAGAGACCACGTAGTTCGACTAACAACAGACTTGACTCGACGAAAAAGATGGACAAACGGATTGCCCCTTTTATTGCTCAAAGGACTAACTTAAGATGCAGACTAGATGGGCAAACGGATTGCCAATGTGACGAACGCCTAAAGGACTGACCTAGATGTCTCGGGGGATGATCAAAGATCAACCTTGCCTATGTTCAAGCTTAGAGATGACGTAGTTCGACAAGGTGACTCTATTTTTTATTTTGAATGATTTTTGACATGTTTTTGGATTTTTGATGATTTTGAAGAAGATCATGAGAATATACACGAATCTGATCTGATACCGATACAGGAACATGTCCCCAGCGTGGTGTGATAGACTACTTCAATAAAGGTAGGACAAACTGACCTTAAGAATGCCAAGTAGTTCCATGGTGGAATATGGTATGGGCACCAGCTCAGGTTATGGTATGGATGTGAGCGGATGGGTGGATGGATGATTTGAAATGCAATAGAATGAGTGAGTCATGCAGATCCTAGTAGATGGGGGGGTGCTTTATTTACACTAGGTGCCTGTTTTCCAGGTTTTCACCAAGGTACTTGTCCAAAGTGCCACCGAAGTGGTTTTCACTAGAGGATGATTTTTTTCTCTTTACTATTTTCAATCCTTTTTCTGATTCTTTTTTAGGATTTTTGCATTTTTTTATTTTTTTTTGTTGCCAAGACGCTTGTTTGCCAGGTTTTCATCAAGGTAACCATTTTTTCAAGACTTTTTCTGATTTTTTGTATTTTTTGGTTCCATACCTTGCAAGTTCTTAAGCATAAAACTTTTTGAGGTGAGAACTATTCAAGGGCTCTTGCAGGGGCTCGCCTTCCGGTGTCGACAACTGATATGCGCCTGATTTGTAATTTGCAGTGATGAAAAAGGGTCCCAGCCAGTTGGGCTCAAACTTTCCCTTTGTATTCGGGTTTGGCACATTCTTTTGGTTTTCTTTCAGCACAAGGTCACCAACTTGGAAAGTGCGTTGTCTGATCTTCTTGTTGTAGCTCCATTTTAGGCAATTCTAGTACACTTGTAGATGATTTAGGGCATCCATCCATCGTTCATCTAGTAATCTAGCTCATTCAGTCTTGTAACCCTGTATTCCTCATCCGTGATGAGGTTTTGCAGTGATATCCTCAGTGACGGGAGCTCGATCTCAATAGGGAGGATGGCTTCTGATCCATAGACTAGGGAGAATGGGGTGGCACCTGTTGGCATGCGGATGCTGGTGCGGTAGGCCCATAAGGCAGGATTTAGCTGTAGATGCCAATCACGACCAGAGTCATTGACTATTTTCTTGAGGATTTTCAGGATGGTTTTATTCATAGCTTATGCTTGGCCATTGCCTTGTGGATAGTATGGAGAGGAAAAGCGGTGTTGGATTTTGAGTTTTTCACATAAATCACGGACATCCTGATTCTTGAAAGGTGTCCCATTATCAGAGATAATTGATTGGGGAACACCATATTAGCAAATGAGGTAGTTTAGGATTGGATATTTGTTTTCTCGTGATGTAGGTCATGGGAATTTCTTTGACCCACTTTGTGAAATATTTAGTGGTAGTGATAATGAACTTGTGGCCATTGGATGAGGTGGGAAATATTTTACCAATGAGATCGAGCCCCCACTGTGAAAAGGGCCAAGGTGTAACAATACGATGCAGTTCTTGAGCTAGTGCATGAATGAGGTCTCCATGTTGTTGGCATTGCAGGCATCTTCTGACAAAATTGTGTGCCTCTCTCTCCATTGTCGACCAGTAGTACCCGATCTTAAGCAACATTTTAGCCAAGGTCATACCACTCAAGTGCGACCCACACGTGCCATTGTTTACCTCAGTTAGAGCAGTCGTGGCCTCCTCAAGTTTTAAATAATGTAGCAGGGTTCCATCGATACTTCTATAGAAGAGCGTCTCTCCTAAGATGACAAATCGTAAGGCCCTTTTGACAAAGGTTCACTTTAGGTTTGGGGTGATGTCAGTGGGGAGGATTCCTAACCTTAGGTAGGTGTATATGTCATGATACCAAAGATCACTGGGACCAATGAGTTCACATGCGTATTATGACTCTGGTACCTCGAAAGTGGGTACAAGAAGCTGCTCTACCAGGAATTCGTGTTTCGAGACGTTGCGAGGGATGTCTAGTAAGGATCCAATTGTTGCCATTACATCAGCTACTCTGTTGTTTTCCCTCGATATTTGCTCAAAGGTGATGTCAATGAATGATTCTTTCAGGATTTCTACCACCTTTTTGTATGGTGCAAGCTTATCATCCTTAGTTTGGTATTCACCGTTGACTTGGTTGATGATAAGTTGTGAGTCCCCATAGACCTTTAGTGCCATGATTCGCCACTGTGCTGCAATCTTGAGGCCTATGGTCAAAGCCTCATATTCTGCAATATTGTTGGTATAGGGGAACGCTAATTTATATGATCTGGGTATACAGTCTCCTTGTGGGGTGATGAAGAACACACCGGCTCCTGATCCATGTTGCGTGTGGGAGCCATCGAAGTACAATTTCCAGTGGTCGGTTGTACCAAGGTTGAAAAGGGACTCATCTGGGAATTCTGATACGAGTGGGTTGTCTGTGTAGATGGGAGCTTTTGCGGGCTGATCCGTAATGACTTGTCCCTTTATGGCTTTTCGTTCTACATACTCAATATCATGTTCGGAAAATATCATTACGCACTTAGCCATTCTACCTATAAGCATTTCTTTTGACAATAGATATTTTAGAGGGTCTATCTTGGCAATTAGCTTGATTTGATGAGCTAGCATGTAGTGTCTGAATTTCTGAGCTGCAAATACCAGTGCTAGGCAAGCCTTTTCTATTGATGTGTAATTGAGCTCGTGCCCCACCATTGTTTTGTTGATGTAGTAGATGGCCCACTCAACTCCCTTTTCATCATGTTGGGCTAAAAGGGCACCAAGGGCAGCTGTTGTTGCTGAGATGTATAGGATTAACAGTTTCCTGACAATTGGTGGCATCAACACAAGTGGTGTAAGTAGATATTCTTTTATTTTACTAAATGCTTGCTCACATTTGTCATCCCATCTGAAGGCTACTCCCTTGTGGAGCAGGTGTGAATAGGCGATCTGTTTATCTGCTAGTTGTGCTATGAATCTTTGGATGGACTGGAGTCTACCTTGTAATCCTCTTAGTTGCTTTAACATTCTTGGCGCTTCCATTTCAAGGATTTCTTTTACTTTTGTAGGGTCCACCTCTATCCCTCTCATTGAAACTATGTATCCTAGCATCTTTCCTAATTGTACCCCAAAGACAAACTTCTTTGGGTTGAGTCTAACCTTGTATTGTTCTAGTCTATCAAAGATTGCACTTAGAGTTGCTATGTGATCCAGTCTTTTCTTTGATTTACCCAATATGCTGTCCACATAATCTTTGATAGTTTTATGGATCATGTCATGGAAGATCAATGTCATGGCTCTTTGGTATGTAGCCCCTACATTTTTCAACCCAAACGGCATCACATTCTAGTAGTAGGTGCCCCAAGGACAAGTAAAGGTTGTTTTATGCTGGTCCTCCTTTGCTATCATTATCTGATTATATCCCGAGAAACCGTCCATTAGGGACAACATCTCATGTTCGGTCATCATGTCCACTATCATGTCAATGTTGGGTAGTGGAAAATCATCCTTAGGACATGCTTTGTTTAGGTATCTAAAATCTATGCAGATGTGGATGCCCCCTTTCAGTTTTGAGACAGGTACAAGATTTGATACCCATTCTGGATAGTCGATCGGGCGTATGAAGCCGACATCCAGAAGTTTTTGTAGCTCAATTTTGATGAGCAAGGCTATTTGTGGATGCATCTTCCTTAGCTTTTGTCTGACTAGTTTTGCTCCGGGGTAAATAGCCAAATGATGAACCACTACTTTAGGATCCAGACCTGGCATGTCAGCATAGGTCCATGCAAAATTTACTTTTCTTTCTTTTAGGAATGTTGTCAATAGTTGATGTTCTTCTACCAGGAGAGATTCTACGTAGAAGGTGATTTGTGGTTCCAATTATGTTCCTAAGTTAACCAGGTTGCACTGTTCTACCAATACTGCTGATTTCTCCCAATGTAGAGCAGTAGTGGGAAGATTGAATCATTCATCCTTCGATGCCTCAGAGAGGTTTTCACCATTGGATGTGTCCTTTATTTTTTTGTGGTTAGAGAGTGCCATAGTGTGGTTTACACTCAATAACCCCGAGCTTATTCTCGATATTTTTCTTTTGCGACTGAAGGACTCAATCGTCTCCCCATAGTACGCTCAGGTGTCCAACATGATGTTGAATCCTACCTTGTGGTCCCCACATGGGATTGTATCCCTTAGTCCCATAAATTCTGAGAGCACCTCATCATTTTTGAATGAGTCTAGAATAGGTGATCCCTGTTGGTCATGATCGATGAGTTGGGAGTGTACTAAGGTGATTCGGTGGGTTGGTTGGTTTGACTCAACTGGGGAGGCACTTATCATTAACAAGGTGGAATCCTCGAAAAGCCTAGGGAGACCTACTATGGTATCATCATCGTCATTACTAGGACAAACATTAGTGACGTCAAAGGTGTAATTATCGAGTGGGATACCTAAGCAAACGGGTGGTCTAGGAGTGGTTGTTGTTACCTAAGGAGAGGACCTGGCTGCTCTTCTAGGAGTACCTCTGCCATGTACGGTTATACTCAGAGGAGTATACCCAAGGCCAAGGTTCCACATTCTTCTTTCTACAATGATGGGCTCCAACCGTCCATCACTATTTCTTCCCAGGCTCTCATTCCTGTTATAGCCCATACCAAACATCATTTGCAACCCTTTGTTAGTTTCCTCCATGGGTAAGGTGGGAGTGGGTCTTTCATCTTGGTATAGTGTGTTTGTGATGTCCTCTTCATCCACATTTTCCCGACTGAGATCCCCCCAATGGTGGAATCCAAAGGGTTCTACTCTAATAGTGTGGACAGGTGTTTGAACTAGTTGGGGTTATCCGTGCGACCTAGGAGATTGTGGTAACTCTCCTACAACAAATGCATTTCTTTTCAATCTATAATCACCGCATCCATTGTCCTAGATCATGTTCTTAATCTCGGATATGTCAGGGATGGCGGGTGTCTCTGTCATAGAAGTGGAGGCAAGATTAGCTAGGTCTATGTATGAAGTAGATGGTCCTTCATCATTTTTGGGTACTTGAGGGATCTTGTAAAACTTGGCTTCCAAGTTCTTGCAATAGGCAAAAGGTTCGAGATCCCCATATATAGTGACCTCCTCATTATGATGTGAGAACTTGATGTATTGGTGATAGGTTGAAGCCACTGCCTTCATTCCATGTATCCACGGGCGTCCCAGGAGGATGTTGTATGGTAGGTCAAGGTCGAGGACCTCACAGGTGGTTTCCATAGTTGTCGGCCCCACTTGGATGGGGATCTTGATAATGCCCTGGGACACTCTTTCTTGGTCATCATATGCCCTTATTGTGATGCTTTTGTTCTTATTGATGGAATCCTCGGTGAATCCCAATTTCTTTATGATTTTTAGAGAACAAATATTAAGGCCTGCACCTCCATCTACCAGGACTCGTTTGACTTTCTTTTTGTGGATTAGTACTTGGAGGTGGAGTGTGCGGTTATGAGATGACTGCGGGGGGAAATCTTGATTAGAGAATGTAATGAGATTTGAGGTAACAATGTTACCCACCATAGCCTGAAATTGCTCTGTGTCAAGGGTGGCAGCAATGGTAGATGCAGCTAGTGCTTCATCAAGGATCTTCCTATGGGTGGCGGAGATTTGGGTGGGTGTTCTTTTCAATTGGTCAATGACATTTTAATCATAGGGGATAGCCTTTGTATTGGAAATGGGGGTCTTAGCAGGTGCCCTAGTGATGGTAACCTTTTTGCCTCTTGTGGTGACTCCACGGTCATTTTTGGCTCCCTTGATATTTATGACGGTGACCATTTCATCAACGCATCCCACTATCTCCTCGTAGACTAGATTAGCACTAGCATACTTTTGCTTGCCCTTATTATTCCCTTGATTGTTCCCTTGGTTATGGTTCGGCATTGCATTTGTGTATATCTTCAAATCTTGGTTTCCAATCGGCTGCTCGGTGTTGATGACCTTATCCTCAATGAGGTCTTGGATGATGTTTTTGAGTCTCATGCAATTAGCAGTGGTGTGTCCTTTGACTTTGTGAAAGTCGCAAAGGAGATTCTCATTATACCAAGGCGGTTTGGTCATGGGCTCCGTGTATTGCTCGAAGTTAGAGATTTTGATTAGATTTTCCTTGACCACCTTCTTCATTATGGACTCAATCGATTCACCAAGAGCTGTGAACTTCCTCTTGGGGGGGAACTTGTTGCGGGGAGGTGGCCCTCCTTGATTACCCAAATTGTTGACTTGATTGGTGGAAGATGGTTGTGGTTGTGCTACTACCGCATTAGTCTACACATTGTTGTGATTATGATTTTGCGGTTGATGATGGTTTTGGGTATTCTGCTTAGGGGCATTGATGACCACTTTAGCATCAACCACGCCGTCACTCGTGATATTTTTATTCCTCGACCATGTCTAAGGTTTATCATTGTAGTTGTTAGACGAGTGGTTATCCTGCAGTGGAGTGAATTTCGGTGCACCTCCTCGCGCAGTAAGGGCTCTTTCGATGTTGCGCGCCTTTGGAATCAGTTGATTGTACGATGTGATGCACTGCATTTTTAAGTAAAACACCAAGTTTTCATCTAGATTGGCTATGATGGTGCAAACTTGTTGTTCCTCTGACATGGTCCACTTGCTTTGATTGGCCTTGGATCACCATCTTTGCAAGAAGGATGTGAATAGTTCTCCTTTTCCCTGTTTAAGTGCTGATAGTTCTTCCAAACTAACATCTGCACCCATGTTGAAAGCATAATTTTTAAGGAAAGCCTCCACTATTTTCTTGAATGTTTTAATGCTCGTGGGTAGGCAAGAAAACCATTCCATAGATGGACCAGTCAGGCTTCGAGGGAAGAGTCACATTAGATACGTGTCATCGTATGCAACCTCCATGCAGTGCACCTGAAATTCCCTGATGTGGTTTTCAGGGTTGCCTATTCCATTGTATTTGTCAAATTCGGGGATCTCAAATCCCTTTGGGAATGGTACCATGGTGAGACTCCTATCGAATGGATAAGGGCACAAATTTCCTGGTGTCCTTGTGGTTTTTCCTGCTTATAAGTCCAACACTTGCTGCAAGAGCAGTTTGATTTGTGTTGTGACATCTTTGCTCGGATCGGGAGGTGGTATGAATGAGTTGTGAGGTGTTCAAGGTGTTTGATGGGTGGGGAGCGTACTAGAGGGAATTTGCTACAAGCTCGGTTATGCATTCAAAGCTTGATGGTATGCCTGTATTTGTGTCAACAATGCTTGTTGTTGATCTTATTGCTGTTGTTCCAACAATGCTTGTTGTTGGTCCATCTGTTGTTGTTCCCAAGAAGCCTGTTGTTGATCAATCTATTGTTGTGCTAGTAAAGCTTGTTGTTGGTCTAGCTACTATTGTGCCAACAAGGCTTGTTGTTGGTCGAGCTATTATTGTGCCAACAAAGCTTGTTATTTAGCTTGTTGCTGTGCCTGAAAGTCTTGTAGGGCTTGTTGGTAGGCTTGCAAGTGGATTGCTTGTAACTGCAATTGGTACTGTGCTTGTGCTTGTGCTTGTTGTTGGGCTTGAGCCTACACTTGGGCTTGTGCTTGGGCTTGTGCTTGGGCTTGAGCTTGAGCTTGCACTTGGGCTTGAGCTTGCTGCTTTTGCTAGAGTACTCTCTGTTGGTTGGCTTTTTGAAGGGTTTGAATTAGTATGGTGAATGAGTTTTCCGTGTTGGATTTTGGTGGGATTGGTGGTGGAGCAGGAATCATGCCAACTGTTGTGACTGATGAAGGGGTTATGGTGGTGGTTGGGATTTGGGTTGTTGGAGGGGTGGTTGAGATGATTGGTCCTTGAGATGGCATGTTTTGGGATACTTGAGGACCAATTGCGGTGGTGGCTTGTATGGTTGCCACTTGTTATTGTGATGATGTGGGCAAGAAGAGGGAATTGGGCATGATGTTTAGATTGTTAGGTTCCAAGAAACCATCGATGCTGATAGGAGGAAAAACCAATCCAAGAGGTGATGTGGTTGTGCATGAAAATGGGGGAAGGGATGGAATGTTTCTTTGGAAAAAATCATTTACAATGTCAGTTGTTTCAAACAAGCTTCCTTCTTCAAGTGGTAGAGAAGTTTGTATGTTTGATTGACACGCTGGTGTTGCACGGAATGAAGATGATCCAAGGTGGTTATGGAAAGTGAGCGGGATGTAGGGGTGGGATGGATTTTTCAAAACAGACGTAACTAGCGTGGTGTTGATGACTGCTTCTTTGTTAGCCACAAGGTGATGCTTTTGCAATTCTTGGACCATGGCACTCCCTTTGTTTACATTCGGCGAGGTTGGTGTGATGGCCGATGTGGTGCAAGGTACTTCTTGATTTATATTTGACATTAGGGATGCATTTGGAATAGGCACATCTATACTAGTGCTCGCGTCAAGGTCGGGAGGGGGCAAGACTCCTCCTCTCGCTATTGTATTTAGGTACTTGAACATAGCACTGACAATTTTATGGTTCTCTGGATTTTGAACCATCTCCATGATTTCGGATTGTGTCATCCCCATGTCTTTGTTCATGATGTCCTCTTGATGACTCTCCTCTTGAGGATTTTGTGATGATAAGGGATAGTTTCTTGGGGGATTGCTTGATCTCGCTAGGTTCACTTTAGTGTTTAAATGAATCGTGCCCATAGAAGTTGATATTTCTCTTATATTCTCCATGTCCTTCTTGTATTGAGATCTTGTTTGGACCATAAAAAATAGGGATTTGTTCAATCCTAACCCTTTAGGTCCAAAAGAGAAGAACTAGGGAAGCTAAAAGATCAAAGATGGTGGTAATGGTGATGGTCTAAATGGATGAGATGAGTGATTGAAAAACCTTTTCGAAGAACGTTTGAAGGTATATGCGAAACTTGTAGGGGCTTTGGATTGATTGAGATAATTTGACTAGATGCGTTAAGTCAAACAGGATTATTGTGAAGTTGTATTCCCTAGGAAGTTGCGTTATCCTAGGGGAACTTGCACAAATGGATGAATTGGCTAAGTGTTTTAATCCAATGTAATTGTGAACTAATAGACTTTAGGAAATTGCGTTATCCTAAAGAAAAAAATTTCCAATGGTTGAGACTATGTTGGCTAGGTGTGTTAAACCAAGATAGGGTGATGTTGATTTAGCCCTCTAAGTTTAGCGTGATGATTGCTTCTAAAGTTCACAAAAGGTTTGACAGTGAAATGAGATTTGGTTGATGGAGGAATGAATGAAAATGATGACTTTGATCTTGAACCTTAACCTAGACATGACTCTCTCTACAAAACCTCGGTATTGAAGAACATGCTAGACTTCCTATGGGAGAAAAGAAAACCTTTCAAAAAGTTTGGGATTTTGTTGACAATAAAATGCATACAATGCGGGATTATTCCTTGAGGCCTTTTTGTAAAAGTTATATACAAGTCTTTCCCTTACTTCTAGGAGCATCTCAAGGCGTTGCTCATGGATTTTTAGACTAACTTTCTTGAACTTTGGCTTTGGGATTTTGATCTTGCGAGAAATCATTGGAAACAACACACATGAAGTTCAATTTGTCTCTTTATCTTGGTTTAATGAAATTCTTTTTATCCAAGACACTTGCTTACTTAGGTTTCAAACTATATGTCTAGTGTCCCACTTTCTTTCTCATCCCACAAGGTCCATTGTGTGGAAATCGAGGAAAATAGGGCAAAAGTTCCTTATGTTTAACCTTGTTGAAAACAAATGATGGTAGAATTTGTGCACTTAGAAACCTCTAGCAATATGATCCCTAGGGAAAGCAAGAGCGCCCAAATTCGTCAAAATTATTTGTTTCTCACAAAGGGTTTGAAATTTGAAGGTTTTTTGTGAATGTTTGTTTTTCAAATGTTTTCAAGATCAAGCAATGTATTCCTTCCAAGCACTTTTACACTCCTAGGATGATGAGGCAATATCTTGTTGGGTTCCCACTTGGATAAATCCAGCTATGCATATCTTATGTGAATGGCTAAATGCTTGACCACACTGGCTCCCCTCCATGGAACTCACTTATTCGGGTTAGCCAAGCATTAGTACCCATAAATCTCCCATGGCATACTTTCCATTTCCACAACAAGACCACATGTATAATGTGGGGTGGCTTCAAAGGACATAACCTTTTGCACCAACAAGATAGACAAGGTTTTGGCCTTTTTCTAAACAAAGGGTTTTAATTCGGGCATTTTGTTCGTGGGGGATTATCCAACATCGGCAAGAGTCCATTGCTGTCCATCTCATCAGAATAATCCTCATGATTCTTGAACTTTCCTCAATAATCCACACTTATATACCGGTTGGAAGTCGTTTGGCTTTAGCGTGTTCCCGGTTGGGTCGTTCCCTTGGGTGATTACTTTTTCCCACAAGGCAGGCCCTCTAAGATAGACAAAAGCGAGCTAACATATCCCATCGTTCACACAACCTTTGTTGAAAAACAAAGGGGAAAAACTTTGCAATATGTCGTGCTCACACTCGCATGTTTTGTTCAATTTTAAGTGCCCAAATTGAAATGTGGAGGCAATTTTTTTAACCTAATATTACCAAAATGTTTTTGATTCTCAAGATCACAATGAAGCACGAGAGAAGCGCATACACATTTTAGATAATATTAATTTGTAAAAAAGATTGCAAAACATGGAAAACATTTGTTCATTTTAAACCTCAAAGCAATGATGACTTCTTTTTAAGCACCAAATGAAGTGTGAGTTTTCCTTGTTCAATTGTTACCCTTTTAAACAAAATCTAGTGTGTTTGCCTAAAGTTCTTTTTAGCCCCTTGGCAACTTTTGAAAGGAAATTTGATTGTTAATTTTAGAACCCAAAAGAAAACTAGTGTCCTAAAATCAAAGAACTTATCAAATCCTTTATAGAGTGTTAAAAAACACTTTAGTGTTTAACAACACTTTGTACAAAATAAACACGTTGTCATATAAAAAGATGATTGCTTGTTCTTTTTAGTCCCAAAATAAATTTAGTTTTCCTAAGGCCAAAGATTTTTTAGCAAATTCTCTTAAGGAGTGTTAAAGAGCACTTTTAGTGTTTAGAAACACTTTGGGTTTGTGAGCATGATATCATGATAACTTCTCCCTTTGATTTTCCTCTTCTCCAACCTGTAAAATGATAGAAAAACAGAGAATAATAATATAGCAAACAAAGTTAATGCCCAAAATATTAAAAACGTGTTCAAATTTAAAAGCAAATTGTTGCCCGCTGTGGATTTTAGTAGGTGCGGTGCTATTTAGAAAACAGGCGGTGTCATATAGTGTCACGTGGTCGACTGTATGTGGTGCTCTACAGAAATAGAGACTGCGGGTGTAGTGGACTTTGGCATGCAGTGGAGTTTGGAAGCGGAGAAAGTAGGCAAAATTTCAAATTTGATACGCGGGAAGCAATTGCGGTGTTATATGGTACCGCAGGTTTCTAGGGGTGCGGTGCAATACAATGCCGCATCTGAGTCTGCAGTGCAATATAGGACCGCTTGAGCTATCCACGGTGTAGTTTCCTATGTGTAAGTAGAAAACGTGAAAAAAATAGTGGAATTTTGGAAAAAAAAACGTGATAAATCTTGAGATGCTCTCCTTCTAGCGCCAAAATGTGAATCCCTAAACCTGCAAATGCATAATGACGACAAACATTGTTAGTGTTAGATCAAAATGCATGCAAATATGAAGGATTCCCCATGAAATCCACCTATTTAAGCTAATATCAGGAAATAAAGAACAAACTCAAATAACATGAAATTAAATCCTAATCTAGCCAATAGATTGATGATCCCATAGGGGAATTGGTGCCAATGGAGTGTTGCAATTGGCCCTTTCCCAATTCCTATGTTGCAATGTAGATTGATGAGGAAATGGTCAAATCTCTTTGGAGATTTGAGCATAACCTTGGTGCAAATATAAAAATGTGGTGAATGCTTGGGTGAAATGAGCAAAATTAGTTCTCAATTGAAGAGAGTAACTTTGCATGTGAATTGTGGATGAAGATTGAGGAGAAGAGTCTCCAATTTATAGACTTTTATTTGGAAGAAGTGAGCAAGATTAAGCAATGTGGGACAAAAGATAATCCAATGGCATTGTGCCACTTGTCTACATGTGATTGAATGAGGAATGAACACATTTTGGCCAATGTGCATGATAAATGCATAAATTTGAATTTGAAATGGTGAGTTGACTTGTTGAAGAGGGAAGAGAAGTGAAGTTAATGTCACTTGGCTCAAGGTCAAGGACATGTAAGAGGTATTGAATGCCTTGTTGGAAGGACCAAGTCCACTTGGCCTTTTTGAATTCAAATGAGGGAATATTCCCTTTTAATTGTTTATGAGGGAAAATAGAGATTAAATAAATCAAAGTAATTGATTTATTGTGCAACTTGCATTCTCTAGAGAATTTTAGTGAAATAGGTTAACATAATCATGGTTTTGATTAAATTAATGAAGAATTAGGAAATGTGACAATTTAGACTTAGATTTATGAATTAACTTAAGTCAAGAATTGAGAGGAAATGATTTATCAAATAAATGAATTTGATTTATTTAATCAAGAAGGAGTATGTTAGATTAAATCAAATAAGGTTTAATTTATTTAATTTAATAGGAGGACTTTAGAGATTTTAATTAAATAAAATGATTTATTTAATTAAACAGGGATGCAATGGTTAATTAAATTAATTGATTAATTTAATCATTGAAAGAGGAAGACTTAATCCAAAAAATAATGATTTATTAAATTAAGAGATAGAATGTGATGAAATGTTGAGAATCTGATTTAAGAGGAAACATTCTTAGTAATCAGGATCAGGTGTGCCAAAATGAACTTGTACATTTTCCATGTCTACAATAATATATCAATGTCCTGCTTTGTTGTAGTCATTGCAATCATCAACCCCTAGGGTGTAACCTCTCGCAATGATCGTGCAAATACTGCCAACCCACGAGGCTCTCCCTACTACTCTTTGAACTATCTGAGCACTCGATATGGTAGATACATCTCGATAATGGGAATGGACTACACAGTCCTCCCAATCAAGTACCTCTCTTGCGTACACCATGCTAGATGCTCATGCTCATTTGGCCACCGATGACTATCCATGTATGGCCTCCAGATAAAACTGAAAAGTGTATCTAGACCATGTCTCCAGTAACCAATATCACCCACATGTGTCTGTGTCACTGCTCCTGCATACATATATACATATGGTGTGGTGGTCTCCATATACCGATCAACTAGTGGAAAAAACATTGCAATGTGCTCCCAAGCCCAGACCATCAAGAATGTGACCCCACAACTCATAAACTGTCCTCATCTATATACAATATAATGTAGATTAAAGTATACCATACCAATAAACAAGGACTCCATCCATATACTATCTCCCTGGCCAACATACCCACAAGCATCTCCCCCCATCCAACTGGAAAACTGTGCCCATGTCGATCTGGGATCACTATCACAATGTATACAATATAGTCAAATCTCTAATACTAAGCAGCTAGTGTCTCCCATTTGATCTCATATCTATCAATACCAAGCTGAGTTATATCATCATATACATAAAAAAATTCCAATGCCTGATATCCTGCTCTAGGATCATATCTCACTCTCTTTCCCCAAATAGGTAGATGCAAAATCCAATATACATCCTCTAAAGTAATAGTCACCTCTCCTGTAGGCAGATGAAAATAAGATGTCTTCGAATGCCAACGCTCGACCAGTGCAGTAAGCATACCCCTATTTTCCCTAATGATGGGCATGGACACCACATTATACAAGCCAAGTCACCATAACCTACGCCTCTCACTGCTAGTCATCTGATCCCTCAATTTATAGGTCTTAGGTGGTCGAGACTCTCTGGTATAAATCAAATCTAAATGAACCTATCATCAACGTCATAACCACTATGTCAGTAGATTTTGTATATGTCATCAAAGTAGGTCAAATCAAACCTCGGTCTAAAAAATTTCAGTCAATTGCATCACTTCAATTCAAATGCGTCATTATTTTTGCAATTGTGGTGCACATTAACATATGCGTCACAAACCAACAATTGCGGCGAACCCCCAATTCAAGTGTGGATCACTGTAACAATTACGTCACTCATGAGCAATTGTGGGTCACAATTTATGATTGCGCACAATCACAGTCAATTGTGTCATGCATACACGGATGCGGTTAACTAACCCGTGAATGCATCACATCTTACCAATCGCGTTGCTAAATTAAAGACACCTATCCTACCCTAGGGAGTTGAACACAAAGGCATCATTTCACATGCAAATGTGTACAATGTGAATGCAATTATGGATTTTATCGTGTGACACAACTGACCGCTAAAATTAAAACCTATCTAGAAATGTGTAAAAATAAAATTTGACCAAGCAGGTTCGAAGTAACTTAGTAGATCTCCTACGCCCTCTGATCACCTGAACATACGAACTCTATAGGCCCTGTTCTCGTGGAAAGGAACTTGCTCCATCTTCAGTCAAAGCTCCAAATCTCCAAGGTTTAAAGTGCAAAATGAACTCAAATTTTCCAAATTCCTATTTATACCCCCATCAAAATTAGGGTTTTTGCCCTAGGGTTATAACTGGAGGCCCTTTTTGTCATGTTTGAAACACCTTCAAATGCTCTAAACTTCATGAAATTCAAAACCGACTTCACCGTCGCTTTTCTAGCTATCAAATTGACTTTTTGGAACAATTTTAAAATATTCTAAATTTTTTTGAAAATTTTGTAAATTTCTTCCGAGGGGGCACAACCCTATCCTGCTATCACTGGGGCATATTTTGACTGATTTTCTTTGATAAAACGTGATAAACAACATCGTATCAAAGAGGGTAAACTATAGACACCAAATATTGTCCTAGGCCTATGACCCTTTAACTTTTGCATAATTCTTACATCTTCATTTCTCATAATTAAATAATGTTAATTATTTAATTATTTTCTAAAGTCGTATGTCCTCTATTAATTAAATAACTTTAATTATTTAATTAATTAATTTTTACCTTTATTCTTTCTTGATTTATTAAATGAATATTATTTATTTAATTACGTCGCTAATTAAATATATCTTCTATTAAATAATCAGTTTAAATTATTTGATTAATTCCTATCACACTTTCAACTATAATTAAATAATCATTTCAAATTATTTAATTATTCCTTAGCCTTTTCTCCATTTAATTAATTAAATCTTTATTTATTTAATTTAATCCTAAAATCTTGAATGTTGAGTTAAATTATTATTTAACTCATATAAAGGTTTATCCGCAGCATATTCCTTTGTGATTAGATAATCTCTTTGTTATCTAATTAGTCATTTATCACTTAAGTGTGGATCTAATTTGATCATTCAGTTATCTGGTGATTTAATATCTGATTGTCTCTAACAAACAAACTTTCTATCTTAATCAATCTGTTATCTAGATTTATTCTTATCTTCTACGTGCAAACCTTTATTAATTAAATAACTTTAATTATTTAATTAATTTATTCTCATCTTCTATCTATTTTCAATCTTTATCTTTACATGCAGTCTTTCTTCTTCTAGTTTCCACTAGAGATTAAATTCTTATTTAATTTAATCCCCGCCATTTATGCTTTTTCACTCACACTAATTTAACCCTAATCCTAATGCATGTCACATCTTTTAATCTCAATCGTCGAATTATCTTTTAATATGAGCCTGTCATTCGAAAATCAATTTTCTATAAATTGGATTTACCTCCATCATTATTACTCCTCCCGAAATCTTATGAGTTTTGGAAGCAACTTTATAAATCTTCAATGTTTTACTAATATCATTTATCATTAGGCCATACTTGCATACTTAAGAGAAATCTGAGGGAATTTATACTACAACAAAATGGAGAAGAGTAATGGAGGTTGTTCATGGAATTACATAGATTTTTGGTAAAATACTTCATTTATGCATTGTTTATACAATTTTCCATTGTTCTCGATTATTAGCTTAGGTTTAGTTTAATTTTATATGCTTGTTCTACTAACCGTGAATTTTCCTTATGCTACACTACTTGTGTAGTTGGTGTCAATGTTTTCAAAGGATTCTCTTTGCTTTTCTCAATGTTTAAACAACTATTTGGTCTAGGGTCAGCTTTAAGTATGTACACTATATTGTTGTATACATATTTCATGATATGATGAAGAGTAGAAGGAACCCCATTCACTGCATGAATCCATGGTCTTCCTAAAAGAATATTGTATGAAATATCATGAGGCATAGCATGGATCGGTGTTTCTAATGTGGCCTTTCCAACTGTAATAGGAAAAATGATCATACCAAGCGATTGTTTTCCTACATTGTCAAATCCCTTAATAGATAAAGAATCGGGTTGAATTTTTTATTTATCCATGCCAAGCCTATAAAAAAGGGTTACACTACACACATTAAGGGCTGAGCCATTTTCAATAAGGTTTATTTTTATTCCCAACCTATTATAGATAGCTATTATCATGAAAGCATCATTTTGTTTTTTCACTTCCAAAGGAGGGAGCTCACTTTGGTGGAAAACAATGTCAACATTTATTCCTTGAATCATGGCTGCTATGTCATTGGGTTTCACATTAGAAGGGATAGGAACTTGTTGTAAAGCATTTTGAATCATGTTATGGTAATTAGGGGAGGCTTGAATAAGGTCCCATAAGGATATCTTGGCAAGAGTATTCTTTAGTTGTTTAACAAGATCATACTCCTTTCCACTTTGTAAAGGAAAATGAGGACCAAGTAAGATAGGTTGAGGTAATGGGAGGGATGTTTATGGTATTTTTCTTGGTTGAATATTGTTTCTAGTGTTATATGTTTGAGCAACTGTACTATAATTTGATTGTTGCGAAACACTGTTCTTACGTGGGTAAAGGATAAGTTCGGGTTTGTTTTGAGTTTGAGATTTGTATGAAGGTGGATAAAGGATGAGTTGAGGTTGAATAATATTAACTTCCCTTAGTGAAGGAGATTCTAATGTTACTTCATCATCTTCATCTAAGGAAACTATATCACTCTTGTCAATGTTATCATTTTCTTGCACCATGATATCCTCCCTAGGAGGAGAGTTTTTAGGAGAATTACAAGCTAGATGTTCATGAAATTCAAAGGTTGGTTCTTCTAAAATTACTTCATCACAAATAAGGGAGTAATTAATGGTTGTATTGTATTTTTTATCAATGATGTTTTCCCTAGGGTAAGGGAGGCAACTAATATTATCATGACTCTTATTGCTTTGATCTTCTAACATCAAAGTATCTTCTTTACCAATAGTAGAGATATTAGGAGAAGGTCCAATTTGATTGTTATGATTGTCCATGATTTAATCCTTATTTTCTAAGGTCACATTTTCTTGTGCCCTAATATCTAACCTTGGAGGAGAGCTTTTAGGAGAGGAGAAACAAGAGGTTCTTCACATTCCTTGGTTAGATTTTGTAAAGTAGCTTCAGCACAAGTAGTGGAGGCATCAAGAGAAGGATAAATATGAGTTTCATGCTTACCAAATAGATCTTTCCAAATGGTAGGAGCATTAGGTTAGGGAGGAACAAGATTCTCATGAATCTCAATAAGTGTATCTTCTAACACCAAACTATCTTCTTCACATCGAGGAAGGATACTAGGAGAAGGACAAATTTTATTGTCATGGTTATATATGATTTCATCCTCTTTCACTAAAACATTCTCACAAGCAAGGGATGAATGGAGACGAGGCAAGGTTATGTTTAGAAATGTGTCTATGATATAATCTTCTTGTGTCATAATATATTCCCAAGAGGGAGGAGGAGAGAGACAATCAAGACTTTCATGATTCTCAATGATTGTATCTTATTTCACCAAGATACCTTCGTCACTAGTAGGAGACGTATCGGGAGAAGAAAAATTATGGTTTTCATGATTATCTATGCTTGTATCTTCTTGTATCATATCATCCTCGCCAATGTGAGAGATAATAAGGTTTGAGATAGGCAATGTAATATTAAGGATTGTGTCAATGGTTTGATCTTCTTGCTCAAGATGTTCTCGTAACTATGAAAGATAGTAGAAGGATGACTAACATGTTTCTTAATGACCTCATTGTTTTACTCTAAATTGAACTCATAAGAGGGAATGTTATACTTATGCAATCCATTTTTAACCATATCAAAACCACATCTCTTAAAATGAAACATGTTACCCTAACAAAGTAAGCTATCTAAAGTATACAATGCTTCAAATAAAGTGCAATGCAATGACCTAAAGTGAAATGTGTAAATGCAATTTTCAGATTCAAAATAAAGTAATTTGTTGATGACACTATGAAACAATCTAAAAATGAAAGGTTACAAATATAAATTTGAAATTAAGCAATGTCATTCTTGAACCAAATTAAGCTAGATCTTATGAAATGCATGCAACAAAAAATCAACCAATTGAAACAGATCACTAATGACAACAAATATAAGTACAAAAACAAGGTTTCAATGCTATAAAAGGCAGTTTCAGGTCTGATCTAGGAATAATTCACGTAGAGGTGAATATGAGTCCCAGTTAGGGTTTTTGGAGGGCTCAAATGCTAGAAAATGCACAACATGGAAATCCCAAAAAGTAGGCAAAATAACTTGTACTAGGACTAAATCGCCTAGAGGGATGTATGAGTCCTAGATTAGGGTTTTTACAACAATTTCAACAAATTCTAAGTTGCTTATAAGGTTTCTAACTTGTATGATGTCTAGACTATTTGAAATTACAAAATTTCAATGGAGATTTAATGATCTGAGATGCAAAAATTCAACTTGTATGCACTTTCACTAATGCAAGATTTATAAACCCTAGATGCCAATTAAATAATGCAAAACCTAATGTAAAGTAAATGAAAGTATTATCTAGGATTATGATGCACTCCAAATTATTAATGAGGTGTTCTAAAGGCTATGATTACCAAAATGAAATGAAGAAAATAGGTGTTCCACCTTTTGGGAGGTGGAACACAAACTAGGGTGTTTAGGGACCTAGATTAATTTTCTTCAAGTTTCATTCAAGGAAACCTTAGAGATCTCAATCCAAGGATCAGATAAAGGAAAGAGATCTACTTAAGGTTTTCCTAGGGTGTGATTAAAGATAAAAAGGGGGTTCACCACCAAGCAAGGGCTTAGAAATAAAGAAATGAAATGATATGAAATGTAACATGTAAGTCTAACTAAATGACCGAGGAAATGAAACTAAAATATATAATAATAGACTGAGAATGAGTAGAGGGGTACTTGAAAGAAAGATGTGATCAAAACAAGCTCCAAAACCTTGAAATTATAAATTTTAATATACATTAGGAATCATACACCAGATTGGGCGATTTAGTCCCGGTATGGGGTTTTTGTGCAAAAACTGGAATCTCTCAGTGATTGATCCAGACCTGTTGAAATCTGGCGAAAAGGTAGTACTGGGACTCATATGCCCAAAATATTGCAAAGTGTCCCATTTTGTCACAAAATGTCCTAGGAGAAAAATTTTGAAGCAAAATTTTGTGAACATCTAAAGATGGATTAAATAAGCACTTTCCCACTAGTTTCATCCAAATAGGATGGATATTTTGCTCCAAATCTGAGTTTTTGTGAGCCTTGATAACTTTTCATGACAACTTTTGCAACTTTGTCATTTTGGTACTTTTGAGGGCTTCAAATCCACTTTTTCTTCAACCTATGAACCCACAATCACACAAAGGGAGAGAAAAAGTGTTGTTTTGTTAGGAAATAGGGGGTTTGCCTTGGTCAAACCCCGTTTAGGTAATTAAACCTTATGATGAAACAGTGAAACATAAAATATGAAACATGAACAATGATACCTTGAATGATGTCTTGAAGTGTGAAGTGGCCATGAATAATGTAGATCTTTATCTTGAATTAGATGTGGAATAATTCTTAACTTGGATCTTGAATACTACATCACAACACTAGCTCAACAATATGATTGATGCTTTATGATGATGGATCTTGAATTGCTGCAGTAATCTTATTCAAATCTACCTTTGGATGCTCTTGAAATGATCTTGAATGTTCTTGAATTCTCTTGTGAAAGTTATCTTGATTTCTTATGAAATTATAGGATTGCTTAGGTGTTGAAATGATGAAATAACCTTGTATTTATACTTTTTTATGCCAAATTTCTCAAAATTACAACACTACAAGTCGACATCAAATCTAGGAGGATAAAATCCCACCAAGTATTAAATTCAAAATAGGTCTTGGTTAAAGCGAGACTCATACACCAGTTGTGGCATATAAGTCCTAGTGGCTTAAACATAGGACACAAACTCCAAGAAGTGTCTTGTTTAATGTGAAATCCAAAATCAGATCCCAAGACCTAGGTGGGACTCATAAGCCCCAGGTAGTGTATGAGTCCCAGATCACTAGATCTGGAACACATGACCCAAAACACTAAATTATGATTGGTTATTTGCTAAGTGTTAGGATTATCCATGGAAAGATGAAATTAATAAGGCTTGCGGATGCAAAATAGGGCCAAATAAGGCATAAAGAAGCCCAGTTAATTAATAAAGCCCTAAATTAGTGTGAAAGTGTTAGTATACACTTTACAACACCTTTAATAAGGAAAAATTAGGTTCATTTAGTTTAGAAGGGCCCTAAACTTAATGTTAAGGTGTAAATTAATACACTTTACAACACTAAATTAAGGGAAAATTAGGTTTATTTAGCTTAAAAGGACCCTAAACTTAATGTGAATGTGTAAAACACATTACAACACTAGATCAAGGGGACACTAGATTCATTTTAACATTAATCATTCACAAGTTAAGTGTGAAAATGTAGAGGGATACATTTCTCTACACTACATATATAGTATTTTTGAACTTGAGAAACTTTTTTAGTGTTTATCCATTATGAGTTTCATGTATATATTTTGTAGGATCAAGTTATCAATTCAACAAGAAAGGTAGTACTTGAACCTAAAAAGTGTTTTAAACCAAACATTTTCACCCTCTTGCATTCAACCCTTGACTTGTTATTTACCAAAGGCATTCTAGAATTTAAGTCATATCTAAAAGTGACCAAGAAATTTCACATCCACATGGTCTAAGTATAAAGAAAAAAAATTTACTTCACCAAACCCAATGCATGATTAGCCACAAGTTTATTTACCTACTCACATCTAAAAAAATTGATCTTCAAATATAGAGTCATTTTTTATCCATCCATCCTTATTTTATATTGTATTTAACCATTTCAAATCTATCATCAATCTAAATTAATTAAGAAACATGAGGCTCAAAAATCTAGGAAAAAATGTAATAAATAAGAAAAAAAAAATAAGTACACAACCTTGAATATAGGAAAAATTGAACAACTCTTCAACAAATCAAAGGACACATGGAAATGAAATTTAAATGAGTGACACCAACATGATTTATCAAGGATACTTATTGATGTTCTTATTCTCAATATTCTTGACTATTTTTCAAAGGGGGTAAATACTTTTGATCTGGAGATATGAACTAGTGAGGTCACAAATGGAGGACCTCATCCCTAATATGAAAATTCAACAATAACACCCTAGTGGGGTTTGAAAATCGATGGCAAAAACAACAACACCATAACTTAACCATCACACTATGCCACTATTAGCCAAAATTCATGAAACTCTCAGTCATGCATGTCACATTAATAATTTAAATCTCTAATAATATTTTATTTAATTCAATGGGATCAAATATTAATTTATTGAATTTAAGGATTGAATCTCACAATCCTTTTTACTTTTACATTAATCTAGAAAAAATCATGCTAAAATAATCAAGTGTTGAATTTATGACAACAATAAGAAGAAAGGAGACATTAGAGACATTTTGACTAGTTGCAATCATTTGATCCTAGAGAAAAAAATATGGCGAAAAGACAAGATAAATACATTGATACACTATATGTTAGATGCACAAGACAACTAAGAGCGGGGGGTGAATCAGTTGTATACTTTTAAAATATCAAGAACCCTCATTAACATTCAAATCTGCATTAGCCCTTAAACCCTTAACATAATGTAAACATGTAAAGTATGAATGCAAACACATCAAACACATAAGAACACTAGATTTACGTGGAAAACCCAAGAAGGGAAAAACCATGGTGAGGATTAGCTCACTAATATATGAATTGCAACACTGAATACAATAAGGCTCACTACCCAAAAAGATAAAGAAAGGCTCACTATCAGTGGCTCACTACCAAAGGACTCACTATTCAGAAGAAAGAAGATTAGAAGAAGGGGTGGATCATTTCCAATTTGAATTGCTAAGAATGCATCTCTCATATGTTGAAGGTATAATTCCATTGAAGCACAAACAACTCATCAAACAAACTGAAATGTAGGCACCTTCTGCTCACTACATTAGGAATTCATAGGCATTAAGGCTCACACTCAAATCGCTACACTTGATCACTTTCACATATTTCACATTATACAATCTGCACTTGATCCACATAACAATTATCCTTCCATTTATACCATCTGCGACCTTAAAAAATCTCAATTAGGTTAGCCTTAAGGAAATGTATACACCTCAACTGTGCAACACCAAATAGGTTGGTACCAAACACTTCCACCATATAAATAAGTGAAGCCAAACCAAACCACTACTTAATTGGGACCCGAATCTACACCAAAATGCTGCTCAACACTTCCTCAAACAACAATTATTCTCCACAATTAGTGCTAGAACGCCAGGTTGGATAAACCTACACTAATACTAACAAGAAACTCTAAACACACCTCTCAAGGTCTGAAAAAATATTGTAGACCACACAACAACACTCTGTACATATTAGAATACTCCAACATCATCAGAATATTATGCACAACTACTGCAACCACCTAAAACTCAAGAACACCTTCATTTTGTGTAATCAAACATATTGCCATAAACATCCAACACACCAAACAACTTTGAGGTACAACTCAGCACCTGAAACAACAAGGAAAGGTAGATACAAACTATATACACACATTCCCATATCTGCAACAACAAAACCTTCATTGCAGAGAAATGTGGAGCCACCTCATTTCTCCCAAACACCTTGTTCACCAAACATACATACTGTCAAACACATCTTCCATTGCAATATGATATAGAACCTAAAACTCAAGATATAACACCTCTTATCATCACATCCAAACCACATGAGCATATCTTCAATCTTGAAGAAATACAAAGCAAAACATTGAACATCACTTTGTCACACTGAACTCTCTTATTCAAAATTTCTCAAAAGAACTTGGAAACCAAGTGAACCAACTTCATCAACAACATTACTAACATATCTACAACATTTCTACAACATCTACGACATGCAATTCTTTCCAACTACAAAAATCTCCCCAAAAACAAGTCAAACCAACAACCTTTGCAACTATATTGAAGTATGACATCAATGACAACACCCAAGCAACTCAGGATTCCAACATCTCCAAACTTCCAACAATCTCCCCCTTTGTCATTGATGGAAACACTTGCTTTCTAAAAAAACATCAACATTAAAAGCAACCAACAACAATAATGCAATAAGAAGTACTCCCCTTTATTGGGACTTCTTCTCCTACAACACCAACAACACCTGCATTCTAGATTACTCTCCTCCTTTACTCCTTAGAAAATATTCTCCCATACACCACACTAATGTTTTTTAGGTTATCTCTCCCCCTATGGTCTTCAAATCATATTCACTTCTACATTATGGTTTTTTAACCAACTCTCTCCATATTTTTCTTTTTCCCCTTATGGTTTTTCAACCACTTTAACTCTCTCCCCCTTTAATATCAATGTAAAAGGGCTAGACCACTTGCTCTCCTATGCACTTTATTTTCTATATTTAACTCTTTTGCTCTCCCCCTTTGACAAAATTCAAAGGAAAACAACTACTCTCTCTTTCCACTATTCTGGACTTCCTGCATACACCTCCTCAAGGGCACACAATATTCACCATCCAACAATAGCTACTACCTACTCCCCCTGAGAGGTAGCCTTCAACATTAGTCTAGGACCAAGAATGTATCATGATATGCTTCCCAGACAGATGCACACACTTATGCATCTAGTTGAAAGGAGGGACAATAACCCTAACTTCTCCTGAAGATACTCAAAAGTATCTTTTGGAAGATCCCTTGTGAAAATATTAGCAACTTGATCCTTAGTAGGCACATACTCCAACTTCACCTCATTCTCTACAACTTTCTCTCTCAAGAAGTGATACTAGATTGAGATGTATTTTGTTCTTGAATGCATTACCAAATTCTTTGATATATTTATTACACTTGTATTGTCACACATGATAGAAATAGGTTCATTATATGAAACTTTGATATCCTTCAATGTTTGCTTCATCCATAACACTTGTGTACAACATGATGCTACTGCAATATATTATGCTTCTATAGTAGATAATGATACTAAATCTCACTTCTTACTTAGCCATTAAAAAAAAACCTATTTCCAAGAAAGAAAGCACCATCACTTCTACTTTCCTTGACATCTGCATATCCAACCCAGTCTACATTTGTATATGCACTCAAGGAGAAGTTAATATCCTTAGGATACCACAAACCATAATCCAGAGTGCCCTTCAAATATTTGAATATCCTCTTCACTTTTGCAACATGAGATCTTATGGGATCTTCTTGAAATCTTGCCACAAGACAAACCGAATGCATGATATCTAGTCTACTAGCTATAAGGTACAATAGTTCACCAATCATTGATCTATACTTGCTTTGATCTATCTTAGGAGATTCTTCATTCTTTCTCAACTTACAACCAGTAACTGTATGAGTACATCCGCTTTAGATTCATCCATTCCAAACTTTTTCAACATTTCCTTAACACAGATTTTGATATTAATATACCTTTCTTTGATTGAATGACCTACAAACCAAGGAATAAATTCATCTCCCCACACATTGACACTTCAAATTCTTTCTACATTTTCTCTACAAACCTTTTTCACATACCTTCATTTCCTCCAAATATTATGTCATCAACATATACTACTACAATTAAGATTTATTCTCCTTCAACTTTGAAATACAAATTGCTATCTACAGTACCTTTTCTAAATCCTTGCTACAACAAGTACTTATCTAACCTCACATATCAATATCTGGGAGCTTGCTTTAGTCTATACAATTCTTTCTTATATTTAGATACCATATTTGTATCTTATGTCAACTGAAAACCTTCTGGTTGTTCAATGTACACCTCTTCTTCTAAT
>CM021100.1:890982986-891009860 GCA_007115665.2 Sequoiadendron giganteum
ATTTCATATTTTGTTGGGCTAACAGGTAGTTGATGTTATCCGTAGTTGCGGATATATATGATCGATTGTTTTGAGGAGAATGGTATGCAAGAAATGAGATGTGCAAGTTCTATGTGCAAATAATGTTCTAATCTTTCGAAGGCAGAAGTAAAGTGTGAAGAAAAGCGATCATAAGGAAGTGTTCATGTGCTTAACCGAAACTATAATCAAGCATTAACAGATGCTATCTTCTCAGTTCAAGATCTCTTGGATGGATGTAATCTGAATGTGACTATAAGATAGTGTGTCTTCCTTTGGGAAGTAAGCCTTTGTATTTGAGCAGTGAGCTCTAGGCAGTGTGCCTGAATGCATGTGTTTTCCCCATTTGTAATACTTTTAATAGATTATAATCTTTTGGATTAACCTCCATCGTGGTTTTTCCCCTAATAGGGTTTCCACACAAAAATCTTGGTGTTATGTGTTTTTTTGATGTGGTGATGGTCTATGCTTTCATGTTTATTTATCAGATCTGAGATTAAGTTTAATAAATATAATTTTTGTGACAACTGATTCACCCCCCCTCTCAGTTGTCTGCCCTTGTGTTGCCAATAATTGGTATCAGAGCAGGTTCCTCTAGAGAAGTTTGATCGCTTGAGGTGATCCAAGATGGTGACATATAAGAAGGATAGTCCAAAATTTGATGGAACAAATTATTCTCTATGGAAGACTCGAATGGAGTGTCATCTGAGATGCATTGGTGAACCTTACTGGATGATTATAAAGAATAGATATATCATCCCACATAATGGTCCCTCTATTGTAGGTGAAATCAAGGAAGACGAATATAATATCAAGGCTAAGGAAGCATTGTTGAGTGCTCTGATTGATTCTGAAATGACAAATGTAATGGAGCTGAAGACTGCTTATGAGATTTGGAAAAAGTTGGAAACTTTGCATGAAGGTGATAACCATGTGAAGATTGCTAAGTTGTAGAGCCTGAAAGGGAAATATGAAACATTGAGAATGGGTGAAGATGAGAACATCACTTATTTTATATAGAGAGTGAATGAACTTGTGTGTAGTATCAAATGTGTTGGTGGAACATTGGAAGAATAAGAGATTGTTGCTAAAGTTCTCAGATCCTTACCTGCTACATACAAACAAAAAGATGCTTCTATTGGGGAGATATGAATTGTGACAAATGTAACCAGAGACATGATGATTGGTAAGCTTTCTACTTTTGAGTTAAGTGAGTTTGGTGAATCTCTTCCTAAGAAATAATTTGCATTCAAATATACTATCTCTGGAAAAGATAAGAAGAGATATGATCTGAGAGAAATTTCTTCTAGAAAAATGTCCAAGTATGAGGAGAAATGAGAGAGATTGAAGAAGAAGAGAGAAAACTAGATGAGCTTGAAACACTTCTTGTCAAGAGGGTAGCCAAAGGAGAAGGTAAGTATAAAGGGAAATTTCCTCTTAATTTTTTTTATTTGCAATAAGATAGGTCATTTTGCCTCAAGGTGTCCCGAAAGAGTTCCTAAGCCAAGATCTAACAAGCCTAGATTCCAAAGAAAGTGTTATTTTTCTGCTGATGAAGGTGTGACAGATGATGAATCTGATAAAGGAAATGCAAGTGAGGATGAATGGGTGTTTATTTCTATCAAGGAAAATAATCCTATACCTACTGATTCTACTAGTTGCATGAATGTGGAGAAAGCTCTAGCTACCAGAGTTGAAGAAAAAGATAAATTGGTGATTGACAATGGATGCTCTCATCACATGACAGGTGATAAAAGTAAATTTGTGAGCCTGGAAAAGTATGATGGTGGTGTTGTAAGATTTGGTGATGAAAAATCTAGTGTAATCCATGGTAGAGGATCCATTTCTTTTGATGGTAAGTATAATAGTGATGATGTTCTATATGTGGAAGGTTTGAAGCATAATATCTTAAGTGTTGGACAGATGGTTGGAAAGGGAGATAATCTTCAATTCGAGGATGAAAAGTGTAGAATATTGGGGAGTTCTAGAAATGTGATTGCATCTAGTACAAAAAAAAAAGTAATATCTTTCACCTAAGTACTACTAGTAAAAGTTGTCTGATTTCTCAAGTTGATGAAAGTTGGTTGTGGCATAGGAGATTGTGTCATGTAAACTTTGACAATATTATCAAGACAAGTTCTACTCAGGCAGTGAGAGATCTTCCTAAGTTGATAAAACCTACTAATACTATATGCAAAGAATGTCAGTTAGGGAAACAAACTATAATTTCATTCTGAAGCAAACAAAATTGTTCAAATGAAGTGTTAGAGCTTGTGCATATTGACTTGTACAGTCCTTCTAGAGTCAGAAGTCTACAAGGAGACGGGTATTTCATGTTACTTATTGATTATTATTCTAGATTAATGTGGGTTGCTTTCTTAAGGGAAAAATCTGAAGCTCTAGAGAAATTCAATATTTTCAAGGCTATGGTTGAGACAGAGACAGGTTTGAATATTAAATGTCTAAGATCAAATAGAGGTGGTGAATTCAATTTCAATGAGTTTAATTCTTTCTATGAAGAGCATGGGATAAAGAAACAATTATCTTCCCCGCAGACCCCTCAGCAAAATGGAGTTGTGGAAAGGAAGAACAAGACAATTCAAGAAGCTAGTAGGACTATGATGCTGGAAGGAAATGTTCCTCATATCTACTAGAGAGAAGTTGTGAGTACTTTCATTTATACTCTCAATCGGGTATATGTCAAAGGTGATACTGATAAGACTCCTATGAGCTATGGTTTGGTCATAAGCCTACTATCAAATACTTCAAAATATTTGGGAGTAAATTCTATATCAAAAGAGATGAAGATATAGGAAAGTTTGATGCTAGAAGTGATGAAGGAATCTTTATTGGTTATTCTACTAAAAGTAAAGCCTATCAGTGCTATAATAAGAGATTAAGGAAAGTAATTGAAACCGCTAATGTAAAGGTTGATGAAGACACATTTAGACCATCCAGAACCTATGAATATGATTTAGATGATCAGAATAACAATACAGATAAAGGAAAGAAAGATCAAACTCTAAATTAGGAAAATCAAGAGGAAGAAACTAGTGAAAGTGTAGAAGTAAGATCACAAGAGCCTGAAGTTCAAGAACAACCTAAGACTCCAAGGTATGTAAGACTAAATCATTTAGAAGATCATATTATAGGTGATAAGAACAAAGGTGTTCAAAATAGGAAAAGAATTGCTGAAGAATATTGTTTGATCTCAAAGACTGACCCTAATAGTGGCAATGAAGAATGCAAAGATGAACATTGGGTGGAAGCAATGAAAGAAGAACTACTAAAAATTGAGAAGAATGATATATGGATTCTTGTTCCTAGACCTAAAGACAAAAATGTAATTAGAACTAAATGGTTCTTTCGAAATAAAATGAATGAGCAATGTGAAGTTGTTAGAAACAAAGCAAGACTGGTGTATAAAGGATACTCTCAGATGGAAGGAATTGACTTTGAAAAAAAAATTGCTCTTGTTGCTAGGATTGAAGTTGTGAGACTATTTATTGCTTATGCTGCTTACAAAAACTTTAAGGTTTATCAGATGGATGTCAAATCAGCATTTCTAAATGGAAAACTAGATGAAGAAGTGTATATTGAGCAACTCGATGGATTTGAATTGATTGATCAGGAAGATATGGTTTTTTGATTGAAGAAAGCACTATATGGACTTAAGCAAGCCCCGAGAGCATGGTATGCTAGATTGGACAAGTATTTGTTGAAGCTTGGATTTAATAGAGGTATTACTAATAGTAATTTGTATTTCAAGATTAATCATGATAAAGATATGATTGTTGAGGTCTTTGTTGATGATATCATTTTTGGAGGAGATGATAGTTTGTGCATGAAGTTTGCTAATGAGATGCAAAGTGAGTTTGAGATGTCTATGATTGGAGAAATGAAATTATTTTTGGGATTGCAAATTGCTTAGCTAGATAAAGGGATCTTTATATCTCGGTCCAATTATGTGAAATAATTGCTAAAGAATTTTGGTATGGAAGATTCAAAGCCATTTGGTACACCTATGGTGATTGGATGTAAGTTGACTCAAGATGAAGATTCTCCTAAAAAAAATCAGAATAGATACAAATCCATGATTGGTGGATTGCTCTATTTGATTCAAACTAAACCTGATATCATGAATGTCATATGCATTGTTGCAAGATTTCAAGTTGATCCTAAGGAATCTCATGTGACAGCTATGAAGAGTATTTTTAGGTACTTGAAGGAGACAATTGATTTTGGCCTATGGTATCCTAAAGAAGATGACCTTAATTTGAGTGCTTTTAATGATGCTGATTGGGCAGGAGATGTGAATGATAGAAAGAGTACTAGTGATGGTGTATTTTTCTTGGGAACGAAGTTGATTTCATGGTTAGGGAAGAAGCAGAATGCCATTTCTTTATCTACTACAGAGGCAAAATACATTGCTATTGCTAAAAATTGTACTCAATTATTGTGGATGAATCAGATGTTGAAAGATATCATAGTTGTGTATGATGAACCTATTTCTATATTTTGTGATAATTCAAGTGCAATTAACATTTCTAAGAATCTGGTGCTGCATAAAAAAACCAAGCATATATCTATCAAGTTTCACTTTTTGAGAGAGAAGGTGAGTGAAAAGGAAGTCAGATTGGAGTATGTGCCTACTAAGGAACAAATTACAGATATATTTACCAAGCCCTTGCCTAAAGATACTTTTGAGTATCTCAGAGGGAAGCTAGGGGTGATTACCCCTCCTAATCAGAATTAAGATGCAATGACTTGCATTAGTCTGTATACTTCATAGTCATATCTTGTGATCCAGATTGATGTTGTGGTGGTTTCTACTCAGGGGGAGTAGTCAGGTGTTCAGATATGTGGTTCAAATCTTGTGTGGAGAAAGATAATGTGTACCTTTTCCATTGATGTTAAAGGGGGAGAAGAGTCATGTGAAAATATGTGAAAGAGTTAAGAAGAAAAGAGTCAAAACCTAAGGGGGAGAAAGTGTTAAGAGAAAGTATCATTGATGGTGTTTTTCACATCATGTGTTGCCATCAATGCCAAAGGGGGATATTGTTGGAGATTGTTGGATATTGTTGGATATTTTTGATATGTGGTTGTGATTTATGTCAACACTATTGGTATTAATATCTTTAAGGCTGTATATGTCAAGGATATTGAGAAAATTGTAATAAAATAAGTTGCAGGTTGTCGGTGATGTAGTGAAGTTTAGTATGATGGCTATTTCACAATATTGAGGATAAGGAGTTGTAGATTAAAGGTTTTTTTGACAAGTATATCTAGTTTATCCATTTGAATTTTCAGAGGTTCGCATGAAGATTTGATCAATTTATGAGTATCGGTGTTCCAATAGTTGTTTTGTTGTTGTAGCTAGTGCTCCTGAAAGAAGATGATGTGATTCTAGTAATTTGAGTTGTTGTAGATGCTTTTGTGGTGACTCATGATGCTTGTGGATGTTTCTAGATCATGCTCTAGCTATGTTGTTGGTTTGCATCGATTTTTGTGCTCGCGATTGGTGATTTTCTTCTAAGTGTTCATGTTTTTCATGATCATGGCCGATAGGGTGATTGTAGCATGTTGTGCATCTTCGAGGCTAATTGTTTAAGGTGTTTCATGTTCGAGACATGTTGTTTTGGGTCCTTGCTATGTTTTGGCTAACATTATTTGATTTGCATTATTAAATTATTTATTATTTTGGGTTGACAAATTTACACATTTCATATTTTGTTGGGCCGACATGTAGTTGATGTTATCCTTAGTTGTGAATATATATGATCAATTGTTTTGAGGAGAATGGTATGCAAGAAGTGAGATGTGTGAGTGTTATGTGTGAATATTGTTCTAATATTTCAAAGGTAGAAGTAAATTGTGAAGAAGAGCACATGGAAGGAAGTGTTCATGTGCTTAACCAAAACTGTAATCAGGCATTAGTAGATGATATCTTCTCAGTTCAAGATCTCTCAAATGGATGTATTTTGAATGTGACTATAAGACAGTGTGTATTCCTCTGGGCAGTAAGCCTTTTGTATTTGAGCAGTGAGCTCTTGGTAGTGTGCCCGAATGCATGTGCATTCCCTATTTGTAATACTTTTAACAGATTATAATCTTGTGAATTAATCTCCATCGTGGTTTTTACCCTAATAGGGTTTCCACGCAAAGAACTTGGTGTTATGTGTGTTTTTGATGTGGTGATGGTCTATGCTTTCATGTTTATTTATCAGATCTGAGATTAAGTTTAATAAGTATAATTTATGTGACAATTGATTCACCCCCCCTCTCAATTGTGTTAGTTCTCAAAAATGTTGGTTAAAAACCATAAGAGGTTTCCAAGCTCTCAGTTCATTTCAGGCTAACGAACAAGGCCAGATGATGTATTTGAGCCTTCTTCTCTTTAGGATCTACCAAACCTGGGTGGGTGTACCTATGCAAATGATGCAGACTTAAACTATGTGTTTCCTACTTAAGCAATCTATCCACAATGGCAATTGGGAGTGGAAAGATGAAATCCAAATTTGGTATAAATTGTATAAGCAATATCAAGGTAAAATTTAATATGTTCATTTAACATATGTAAAACAAATTTGAGAAAATGAAAAGATGAAATGGACAAGACCAGTGATTTGTTGGGTGAATGGATTCAGATGAAGATCCAGAATGAATGACTTATATTGGCAATAATTCAAACTATTTGGCACAATTTTGTTGGCTTATACCTTGTATAAACATGCAGGAAAGTGATTGACAATCTCTACTTATGATCCAATTGACACAACTAGGTTACTTATGAGTTAACAAAAGGATTTTAATCTTTGCTTGAAAGAACCAATTGAATAAACCACACAGGAACTACAGATAACATCAAATTGGAGAAAAAATGGTAATCCTAATTATATGATTCATCTTACTAATCCAAATAACACTTCTAGATTCTTGTGATTGATCAAAATGAATTTAATTCTTCTTTAAAGAAACCAAATAATCACATCACACAAGTACAAAAAATGTGCATTGATAAATTGAGTATATACTTGATATATCAAATTAAATAACCAGGAAACACTAAGTTGGAGACAATTAGATAATTGAATAACTTGAAAAAACAATTGGTACCAATGTGGAGCCACCGATTCAAAGATATTTCATTAACTTCTTCAAAAGTATACTTGCAACATAGTCTGTTTGAATACGAACATTATGATCTATTGATTTTCCCTACTCTATCATTATCTTCTCCTATCTAATCTAATGATCTTTCTGATCTTGGTCTCTCTTATTTATACGAGAGGCAACCAACTTTAGACCAAAAGACACATATTTTAATAACAAAACATAATTATGAATTTAAACATAACTGAAAGAAATTAACAACAACCATGTGTGTCAATCCATTAATCTGCGAGTAAAATCCCATGGTCATCTAAGACCTGCTCAAGGATTTTACTGTATGATATTTTCTCCTTGTAATGCATGAAACCAATCTTCATCAGAGCCCAAATATTTCTCCTGCCATTTGTTGATTATCAAATCACTCAGCCATTTGAACTCTTGTGCAAACACAAAACTTGTGAGATGACTTTTCCATCTATTATCTAGGAGATTCCTAACATCCACCATGAACTTTTTGTATCCATTGTCCAACATGATAATTCCATCAAGTAAAGTATGGAGTTTGTCAACATTGATCTCCCCATCATCTAGCACATGTGTCAAGCCTTTTGGGACTATCTGATCAAATTCTTCTTTCCACTCATCCATTCTCTTTATCCGATTGTCATCTTTGAATATCGATGGACTGAAGAGGCACTTAATGGATTCAAATGCATTCCTCCTATTTTCCACTTTCTTCCTCATCTCTACCAGATACTTGTACTCCTCAATTGCACTCTTTACCATTTCTTGTGTTGGTTTGAGTCTTGATGGAGAATTTGGATCCCTTTGTGTGGCTTTGCACAGAGTAGTAAGTATGTGATAGGCTAGTTGCCACCTCTTTTGGAGCTCTTCGAGGATAGGGGAATTAGCATTTATTTGCTCTAGAGCTTTGAACAAATTGCTAAAGCTCTCATACAATCCACCTATTTTCTCCTTTAGTATCTTGATTCTATGCTCCAAAATTTTCCTTAGAATATCCATGATATGCTTCCCGACATCTTCCATGTTGTGTTTCTTCAGTTTAACAACTTCATCTTTCAATTGTTGAATTTGTGGATCTTTTGCTTGAATATGTGGGTGATAAAAAATCATTTCATCCCCTCTCACTATAGTAGCCTGCTGCAACTGCTGATTTAGCTTCACAATCTCAATAAACAAGTTGTTCACTTCATCATTTGACAGTTTTCACCTTTTCTCATATTCATTTATCTTCTTTTCCATATTCTCCACTACATCTTTAGTAAACATTGCAGAATGCATGGTTATAGTTTCAGCCTCTATAGGATTTGTGTCTCTCATCGTTCTCACCATGGCTGACCCCTTCATTTCATGCACCACATCCAAGAGTCTAGGATTCATTGTGTTCTTTTGTTTTATCCATAAAGCAAGGGTTTGGGTAGTAGGGTTGTACCCTATTCCTGAAACACCTTCCTCTGAAGCAAATTCAACTACTAGCATTGGATCATCTTGTGCTCTAATCTATTCTAGAAGGAAAACTTTGGATAGCTCCATCCCAGGTATAATCAACATATCACTTTTCGATACTAGCTCTCTTGCCTCCTGGGGGTGACACTGATATTATCAATATTTAATTATGTAAATGTTTGAGCATGGATTTCATCCTACTTTGATTCATCTGCTCCTATAAGATTGATTTTCAATCTTTCATCAAATTGTTTAATCTTCATCTTAATCCAAAAGTCTTTAAACTCTCTTGTATGGATGAAGTTATCATCTTCAATAAACCACAGGGAAGCAACTACCCTGTCATCATCCTGAATCTCATCAACTCCCTCTTTTGATAGCCTGATCTCAGGATCATAAGGCTCATGAATTTTTTTCTGCTCAACTACTTCCTTCATTTCAGTTAGAGTTAAAACTGCCTCTCCATCTTCATCATCACTTGAGCCATAATACACTAATGACCTAGTATTTTGCCTCTTGGCCTAGGGTTCATGTGTAGGGGATGGGGGGGATGGATGTGTAGGTGATGGAGGTGATGTTTGGGATGTGGATGCTTCATGAGATGGTTGGTGAGGTGTGGGAAATGGAAATAACCCCTCATCCTAGGCCATCTTATAAAATTCATCAAATTTGTCAAGGATCATTTGCATCCTTTTGAGAAGATTGGGTTCATCTACAAAAACCCTTTAAATATTTTATTCTTCTCTTTCTTCTGGGTTTCCCACCTCATCATCATTATCCATCTCCTTATAGTCTGAGATACATCAGCAAAATATACCAAATTCCTTATTACATCCTCCTCAAGGTCAAATACATGAGATATGGCCCTCTTCATTAGCAAGGTCCTTCTGATCATATTAATATGACCCTATGGGTCACCTACTCTTTCCTTTCCATACTTGAGGGGATAATTAACCCTCATGAACCTCTGTAATTCCTCTAACATATCAGATCCAATAGACAATTCCTCAAATACTATTAAATCAGGAAAAAATGTTCCTTTCCTTTGATTCCTCATTAAGTCATGTTCCATCCAAAGCATTTGCCACATAAATTCTAGAAAACATACTCTTGCAAGTATAAATTTAGGCAAGGTGTGTGATGCTTGGTCACAACCGTACACTCTGATAATGGTGTATTGTTGCATGAGAAACCAATCAAAATAATTATGAGTACATCCAAGTTTTGGCTTGTACTGTACATGCCTCATTACATTCATCAACGATTCAGGTAACCTTGGTGTTGGGTAACCAAGGGAATCTATTAACCTCACAGAAAAATCATCTCTAAACACAACAAAGTCACATTATTTGCATCTTTTGTCCCAAATGTAACATTAGTTCTGTACAGGGAGTCTTATTTTGTTCTCTTGTGTACACAACTTCATCCTTTTGGTCCATTTCATTTCATTCTGGTATAAATTAAATGATAACAAAGAATATTTTTTGAAAGTAATGGAGGCCTTAGCCTCTCTGACTTGTAGAAAACCCTCATGAATTTGTTCCTCAATCGCAGATGCAAAGTCAAATTCTACATTTTATTCAGGATGCTGAATTATCATGGCCATCCTCATCAATCCCACTGACATATTTTCTTCTACATCTATTCCCAATACTTGACATAATGCATGATATGTGTTTTTGAAGTAAACCTGAAAATCTAAAACTAGGAGATGCTCTATTTTCGAGGGAAGGGATGGGGATCATTCTACTATTATCACCCCTCTTCATATGCAGGGGGAGCTCATCACTCCTATATGTTCTTCTTAGCCTCTTGTATTCTTGCTCCAATTTCACTAAATTCACCTCTATCAGAGCTTGTTTTTTCAAATTAAAACATTTTACAATAGCATCTCTATTGATATCAACTAAACACACACCATTTGGAAGTCGGACAATTTTTCTTGGGGTGTGGTAGCTATGAGCAAGGTCTTTAATCAAATCAATATCAATGAAAACATTGGGAACAATCAGTTTGGCCAAGTCCAGGGTCCATGGGTTTGACGTTGGAACCTTGTCATTCCTTTTCTGGTAGAAGTACCAATAGAGTTTCCAACCCAACTGAGGTATAATGGGGTCTCTACAACCTTGAGCCAAGTCTCTAAAAAAAAAATTAGACCCTTTGTTTACCAAACTAGGCAACAAGGCAAGCAATGGGGATTGAAAAGAAGGTTTTTTAGTTTCATCTTTCTTTACTCCTACTTTGGCGTACTTTGGTGCCATTTTATGAAATTCGCAAAGAGTGATAAGCAAAGATTACCTGATGATGTAATTCACCTTGAAGAATTCCCTTTCCTTTCGCACTTTGAGCTCATCTGCAAATTTGGTTTTAGCTGTTGTGAATGAGAAATATCACTTATTTCATGTATTTTAACATCGAGATGCATTTACTCTAGACTCATAAATTCAGATGATTCAAATATTTGTTATCAAGCTCAAATTCATATTTTGATATGATTGACGTGATTGGTATGTTTTAAATAACCCAATGGGTTGGTTACTGCACTACCTTGTGTCATTTTTGCTCTCCTACAGTACCGCGGTGTGTCCTTGGTACATATATTCAGTATAACACTCTACCACATATCATGTTTTGTCTTGCCACGGTATTGCGATATGTCTTATTATCCTTCTTCAGTGTACCACTCTACCGCTTATTACCTCTGGCTCTCTTGTGGTAACACAGTGTATCCTATATATATTAATATACCGCTTTACCACAGGCTACCCTTTATCTCCATGCGGTACCACGGTATCATCCAATATTCCTCTTTAATATACCGCTTTACCATGAGATATGTTCTGACCCTTGCAGTATAGCGGTGTCTCATTTTATCATTTCTCTTCAGTATACCGCTCTACCGTGGGTTGTGTCTTGACTCCCCAAGGTATAATGATAAAGGGGGTATAGATGATAGTGTATAATAGTGGCACCCTTTACCGTCATACCGTGAGCTATTTTGTAATGAGCTACAGTAGAGAGGTATGAGGTGAGGGCTATATGGGGTGACTAATGCAACAATGGTATAGCAGTAAAAGGAACGTTTGACCTTATGGATGGCAATAAGGAGATTTTTTATGAAAATGATAGTATGAACTTTGGATTTTCACTAATAAACTCCAAAAAAAAATTATGAAAATTTTGGTTCCAACAAGTTGTCTACCCTTGTGTTGCCAACACATACCTCCACAAATTAGGTCAACAAAGTACTCAATCAACATGTTCTTAGAACATGTCAATGATGCAATGGTTTTAATGTGTAAGTTATTTGGGAGTAAGGATTCAAGTCATTTGATTACCTCCTATATTATTTTTTTGTATATGATTCTATAAATGAAAGTTATCACCCAACTATGGTGAATTAGAACTCTACAACTTTAAAGAAATAATTTTTAAATGTCCAAGCTAGAGGATATTTTTACATTGCACCATACCTCATTAATATAATTTTCTTCATCTTGAAATTCCTTTTGTTAAAAATTTGAAGATTTAGCTCGTAAATTTTGGTACATGTTTATTTTAAGGAGATCCATGGAAATTATTATGAGATGGAGATTGTGTATATCAATGGAAAGTTTTATCTTAAAGTGTGTGAAATACTTTAAAAGTATCCCATAGAAAAAATGAACCTACTATTATCAAATGAACTTAAATCCAAAAAGATAATGACCAATAGATCTACCCTAAGCACACTCCCATACTAGTTGAAGGTACATTAATTGACCCTCATATTCTACCCAAGAATATTGGGTTAGAGGAGGAAGAATCTACAAAGCTTGCAGGTAAGAAATATGAGTTGAGAACAAAGAACAAACGAGATGTGCCTAGCTCTAGCAAGGCTCCCAAACCAAGGATTGTGTTTTTCGTAAAGGGGAATAAGGGTCAGACCACTGAAGGGCCATCTACAACAACAAAAGAAGAACAGGAAGAGGAAGAAGGGTAACATGAGGAAGAAAGCATTTCCTCTTAAAATAACATTCCAGAGGATCCTCCTATTACTTCTTCTCCCATTACTACTTCTATGCCTACCCCTACCCCTCCTACCACTACTGTTGAGCAACCATTGCCATCAGCTACCATTGTTTCTGATGTTTCTATTTCTATAGCACTTATTGTCATTATTCATTCCATTCATCCATCCCTAGCATTGGAATCTATTTTTGATAGCCCTAGGAATGAGTTCAAAGATGTGTTTAGTTCTACTTCTAGTATTGCAAGTCCATCTTCTCCTTCCTATGATATAACTTTTGTCTTAGAGTTAGATAAATTCATGACTGAATCTATGCAAAATGTAACAAGTGTGGAGACCCCAGGAGCCATTTTGACTAATAATTACCCACTTATTACTATAAATTTTGTGTTTGCAACTCCAGATTCTCAAAACATGATTGCAGAGCCTGAAGGGAGTTCTTCTCCCCTTCCACCCTGGTTGCAAATTCAAACATCGAAGAGAAAGAAGCAAATAATCTCCCTAGATGTTTTTGATTTTGGTCAACTGGTGCCAATAAAGCCTAAATCAACAAAGAAACCGAAGACTCTTTCTTGGGTGTTGGTGGACAAAGTAGGAAATAAATATGTAGAAGTTACAAAACCTCCTCCTAGAAAAGCAACAAAAGATATTGATATCTCTGAGTACTTAATCACTAGGGTAGAGCTTGGCAAGAGGACTCATGAATTTGTTAAGGAGGATACACAAGAAGCACTTGATTTTCTCATTGAGAAATATGATCAAGAGGAAAAGATGAAGAATTAGTATAAAGCTAAGGTGGAATAACTCACTTTAGTACTCTATAAGATTACTAAATCTTTGGAGCCAGTTGAACCTATGACCACTAGTATAGAGGATCCTATCATACATAAGGTAGAGAAAACTCATTCCAAGGGTAGAGTAGTAGGTGATTTCATTAAAAGGAATGAAAGAACAAGGGTCTTAGCATTTGAAGTCGTCCGTGGAAAGGATGGAAAACATGGCACAAGAAAAGACAAAGTTGAATAAGGCCATTGACAAATTTTCCCAAGAGAAACAAGAAATGGAGGATCAAGCAAGAACTTGGATGAAAATGAAGGAAATGAAGCTCAGTGTGTTAGTAAACATTGGGGTAATCCCCAATAAAGAAATATTTGTTGAGGTGAATGAAGAAATGAGACATAAGATGCATGATGTCATCAAAGGTTTGATCAAAGGCTTGCAGGAAACTTGGGAAGTAAGTGAAGACAATAACTTAAATCTTGTCAACATAATTGAGGAGATGCCTTGCAAATTACTTGATGATAATAAAAAATTATTCCCTTTGATTTAAGGTTATCTAAGAGTTCACATCTATGATTCAAAAGGAATTTGAAGATCAAGCCTTCTCAATGGCTTTAATGGATAAATCGCTAGACATTCAACTCACCCTTGATAATATCAAGGTATTTTTGGAGAGACGCAAGAAAGCTTGCAATACTATCAAGAACTCAATAACAAAAGTTCTTTCTGTCTCCAAGCATACATCAGGTCCAAATGATGAAGAAGTTCAAGCAATCCTGAAGAAATATTAAGATCTCTTGGAGAAGGATGGTGGAGAAATTTGAACGTGTCTTGATATTCCTTAGTTTATTTTTTAGTATTTTTCATGTCTTATGTAATTAGTTTTCAACATTTTACATGTCTTTTTCCAAAATGTAATTACATGTAAAAACAAAATGAGTCCTAAATCAAATCAGAATCTCTTGTTGAATAAGTCAAATTAGTTATTGCTTTCCTAGATTATCTCTCAACTCTCCTCATGAGGGAGTTTCTTTTATAATGGACCTTTGATCTTTTGAAGCAAAATGTTGCCCATTTTGAGAAGCATACTTGAATCTTTGTGTTGAATGTGCATATCAAATATTGATCAATAAAAGTTGGATTTGTATCCAACCTTTGTTTTGGAGCATATTTGTTGTGTGTAAGATTTTTCTTACATCTCTCTTATCACATTATCTTGAAATTGGTTTATTAAAGTGGCACAATATTTCATTGTTGAAGGGACTTTAGATTTGATATTGATAGACTTTGAGCTATAATATTGTGTTTGGATATTTGTGTATTTGTGTATGAATTTGGTTAATTACTCGAAGTCTTTGAGCTACGATTATTGGCTACGTTCTTGTAGATCTTTTGGTGTTTTTCATTGATAGTCTTTGAGCTGCAACTTGCTACACTTTTTACCATTCAAATCATCATGGAAAGTAACAAAACACTTTGGGATTTTGTGAATTTTCTTGTTATCATCACTCGCTGGTATGATTCTAGTTATTCCTATGTATAATTGAATTGGATATTGGTCATTATTGCTCCAATGAGTGTTTTGTAGTTTGTTACATGTTGTAAACATCAAGGGAATACTATTGTAATCTTGAAAAAGGATACATCTATTTTGAAAGAAGAGAATAGGATGATGGAAAAACCCCTATGGATAGTTGTAGTGTACATAAGCATAATTTAATTACTAGTTGTTTTAGTTAGCAATAAGAAGGGAGCCTCCCCTTTCGGAGAGGAGAGATTAATTTCTCATCATAGTTACGGTTGAAAATACGATTTTATAATTGTTAAAGGAATTATAAAATATTCACCCAACAGAGTCAAGTCATCCTTATGCAGTCTTGCAGATGATATTTTAGGGGATACTCAAGTGGATAATTTTGTACCAAGTGTTAAATCTCTAGAGGAAATTGTGATAATTATGCATGTGCAAGTAAGTGGAAAAAGATGGGGGACCAAAAAGGGGTCTTAAGTGGCCACTTTTTTTTCTTTCTGAAATCAAGAAAGACTGGCCTTGGATGAAAAATTGAAGATAGTTACACTCAAAATATGAAGATTCAATGAAAACAAGGGTCATAGTGCTCCAAATAGAATTTTTAAACTACTTTTTTTTAATAAAAAATGATAGAGATTAAAGGGTTCAAAAAGGGGGGGCACACAAACTGGCCCTTTTTTTTATAAAAGAAAACATAACATAGCATCTAGTGTGGCCCCCCCTAAAATGTTTACTTCTTTTTTAGTATTTCAAAAATTTCTTCGGTGAGAAATTAGCTAACACCATGTAATTTATCCCTGATTTTTCTGCTATTATTTTAATGAATATATGCTTTTTTTATTAATTTTCAAAGTGGACACATCCTGAAAAATAAAAAATTGAGTGTACTCCCCCCGATTGTTTTTGAAAACTAATCATTTTTTGTTTATTTGAATGTGTAGAATGGAGTCTAGTTTCTAAAAATGTAATTTATTTGAAATTTCGATGAATGGTTAAAAAATATGACATTGGTTTTTAACAAAAAATGGATACACTAACAAAATAAACTAAAGATGAAAACCTTAACATACTCAAAACGTGAAATATTTTTATATGGTTAGATAGTAAAGAGATAACTTAATATTGTCATGGTATTTTTTTGACTTGACATTGAAACATGTGCAATCCTGATGGGGAGCATGCTCAAGATTATGTCATTTTTTTATAATTTGCGAAAAACACATCTTTGGAAATTGAAAAGTCACTCCAACCTTTGGGTTTGGAAGCCCAAGGCCAATCCAAGCTAAAGCCTTGGAAATTTCTATAGAAAACAAAAATGCAAGTGTATTATAATGTGCTCCTGTTATAGCATGCTCATGTTATAACGTGCTCCTATTATAACACGCTCGTGTTATAATGTGCTCCTATTATAACACACTCATGTTATAACGTGCTCCTGTTATAACACACTTGTGTTATAATGCACTCATGTTATTTAAATGCATTCACAAAACACGAGCATGCTATATAATGTGTTTGTGTTATGTGATTGTACTAAATGTGAGCACATTATAATGTACTTGTGTTATGTCTTGCTTTTAAAAAAAATTATTTCTCTTTCTCTTTCTCCTTCTCTTTTTATTTATATTTGGACATTTACTTTATTATACTTTAAGTTATATTTCATGTATATAGTTTCAAGATGTTTGAGAATGGTTTCAGATCTCTAGGAGTTATAATGTAGATTCTAGTTTTTGGAAGATCTTATAATTTTTTAGATTGAGTCAAATTTTAGTAATCAATAGGTCAAACTTTAGTAATTAGTAGGCTCCCATTCTCTCTCTCTCTCTCTCTCTCTCTCTCTCTCTCTCTCTCTCTCTCTCTCTCTCTCTCTCTCTCTCTCTCTCTCTCTCTCTCCATTCCTTTATCTACTTCTCTCCCTTGAGCTCAAGATCTACCTCTTTGTCCTCTCTCTCTCTCACTCTTTCCTCCCCTCTCTAATTCTATCTCACCTCTCTCTCCCTAGCTCTCTCTCCCTACCTCTCCCTCCCTCCCTCCTTACCTCTCTACTTATCTTTATCTCACTTCCCTCTCTCTCTCTCTTTGTTTCTCTCTATCTCACCTCTCTCTTTCTCTTCCTCCCTACCTATCCCTCACTCTTTCCTTCTCTCTATCTCCCCTTGTTAGGATTTTCTAATAGAATAGAGGAATTAAATTACCAATTAAATGCATATTTTAAACACAAAACAAAGAAATAGAATATTCACAGAGGCAAATAATAATAATTTTTTTTATGTGGTTCACCCTTTGGGCTACATCCACAAATAATAGTAATATAATTTTATTCAAATTTCCAATGATAAATTAAAAAATAACTTGCAGCAAACTATTGCAATGTGCAACTTCAAAATGCACAAACAAATTCCCTTACACACTATGCTACGTGTTACCATCACCAAAACCATGAATTCTCATGAAAAAATTTATCTTCCACAGCACATGCCTTGCTACTGGCTCTCAACATAAAGTTGTGGTTGTTCAAATTCACCTTCACAAATTTCCTTGTGTGAGTGTTACATTCTCATGCATTGGTTGTTGGTGTTCCAATCCGCAACAAATAGAAGTAAAACTTTTTGGTAGTTCAATAACTATTTTTAATTGAATTTATTTAGGAAATTGTAATGAATTATTTATTAAAAAGATAAGCAATTTGGGGAGAAATAGTATCGGGAAAAGTGGCCAAAATATTAATTATAAAGTTTGAGTAGGCTCCACAGACTATCACCTATCTCCCCTCTCTTTACCTACCTCTCCCTGCATCACTCCCTACCACTCTCTCTACCCACCTCTCTTTCAATTTCTCTCTCTCTACCTATCCCTCCCCCCTCTTTCTATCTCTCCTCTCCCTCTTTACCTACCTCTCCCTCCCTCCCTCTCTATATCTCCTTCCCTCTCTACTTATATTTATCTCCCTTATCCCTCTCTCTACCTACCTCTCCCTCCATCACTCCCTACCACTCTCTCTCTACCTACCCTCTCTTTCTACACCTCTATATTTCACTTTTGTATCTCTCCCTACCTCCCCCTCCCTCCATCTCTCTCTCTCTCTCTCTCTCTCCTCTCTCTCTCTCTCTCTCTCTCTCTCTCTCTCTCTCTCTCTCTCTCTCTCTCTCTCTCTCTCTCTCTCTCTCTCTCTCTCTCTCTCTCTCTCTCTCTCTCTCTATATCATAATTTGGTTGACATCATGACACTGACAAACCCAAGTGTTGATTATAATTCATCTTGGACATATGATAATGGAGGTAGTAAATTATTTAAAAGTGGTTAGAATACATTATCCCAGTTAGATGGGTAGGCATAGAAAGTATACATGACTCTTTGTTGCTCATGTCCTCTAACAGTGTCCATTTCTATTCTTACAACTAACTTGGAAGGAAATGATGTTGGATCCATATCATTGATTAACACTTTAGGAAAACATGGATAACATAAAGGGTAAAATTCAACCTTGGGAATTCTATATGCATAGGGCTGAAGTATTGAGTTTTGATACCAATTTTTCAAAAACAGAATAACAATTTGATCTTTCATTAATTAGGAAAAAACAATATTACATTTGACTAATTACGATCTTTGGATTTCTAATTATCTAGATCACACAAAGCATAGGATAAGGGCATACGTCTAAGACTTCTTAAGACTCTAATGGACTCCAAATCTAAATGTCCATCCATGAGGTGTCTCCAAAAATTTATAGAAGGGAAGAGCTTGTAACCTCAATGAAGGAATAATCTAGTTTGAAATCTGAACTCAAAAAACTGACATGTGCAAAGCACTAAGTGAGGATATATTTGTAAAGATAGTCTATTATGAACACTAAACTTAGTGGGAGACAATAAGAATCAATTTTTAAAAACTTTATAGTGAGAACAACCCACTTAACACTCATAAGTGAATACGAGGATATTTCTCTTTTGATAGGGTTGTGTCTTGTTGTCAAATCACAATGTGGTTGACATCACGACACGGACAAGCCCAATTTTTTATTAGATTTCATCTTATACATGTGATAATGGAGGTAGTAAAGTATTTGGAAGTGGTTTAAATACATCATCCCAATTAGATGGATAGGCATAAAAATCATAAATGACTTTTTTTTGCTCATGTCCTCTGACAATGTCCATTTTTGTTCTTACAACTATTTTGGTAGGAAATAGTGTTGGAGCCATATCATTGATTAACAGTTCAGGAAACCATGGATAGCATAAAGGGTAAAATTCAACCCTGAGAATTTTATATGCATAGGGTTGAACTAAATAGTTACATATTCCTTCAAATATTGCACCAAATAGATCTCCATTGATATGATTGGAGAATTACCTCATATCAAGAGGAAAATCTGGAGTAAATATATCAACATAGTCTTCAAACTCCATTTATAGAAATGTAATGTTGTTGATGAACCTGAACTTGCAACATTTAAAGAAATTCATTTTGGTGTTTATTGACCAACATATTGATTGAAACCTTGTTATCTGAATGTCCATTGCACAATGATCATAGTAGATGTATGTGATTAGATTATCTTGTAATCCAAAAAGTTGAAGAAACCTTTCTTCTTCTTCTTCAAAATATAGTTGTACTTCATAATGAAGTATAATCTCTATCCTTAAATTCCTTAGCCACCTACCAAGCAAGCAAACTTCACAAAACAAATTAATCATTAGTAAAAGAAGATCGAGATATTCTTTGATTGTCCCTATTTCATCCTTATAGTATCTAGTATCTTGTTGTTTTATAGTGATTTTTGCTGCAAATTCTTTGGTGAAACAATCTACAAGAGGATTATTTTCCCCTTTAATCCATTCAATCAAAGTCATAACCTAAGAATTCAAAATACCAGTAAGATATTCTTCCTTGAGCTATATCTTTGTTTAGCTTCTTAAACAAACTTCTCATTTCTTGATTGTTTGTTCTCATTGTGAAGTGTTTCGGTTTCAATAAAATATTGAATTTTTCTATTCCCTTTTTTACTGCTAAAATTTATTTCTCATATATATGGTATTTGGTTTCTATATCTAAGAAAGTCCCTGATCGGTATCCACAAATTTCTTGTTTTCTATTGGGTGTCTCCTAAATCAAAATTATTGACCAAACATTGTTAGAAACATCTATATATAAGAACAAAGGATAATTTTTCTTTGGAATTTAAAGAATTGGCAGATGCATGCATTTAGCCTTAATATTATGTATTGCCTGTGTTACCTTCTCATTTCATCCAAATTTTTTTATCTTTCAGTAGATCTTGAATGATTTTCCTGTCTTTTGCTAATCCATTATAGAATGGTGAAACATAATTCAAAAATCCAAGAAATCTTTGTAGTTGTTTCTTATCTACAAGTATATCAAGAAATTCTTGAATCCTTTGAAGTATATGAGGTTGAAGTTTAATCTTACCTTGATTCAAATGTAAACCAAGAAAACCAATTTCTGATTTTGTGACCTCCATTTTTTTTGCAGATAGACAAATTCTATTTTGTTTGATTGCTGCAAATAATTTTTCCAATTGAATCAAATGATCAATTTCATTTTTATAAAAGATAATCATATCATCTATATAACCAATACATAATTATTTTAAATTCCTTAATGCTTGATCCGTTCTTTTTTTGAAAGTATGTAGGTGCAATACATAATCCAAAAGGCATTAAATTCCATTCATATATTCCTTAAGGGACTAAAAATGTTGTTTTATACTTGTCTTCCTCTTTTATCTTGATTTGCCAAAATCTTGATTTGTAGGCAAACTTAGATAATATCTTTTTGCTAGCAGCTCTTCTTATCAGATCTGAATTAAATGGAATTGGATGATCAAAAGGTAGAATAATATCATTTAGAGGCTTATAATTTATACAAAATCTCTTTTTACCTCTTTCTCTTTCTCTTTCCACTCTTTTATTGACAAGAAATGTTGGACATGAGAATGGAATTTCGCTAGGCCTTATAAAATTACCTTCAAGAAACTCTTGCATATGCTCATCCATCTCTTTAACTTATGTAGGTCTCATTAAATATGTCAATTGATGGGGTATTATTGATCTGCATTCTATTTTTATTTGAATTTCACATTCTTCTTCTTTAGGATTCTAGAATTGTAAAGGATTCATACTGCAACATTATTTTTCAAACTTTTATGTTATTTTTTGGAATGCTTCTTGTTCTTCAGCCTATGAATTGGTAGACTCATGATATTCTTGGATTTATTTCATTATTTATTTCCTCTTTTTATTTCCTATAGGTTTATTCTCAAATCTGTATGTCACCAATTTTAGAACTAGTATTTCTGATTGACCATCTTCATGTCTCAAAGAGACTTGGCTTTTCTTGAGAATAAACGATTCATAATTATTAAGAAATAAATATCCCAATAAAATATCATTGTCTAGTCATTATATTTTATGAAGTCAGTAATGAATAATTTTCCCATGATTTCAATATGGACATCCTAAGCATATCTACCCATTTGAATCTTTTCTCCATTGATCTCATAACCATCTAGAAGATCTGGCCTTCGTTTCTAGAATTTGCTTGGAATAACATTTATTTTCGCAAATGATATGGCTAAACCAGAATCTAGAAATGCATCTAGCTAGAATTTCTTGTAACCTGTAAAACATAAATAAAATATAATGTAAGCATAATTGTTAGCTAAATATACAACTCTTTCTTACTCTCTTGAAACTAAGACACTTTCTAATGAAGATTCTTTTGAAGATTCCTTCTATTTTTTTGCTTTGAATAATATATCATGAATCTCCTCCACTGACTGGTTGAGGGATTTTTTTTGTTGTGATTTGAGAAGATGAGAAATGTCAGTAACACCAGGAGAAAACATTTCTAATTTCTTAAAAATAGTTATGAAATCATTAGAATTTGCAAGAGTGTCTTCAGACTCAAAATTTGAATATTTATGCTTTAAATCATGTCTTTATTGATGGTGTTTTATACACAGCAACAACTCAGACAGAATAAATAGTATCCTATCTCTCTTGAAAGGTCAATCTCTATCAAAAAAGAGATAACACCAAGGTCTCTAATGTCAAGTCTTGACAATGCAAAAAAATAAATCAGTGATAAATGTGAAAATGTTGGTAATCATAAAGGGACCTTACAAAAAAAATACTAGAAACTCTAAACTTATCATATTTTGCAATATAATGATACTAGAATTCCTAGTTTTAACCAAAGTTCAAAGAAATAACAAAATATAAGGGTTTCATAAATCCTAAGATTAATATTATTCCTAAGATCAACAATCCTAATGATGAAATACTTGGAAAAAACCAATCCCTCAAAACTAATTTCTGCTTAACCCAGGCTATACCTGCAATGTCACAGAAACAGAGCAATCTTTTAAGGAATTAAAGATTTTCATATCATGGACATTCATTCAATTGAATTGGATAAATGCCCACAATTGAACTAAGCACATAAATATCAGGTACAGGTTGACCTTGCACAACAATCCCAAAATCAAGAAGCTACCCAAAGTATGAACCAAAGATCGCTACAACACTCCAAGCACTAAAACACAAGCACCATTAAATCATTTAACTCTAAATCTAAAATGCATTCAGTTATTTTCAAGCAATTTCAAAGATAGAATAAGAATCATGCAAGACAAATCAATCCAAAGAAGCCACCAATAATAGCACAATGTCTTCACTTGTATTGAATCACCAATAATAGCAGCAATTCTGATATTCTATATCACAAAACTTGCTTGAAAATAAAACTAACTCCTAATTCTAACTTTCTACTCTAAAAGTCTAATCCTCTATAGCCTGTCTAACTCTAGTCTAACTCTCTAACTGACTAATTGACTATCTCTCTAACTGACTAACTAACTAATTGACTAACTCTCTAACCCTTTTCGTAAGAGGTGAAATGCCATACTTACAGATATTACACCATGTGCCAACCCAAGCTAGGGTTACAAAGCAAGGTCGACCACCAACCAAGTCAGCCTTGGACAGTTCACAATAAATCACCACCCTACATTAAATGCATGACGCACCCCTTCAGATCGGACTTGGATCTCTACAAATCTTGGTTCAGACTGAATAAACCCCACGGATTAGTTCTACCATTAATGTCTCACCCGCGTGAAGCAGAAGAATTGTAACAGGCATGCAACATGAGTTTGAATATGGGTCACCAATCAATAACTGAGCTGGGCATTTGAACAACCCTGATCGAGTCAAGCTTTTTTTAATTTTCCACGTCACGTCCAACTCAGATGAATGGCCATCGAGCATTTTTTGACTTCTAACCCTCACCGTGTACGAGCGAGTTTCACCTACCCATGACTGCAAAGTGTACTTGGTCGTACCTACGGATATCACAACATCTAAATTACGCTCAACCTTCCTTCAGGAGCCTCACTTCTGATATCCAGCTTGATATATGATCATCCTCAACTTCTGTAGGAAGAGGTCTGTATCACTTTATCTTGCCCCAGCACATTCCTCTGCACTAAGATCCACTTGCTTGTCCTTAGCCTTGCCAAAAAATATCTTGCTTGATCCATCCTACACTCAAAATTCCACAATAAGTATCCATTATAGCATCAAAATCCAAGTTAGTCCATAAACAACATGCTAATCATCAAAAAAATCCAAATAGCCATCAGAATTCCTTAAAATGTCACTAAGGCACCCTTCTTCAAAGTTTGGGATTTTCATCCCTTCACGGAATTCAGACCAAAAGGGAATTCTGAGCCAGGCAGATTTTAGCGAGGGAAGACCAACAAGCACAAAAAATTACTCAATCATTACCTAAAACTCAAGAAATGCCTACGCATATCATTAAATTAGCCAAATCAATCATGTAGATGTAGAAAACACTAGCCATTAACTCATGCATTTTTTCATTTCTTCATTCCTAGCAGTTCCTCAGAGAATTCTGTCAGAGACAAAAATCTCTTAAACCAACAAACTTAACATACTCCAAGAAAATGAAAGAACAACAAAATTTCAGAGAAACCCCAGGACGACAGATTTCCGCGAACTCAACCAGATTTTCAATATTTTGCACATACTTTAGGGAAACGATGGAGTAACAGAAGTTCAGGGATTTCCCAAAGCAACAGAATTTTGTGAAGTCGGCCTGATTCCGCACTTCTCGGGAAAAAAACACAGTGATGGAAATCTAAGGAAATCCCAAGGCGAAGGAAATCCCCGAAATGATCAAAACCCTAAAATCTTGGATTTCATTAGGATTTCGCCCAAATTGATCGAACGATCACAAATTAAGGACCTCAAGCATGAATTCAACTCAATTCAGGTTGTTCATCGATAAATTTAACTTGCTAAATTATCTAGGGTGATCTAACAACATTGGTAATCAACTCAAAATCAAACCCTAGGTTTTCATGATGAACACACGGTCACAGAGTCAACCACTCACAGGCTTCATTAAAACTCGATGAATACCTCAGAAATCCCAAGGTAAGGAAACTATCCACAAGACCAGGCGGAAGCGAAAACAAAACCAGATGAAATCAGAAACAAAAAAAGACAAAGGCAAAAACAAAACCAGACAGAGCCGGGGCCAAAACCAGATGGAAGTGGAAACAAAACTAGACGAAGCCAAGGCCAAAACCAAATGGAAGTCGAAACAAAACTAGACAGAGCCGAGGCCAAAACTAGATGGAACTGGGGCCAAAACTAGATGAAAGCCAGGTTCAAAGTTAAAAGAAAAACCGAAGAAGACCCAGGGAGGAAATCAACACAAAGGCCAAACACAAGCAAAACAAAAAACAAAACAAGGAGACAAGAAGCAGAGCCAAAACTAGAACAAAAACCAAACTAAGAACTTCATGAAGGTTTAGAGTTTAGTTTCATCTCGCACCCCACCTCCAAGGACGAAAGAAAAAAGGAAAACCAAAGAAAACCCAAGGGAGGAAACCAATCCAAAGGCCAAGCATAAGCAAAACAACAAAGAAAACAAGGAGACAAGAAGCGGAGCCAGAACCAGAATGAAAACCAAACCAAGAACTTTGCGAAGGTTCAGAGTTTAGTTTCATCCTGTGCCCAAACCCACAAAGGAAAAGAAACAAGGTCTTAGACGAAAAATAACAACTCCTAAGACCCAAACAAAACACTAAGGAAAAATAAAAGGCAAAGGGAACTCACTTCCAGAGAGGACATCTGTAAGACTCCTTGACCACTTGGAACTCAAAATAGGGGCATTTTACAAACAAGATAAGCATTTAGGAACAGTGCAAAGTAACCAAATCCCACGACCAAAGGACCAAAGCATCAAAGACCAAAATCTCATGATTTTCAAAGACAAGCTCAAAAGGCTTGGCCACAAAAAAGAGCCAAAAGACCAGGAAAAAAGGGTCCCTAATTTCAGTGAGGCGTGTATAAAAATTGCACAACAAATGATGACTCCGCTGGAGAAATGCTCCAAAGCATTTTAATGACAAACTGGAATCAGGAACCCAAAATGTTTGGTTTCAGTCCTTACATCAGGTCACCCTATGAACAAGGTTTCAAAAATCACAACCAAGAAAAACCTTTCCTGTACTTGGGTCAAAGTGTGTGTGCATGCATTCATTTCCTTTTCCTCAGTTGCAAAAGGGACCAGACTTAGTCTGACCAGGCTACATAAAGATTTCAACCCCAAAAGCAACCTAGATAGAGCCTCGCTACCAGTCAAGCGACCATAGCCCCGACAAGGTTATCACCTTGAACCTCCCTAGCATAGCTCTATTGCCAACCAGGCATCCATAGCCCTGATAGAGATACTAGGATACCCCTGATAAGGTGAACATTTCTTTTAATTTTCAACATTTTCTTTTTCCTCTTTTTGTTTTTATATTCTCTTTGAGATCTTTTAAACTTTCCCTTTCACCTTGCAAGAAATGAAGCTCGCACTCAGGGATGGGAACCACAGTGGTGCTAGAGAAGAATATAAGATTTTTCACCCAGTCAGACTCCATAAGGACCATATGCAACCTTAGAATCTTTAAGATTTGTGTGAAGGTATCAGACCCAAATACATTCCAGAATTTAACTTACTCAAGTGACTCCAATTCCAAGCATATGCAACATCAGATAAAAGAATTTCCCTAGTTCAATTGACTCTAAAAAGATGATTAGAATTTTTAAAATAAATCCCCTGAATAGCCCCAGGCAAGCAACCAATTATAAAAATGCAATAGGCCCATAAGAAAGCAAGAAAACCCAAAGCAACAGAAGAGCAGAAAGAAAAACCAACCAGAGCAAACCTACTCTAACCAAAAGCAGAAAATGAGAAAAACAAACAAAAGAAACCCTAATCTAACCAAAGCACAAACCTAAAAATAGAATGGAAACCTAATCTACCTATGTATAAGGAAAGAGTTGTAAACAACTCAGGACTAGAAATAATGCTTCAAATACTTCCCATTGATAGGCAGTGAGATATTTTCTCCAGTGAGAGTTTTCAAATGAAAAGCATTATCTCCCAGAATCTCTGCAACTTGATAAAGGTCGAGCCAAAGTTTGTCAAATTTTCCATGCTCCCCTTTTTGGTGATGGGCTTTGTCCTAGTAGAGAACCAAGTCAAAGATTCTAAAGGCTTTCACCTTGGCTCTCCTATCAAACCATCTTTTCACTACACCTTGATATTTGGCAAAGTTTTCTAGGGCTTCATCTCTTCTCTCTTCAAGGTGTAACAGTTCACTCAAGTGGGCTTCATGCTTATCCTCTCCATCATAATATTCATTAATGAACTACAGGGTAGGGATCTTCAGTTGGATGGGAAATACAGGTTCCAAACCATACACTAGGTGATAAGGAGAGGTTCCTAGGGGTGATATTTTGTCTAGTGCAGTCTGCCCAAAGAGAAAATCTAAGCTGGGTGTGCCAATCCTTGGGATTATTCTCTAGTAGCTTACATGCGACTGTTAAAAGATTCTTATTGGAAT
>CM021100.1:891009960-891048798 GCA_007115665.2 Sequoiadendron giganteum
CTCAAATAAACCCCCTCATAATTTCTCTTATACAAGAAAACTCCCTTCATCATAAAACTATCACTCTTCATATGCAAAGCTCTACTTTGTACTGCATTAAAGTGTTCAGGACATTGTTGGTTCAATAGATAGTAGATAATTTCATCATACCAGTCTCCTGGAGACACTTCTTGGAGGTGATATTACTGAGTTGTGAGGTCAAGACCCATCTCAGCCATTATCTTTGTCACTCCCTGCCCTCTCACCGATTTCATGGGCTAAATCTCAATATCATATTCCTGCAACATAGTTACCCAATTGGCTCTGCGTTCTCCTAATTCATTCTGCATCAACAACATCTTAATTGTAGGATCAGGTACTATGGAAAAGACCTTATTTCTCAGGATATAGTGTCTGAATTTCTTCACCACCTAGACCAAGGCATAGGCTTGCTTTTCCACATTAGAATATCTCAATTCTGCATCCTTTAAAGGAGAACTCATAAAAGCTATGGGATGTTCATCACCTTGATCAGAGTTTTGAGTTAACATTCTAGCACAAGAGTGATCAGAAGCAAATGAGTATATGTAAAAAGTCTTTAAAAAATCCGGACTTACCAATACTAGAGCCTCAGCAATAGCTCTCTTGATTTCTGCAAATGCCTCCTTAGCTTCTGTGCTCCATTCAAATTTTTCTTCTTGTTTTAGCATAGCATTCAAGGGCTTCACTATCTTTGCAAATCCAGTGATAAAATTTTTGACAAAGTTAATTTTCCCAAAGAATGACTTCATCTCCTTTTTGCTTACCGGGGGTTGAATCTTTATTATAGCCTCTATTCGTTCTAGGTAAATAGCAATACCTTGCTCTGAAATAACATGTCCTAACAATTTTCCCTTAGTGACTTCAAAGATGCATTTCTTCAGATTAAGTGAGATGCAAAACTCTCTGCATCTTTGGAATACTTTGCATAAATCTACTATGTGATCACCTCACTTCTTAGAAAAAATTGTCAAATCATCTATATAAATAATTAACCACTTATCTATAATGTATTTGAAAGCAATATCCATTGCTCTCTAGAATGTAGCTCCGACATTGATTAATCCAAAGGGCATTCTCTTGTAGGAAAAAATTCCCCATTTTGTAGTAAAGGAAGTTTTGTGCCTATCCTCATATTGCACCATAACCTGATTGTACCTAGAGTACCCATCTAGAAAATACATCATCTGAGATCCATTGAAAATTTGAAGTACTTCATCCAGGGAAGGAACTGGATAGTCTTTCTTTCCTGATGTCCTATTAAGGTTCCTGAAATCAACACACAGTCTAATTTCTCCATTTTTCTTCCTTACTAGAACCAAGTTTGCAACCCATGTTGAGTGTCTTACTAGAAATATGATTTTTGTTGAAAGTAGCTTCTGCACCTCTTTCTGAATGATGGGTTCTAACAAGGCATTAATTGGCCTTTGTCTTTATTTGAATGGTCTGAAATTTGACTTCAAGGGAATAGTGTGTGTAATGATCGAAGTGTCATATGTCTTTAAGTCCTCATAAATCCATGCTATCACATCTTGATAGGTGTGTAATGTATCAATAATTCCTCTCCTTTCTTCTGGAGTGCACACTTTGCTGATAAAGACATTTTTCACACCACCCTAGGTCCCCATGTTGTATGTTTCACATTGACTGCTTAGAGACTCCCTTTTCACTTGTTGTTCTTGATCTTTTATCTTATCTAAATCAAATATTCCCTCCAAATGTACCATACCTCTTGGGATAGTATTAGTCCTTAGTTTAATGACCCCTTCTAGATTCATTTCCGCCTCTTGAGGTTCTACCTCATCAATCACCTGAGAAGCAAACACATCACAGCTAGTGATGAAATCAAGAATATGTTTTTCATCCTCAAACACCTGGAAATTGGTTACATTATTAGGCACTGAGGGTACTGGAGTGATCTCTGCAATAAACTTCTTCAAACCTGAAAGCGATAAAGGCTACAATGTACTAGCTTCTTGTGCCAGAGAATCTGTAGTTTGATTCTTACTTCGAGGGATCAATTGGATGTTGAAGGCATCAAATCCTTCAATGAGATCCCATACTATATGCTTGTAATTGGTCATCCTTCTATCATGACATGAGTATTGTTTCCTTACTTGCTTGGCCACCAGCTCAGAATCTCCAAACACTTGCAAAATCTTAACTTTCTTCCTTAATGCCAGTAATAATCCATGGACCAAAGCCTCATACTCATCTACATTATTATGCACTGGAACTGGAGCCTATGAGCAAAAAAATAGGTTTTACCTTTAGGGATGATCAACTCAAATCCTACTCCAACACCCTGCTTAGATTTGGGTCCATCAAATCCCAATGTCCATCAACCATCAACTCCTAATTTCATCGAACTACCCTTGTCCTTATTGCTACCAAGAGGTTATTCAGGAGGCATTGGGCTCTTCCCTTTAGAATTATTTTGAATACCATGTACATTCAATCAGACAACTTGGGTTGGATTAATGCACTTTTGTATCTGCTCCACTGTAGTTTGGCACAGACAACATTCCAGCTCAGAGTAAGGAGAATTGTGAACTTTGCACCAATTAGGGAGCAACAATTCTTTAAAATTCATATTCCTACCCAGCTGGATCTGATCCTCTACACACTTCCAGATAAACTCTTGAAAATTATCCAACAAGTTGAGTTGTCTATCTTCTTGGTTATCAAGTTCCTCTGTTTGTTCAAGCAGTTCTTCAAAGTTGTTGGCTTCTGATGCGGATTCATCAGAGGATCTTTGCAACATAAAGAATTCTTATGTATCTGAAATAGGGGCAACTAGTACATAGTTCCCCATGCTGACTTCTGACACCAATATCTCATTCGAAGTATTTTCATATTTAGTGATTACATACTTCATTATGGGTTCTCTCTCAATTCTGATTTGATTTGGGACTCCTTTCCAGGGGATCCACTTGTGAGAATGGTCTGTAGATGTGTATCCATTTAGTACCTTGGTGAAATATTGACCCAAGATCAAACCATAAGTGTCAGGAATATCTACCACCTGAATATTAAGTACTTGTTGCACTCTAGGATCTGAAGCAACTTGCATGGGAATCATGTTCAGTTTTCCCATTATATTTACCTATGTCTTGTCCAATTGGGTGACCTACTTCTGAGAGACTATAGGGGTAATACCTAGTGCTTTACAAACAACAAAAGGCATAACATTTGTAGATGCTCCTGAATCCATAAGACAATTGTGTAAATTCTTCCCAAAGATACAAATAGAAATCAGGAAGGGAGGGGTTTCCATTTTTCCCTGAAACAAACTCAGCTGAGTATCAGCTTGGGCAACCTAATTCTTATCTTTTTCTTTCCCTCTGTCTCTAGGTTGTGCTTGACTTTAGCCTTTGGATGCCTATGAACTAGGAGGCCTGCCAATTGCCTCATTCACTGATATTCCTTGTGGTGTTTTACTTGAATTAAAAGACCATAGGACTATATTTCTAATTTTAGGAACCCTTAACAACTCAAAAGAAGAAAGACTCACCTTTACTTTACTGAGTTCTTTAGTCACATATTCACCTAATTGTTCCACATTCATGTCTACATGGGTCTCCTTAGAATGACCAGTTTTCTTATCTTTTGTTGTATCAACATTGCTTCCTTTTGATGCCTCGGTTTGTCTTACTTTTGCAAAGTACTATTTTGGCACCTGAGGGTAAGATGGATTATTACTGGCATGTGGGTCCAGTGGAGTGGTAAAATTGTTTGGAGGAATAGATGAAGTAAATGGGCCTCCATCTGGTGGATTTTTTTAGGCCTATTCCTCAAATCATACTTTCTTGTAGGTTGCTGAAACATTTGTACTTCTTCAACACTAGCTTCCTCTTCATCCAAGGGACCATTATCATTCTCAGTTCCTTTGTTAAATAACTAAGAGATTTCATCTTCATTCAACACTTGTTCAGTATCCTCATTTTGGCTACTTGAATCCTCTTCTGGCTCATTCTCTTCATCCCTTGGGAAAGGAGCATGATTTAGCACTAAAATTGGGGAATCATAAGGATTGGAAGGTACCAACTCCCAACCAGTGGAGCTATTTTCAACTTTATACTGAAAGATGGAAGCAAAATTTTGGAACTCGGGACAATCTAGCTTAGAGTGTTGACTTGTCTTGTGAAGCCTGCACCATCCGGACAAAGTAGCCTCTGCTAGGTATACACCACTAAGAGGTTTCTCTTGATTGAAAGGTTTATCCAGTGGAGTGGGGACTCCTCCATTATTAGGTCTAGTGTTCCATGGCCTATTCTGCCTAGGTGGATGTCTCCTTTCAAACCCTTGTCCACCTTGTTTTCCTCTATCAAAGTTCTGACCAGAACCTTGTCCTCTTTCAAAATTCTGATTTTTGTTAGAATGTTGCCCTCTGTCAAAGTTTTTCCCTCATGCAACATCTCGATTCTCCCTATTTTAATTTGATTGCATGCTTCTCTGAGAAGCTTGGAGTTACCTATTCTAGTTCCTCAAGTAGGTTACCTCCATATTCAATTTTTTCACTTTCTCAGTTAGCTCATCTAACCTTTCCTTATCAGGACTACTGTACGGCACTGAATTCAAATTGTTTGGAGGGTATCCTGACACTACTCCAAAACCAATAGAATGGTTCAAGACTTCTGAGTTCTGCAAATATGTAGGGAAACCAGCCTATTGTTGTGGATGAAGGGGTTGATTGGCACCTTGTTGTGGGTAACTGGGTACTAGGTGAGTCTGACTTATTGGATGACTTGGGTGAGGAACCAAAGACAATTATGGGATGGGATTCATAATGGGAGTGTGATTATTCAGAGCTTGGTTGAGATCTTGGACTTGACTTGGGTGAGTAGCAAGTCCCAAAGATGGCAGGGGTCCTGACAAGTGTTGTCTCAGATCTGTACTGACCTTAATAGCCTCTGTATATGCAGTGATCAAGGTAGTTGGGGGATTAGTTATCCACTTAAGGAAGGTGGATGTAAGACTATCAAGGGCTTCAAAATATACCTCTAAGGCAATTGCGTCATATACAACATAAGGTGCTTGCAATATAGTGTATGCATGGTGGAACCTATTGTTGAATGACCCTATAGGCTCATTAACTTCTCTCTTAACCTCGGTAAACTGCATGTAGAGCTCATTGGCACTGATGGGGATTTTAAACTTTTGTAAAAATCTAGCCTCAAGTTCAGCCCAATTATGGATTGATGCAACAGGTAAATGATTGTACCAATAAAAGGCATCCTCTCCCAGAGAATAAGGGAAAATTCTACATGCAACATCCTCATGATTAATCCCTCTATCTCTCAGGCAAGTTTGAAAAATCCTAATATGCTCCTTTGTTGTGCTATTAGGATCACTTGTGTGAAACTTAGAGAAAAAATGCTCAGGGTTCTTGGGCATAACATTGTAGTTATTGAAGGATACGAGTGATGGGTTATTTGCCAAGAAATCCATTAGTGGAGGTGGAGGTGGTAAAGGTTAATTGATGATTGGTTGGGGTTGTTGAATAGAACCAACCTCAAAATTGGATGAAGATGAGGTGGATGAGGGTGAGGATGGTGGAAATTATGGATTGGAGGATGACTCCTCCCTTCTTCTGGTCCTTCTTAAACTAGTTGGAGGTGGCAATTCTTGAAACTCTTCTTCTCCTGGTGTAGATCTGGTTCTCCTTTTGAGTCTCTCAGGAGAAAGGACATTTAGAAGGCACTCCAGCTTGCTTATTCAGGCCCTCCTTCTAGTGCCAATTTGTTGATGGTGTTTTATGCACAACAAAAACTCAGACACAATATATAGTATCCTATCTCTCTTGAAAGGTCGATCTCTATCAAAAAAGAGATAACCCCAAGGTCTCTAATGTTAGGTCTTGACAATGCAACAAAATAACTTAGTGATAAATGTGAAAATGCTAGTAATCACAAACGGGCCTTACAAAAAATTTACTGGAAACTCTAAACTTATCATATTTTACAATATAATGATACTAGAATTCCTAGTTTTAACCAAAGTTCAAAGAAATAACAAAATATAAGGATTTCATAAATCCTAAGATTAAGATTATTCCTAAGATCAACAATCCTAATGATGAAATACTTGGAAAAAACCAATCCCTCAAAACTAATTTTTGCTTAACCCAGGTTATACCTGCAATGTCACAGAAACAGTACAATCTTCTAAGGAATTAAAGATTTTCAGATCATGGGCATTCATTCAATTGAACTAGATAAATGCCCACAATTGAACTAAGCACACAAATATTAGGTATAGATTGACCTTGCACAACAATCCAAAAATCAAGAATCTGCCCAAAGTATGAACCAAAGATCGCTACAACACTCCAAGCACTAAATCACAAGCACCAATAAATCATTTAACTCTAAATCTAAAATGCATTCAATTATTTTCAAGCAATTTCAAAGATAGAATAAGAACCATGCAAGACAAATCAATACAAAGAAGCCACCAATAATAGACCAATGTCTTCACTTGTATTGAATCACCAATAATAGCAACAATTCTAATATTTTGTATTACAACACTTGCTTGAAAATAAAACTAACTCCTAATTCTAACTTTTTGCTCTAAAAATCTAATCCTCTATAGCCTATCTAACTCTATTCTAACTCTCTAACTGACTAATTGACTAACTCTCTAACGCTTTTTAGAAGAGGCAAAATTCCATACTTATAGAGATTACACCATGTGCCAGCCCAAGCTAGGGTTATAAAGCAAGGTCGGCCACCAACCAGGTCATCCTTGGACAATTCGCAATAAATTTCCACCCTGCATTGAATGCATGAGGTGCCCCTTCAAATCGGCCTTGGATCTCCACAAATCTCGATTCAAACTAAATAAACCCCGAGGGTCACTTCCGCCATTAATGTCTCACCCGTGCAAAGCAGAAGAATTGTAATAGGCGTGCAACGTGAGTTTGAATATGGATCATCGATCAATAGCTGAGCTAGGCATTTGAACAACCCTGATAGATTCAAGCTTGTTTGAATTTTCCACGTCATGTCCAACTCAGATGAATGGCCATCGAGCATTCGTTGACTTAACCCTCCTCGTGTACGAGCAGGTTTTACCTACCCACTGCCGCAAAGTGTACTTGGCCATACCCCACGGATCTCACAACATCTAAAGTACGCTCAACCTTCATTCTGGATCTTCACTTCTAATATCTAGCTTGATCTATAATCATCCTCAACTTTTGTAGGAGGAGGTCCGTGCACTTTATCTTGCCCCAACACATTCCTCCGCACTAAGATCCACTTGCTTGTCCTTGGCCTTGCCATCAACTATCTTGCTCGATCAAGCCTACACTCAAAAAGCCACAATAAGTATCCATTATAGCATCAAAATCCAAGTTATTCTATCATAAACAACATGCTAATCATCAAATAAATCCAAACAGCCATCAGAATCCCTTAAAATATCATTGAGGCACCCTTCTTCAAAGTTTGGGATTTTCATCTCTTCACGAAATTTGGACTAGAAGGGAATTCTGGGGAATTTTAGGCCAAGCGGATTTTAGCGAGGGAAGCCCAACAAGCACAAAAAATTACTCAATCATCACCCAAAACTCAAGAAATGCCTGCACATATCATAAATTAGCCAAATCAATCATGTAGATGCAAAAAGCACTAGCCATTAACTCATGCATTCTTTCATTTTTTCATTCCTATCAGTTCCTCAGGGAATTTCGTCGGGGACAAAAATCTTTGAAACCAACAAACTTAACATACTTCAGGAAAATGAAGGAACAAAGGAATTTTAGAGAAATCCCAGGACGACAGATTTCCACGAAGTCAACCAGATTTTAAATATTTTGCACATACTTCAGGGAAACGATGGAGTAACAAAAGTTTGGGGATTTCCTAGAGCAATAGATTTTTGCAAAGTCAGCCTAATTCCACACTTTTCGGGAAAACCACCCAATGATGGAAATCCGGGGAAATCCCAAGGCGAAGGAAATCCTCGAAATGATCAAAACCCTGAAATCTTGGATTTTGCCCAAATTGATCGAATGATCACAAATTTGGGACCTCAAGCACATATTCAACTCAATTCAAGTTGTTCATCGATAAATTTAACTTACTAACTCATCCAAGGTGATCTAACAACATTGGTAATCAACTCAAAATCAAACCCTAGGTTTTCATGATGAACACACGGTCACAAATTCAGCCACTCACAGGCTTCATTAAAACTCAGCAAATACCTTACAATTCCCAAGGCAAGGAAACTATGCACAAGACCAGGTGGAAGTGGAAACAAAATCAGACAGAACTGGAAACAAAACAAGACAAAGGCAGAAACAAAACCAAATAGAGTCGGGGCCAAAACCAGATGAAAGTGGAAACAAACCTAGACGGAGTTGGGGCCAAAACTAGACGGAAGCTGAAAAAAACCAAACGAAAGCTAAAACAAAACCAAACAGAACCGGGGCCAAAACCAGATAGAAGTCGGGTTCAGAGTTTAGTTTCATCCCATGCCCCACCTCCAAAGACGAAAGAAAAAAGGAAAACTGAAGAAGACCCAAGGGAGGAAACTAACCCAAAGGCTTAACACAAGCAAAACAACAAAGAAAACAAGGAGACAAGAAGCGGAGCCAGAACCGAAACAAAAACTGAACCAAGAACTTTATGAAGGTTCAGAGTTTAGTTTCATCCTGTGCCTGAACCCGCAAAGAAAAGGAAACAATGTCTTAGGAGTAAAAGAACAACTCCTAAGACCCAGACAAAACACCAAGGACAAACAAAAGGAAAAGGGAACCCACTTCCAGGGAGGACATCCGTAAAACTCCTTGACCACTTGAAACTCAAAATAGGGGCACTTTACAAACAAGACAAGCATTTAGGAACAATGCAAAGTAACCAAATCCCAAGACCAAAGGACCAAAGCATCAAAGACCAAAATCTCACGATTTTGAAAGATAAGCTCAAAAGGCATGGCCACAGAAAAGAGCCAACAAACCAAGAAAAAAGGGTCCCTACTTTCAGTTGGGCGTGTGTGTGCAAAAACTGCACAACAGTCTTCATTACCATAGAGAAGTAATGTAACCTGTTGACCATTGTTTTGCAAGATTTCTCAGCTCTTTCTGAATTTTCCCTTTTTCTATTTCAAGATCCTTTAGCTTTTGGAAATGCATTTTGATAGAGACCCTTTTGTCTTCTCTTGTTGTTGCTTCTCTATAAGAGTATTTAATATTTTCCATCTCAATATTATGCTACACATCTTTCAAAGATTTCTTTAGTAAAGAGGTTAGAAAATTATCATCATCATCAGAAATTTCATCTTCAAAATAAGATATTTTTTTATTTTTATGTTTCATAATCTGATGTGATTTTGGCAATAAACTAACTAATTCATACAAGTGCTTAATTTTTGAATTAACTTGAGAATAATCAACAATTTCCCAATTTTGGTTTCTATCATGAACTTGAAACATAGCATAAAATTTAGTTCTTAGATTCAACTTCTTAGAACATTTAGTTGCATAATGCAAACTATAAGGCCTCACTAATGTATAGTCAACTTGGTGTTAGACACACAATTCAAAGGAAGGGTTCCCAACTAAACAGTCAACTAAACCCTCACAAAGACTCCATTAAATTATCAACCAAGGATTCGTAAGCTTTTGATGATGTTAGAACTATATGTGCATTCAAAGACTCTACACAACCTATATCATCAAGTATAGGTGGTTTACACATGTACAAGAAAACAGTAAAGGTTGGAAAAGGAAATAGAGCATAAATTACAAAATAGGGGAAATAACTTAATCTACTACTAATGTTGTGGGTACATTTGACTTAACATTGTAATTGTTAATTGCTAAACTCGAACTCTATAATTTTACTAGCACTTTTGATTCTTACTTCTAACTACTAAAATTATTTTAGAGGATGACTCAATGATGCATTACATAACTTAAATCATGAGACTAAATATCATTCATGTGCATGTAATGAAGAATCTATTGAAATGAATACAATAATGTAAACATCTAAATTAGCAACAAAATATAAGGTGGGTGAATAGTACCTTGAGTGGCCCTTTCTCAAGCAGTTGTACCCACAGGAGAAACTAAATATGTGCTACTTGATTCAACTAATCATAATAGTAAACTGGAACATCTTTATTGCATATAACTGAACTATACAATCTGACAAGAATCTTCACATATTTCTCATTCATGAATGCATAATAGGAAACTAACAAAGATATTTTCTATGACAAACTATAAATATCAAAATATATATCTTCCAACTAGATTTTCTCCTCAACTATCAATCCAACTATATAGGTTCAGGTTGAGGTTTATTTGCATAAGGACTAAAAACAAAAATTAAATGAAGATGTCCACTCTCCTTTAAAATAGAGAGAGACAAAGTCTTTGCAACTGAAATTATAATGAAAAAGATAAAAGAATAAAAATAGGTTTGTAATTCTACTTTAATGACATGACAAAGACATGCTTTGTGCAAACAATCACGTCAATTTCTTGATTACTGCAAAATTCTGATTTTCTCCATCATCTTATTGAATTCTTTGATGACTCACAATTGACCACTCCAATGATCACTTCCATCATTTCCATAACTGTGACATTTCCAGCGTCCATGGAATCTCCCCTACAATCAGCCTGGAATCCTTTAGTTATGGGTTTAGTTCTCCAGTTGTTGTGGGTTGTAATACTTCTGGCTGTAAGGAGTTTGTTTCATCTAAATCATATATACCATTAAAAATCATGAATTAAACACATATTCACATTGAATTTTATACACATTCACACATTCATCCATGCAAAAATCATCATATCATAATCATATTTCCATTCATCAAAGTCTGGTTTGGATGGCATAAAAGATATAAAAGGTATATAAGTTTAGTAATGTATATGAAATAAGCAACTTAAAGTGTTTCAAATATATGAACTAAGCAAGAGAAAACTAGCTATTAATTAGTTTCATCATTCCCCCCAACTAATAAATTGCTTGTCCTTAGGTATCATTTAGGACTAGAAGTTTTACTGAAGAGTCATTTCCCTTAAATCTATCACCACATAAACTCCCTTAACCTATCTCAAATAGTAGCCTTTTTGACAAGAAATCTTTGTCAGCATCATATTCTCTATTTTTTGTATTTCATCCTTGTTCCTCCTTGTCTAATGTGGCACTAGGTAGAGAAGAAGAGGTATGTGAAATATCAGTGGAAACCATTTAAGTCCATTATCCCTAGCAATGTCTATATACTTGTGAGACCTTCTAATAATGGCTATAAAATTGTAGAGGGAGTGAGGTTCCTTTTTCTTTAATTTAGGGGTTAATTCCTCCCATATTTTCTTCACAAATTGGAAGGTGTGATCAATAGGCCCTGTAACTAGTTGCTTCATCCTGATGTAGTCATGTTCCCTAACACTCATTATTTTTCTCCACACACCTTTATAGTTTAGGAGCTCTAACCACTCATCAACAATTGCATTGGGATCTTTGGATTCTTTCCTTATTTGCAGAGCAATAAATTTATCCTTTTCAATGTATTCTTGCAAGATCTCACCCCTTTAACGTTCATTCCTGATATAAGAGGTCGATGCTTTAATCTGTAAGTCCCCCATAAAAATTAGAGGATTCAATTTTGTTTGATCTGAGAGCACAAGATAATACAAGTAAAACTCACATAATTGGTCTTGCATATCTAGTGTGGAGTCAGAGAAAGTATTTAAAAATAAAAAAATTCTATACATTGACATTGGAAAATCGCTAATCAATTGGCTAAACTGAAAACATAAATACTTCTATAGAAATAATGCATAAACTCTTGCAGGAGGTTTGCACTTTAGAATTTGTTTAGCCTTGTATGCTACTTCTTCAATCTTCACTTTCAAATTTTTTATTTCTGCATATTTCTCTTCAAGTGACATGGTGTGTTTTGATACCAATTCAACTTTTTCTTTTTCCCATTCATTTTTCTTCTCAAATAACTCTTGGGTTCTTTTCCACAATTCCACCACCACAGACACTACAGTGGGCATAGAGGGAACTATGAGTGGAGGAATTGGGCCTAAGGGTACTAGTTCCTTATGTTTAGCTTCTATGATAACAAGCTATGCCAATTCATCCAACCCAGACCCATGCTCAAATTTATAAATTGTTTCCTCCAACTCTTTAATTCTTTTATCCCTTTCACTATCTTTTTGCTGGTGTGTCTTCAACAAATATTCTAATTGCTTTATCTGTTGAACACATAGAATATTGAGAAGGGGGTGAATCAATATTCACTGAAATTCATTAACCTTATCAATTTAAACATCCATTCAAATCATCACATTAAACTTGATGTAATGTAAAGGAACATATAAAGAATGCATCACATCAAAGGACACAAGAACCCCAGATTTACATGGAAAACCCTAGAGAGGGAAAAACCATGGTGAGGATTAACTCACAATATATTATAACCGGTTATAGGATATTATAGAATGGTGGAATCACTATCCAAAAATAAATAATGGCTCACTAATGGTGGCTCACTACCCATAATATAAAAAGATAGAGGAAAGGGTGGCTCACTACCAAAGTGAACTACTAATAATGTATTTGCAACATGCCGAAGATATAGTTCCAATTAAGCTCTGAAAACTGACTTAACACACTTCATAATTCACCACTACACCTTTCACACTTCACATCACATCAAATTTCACACACACAATCTACTCTCACTCATAATCAACATTCACATAATGAATCAACCTTGCATATATACCACAACTAACTAAAACATCAATTAGGTCAGCCTAATTGCATGAACCGTATACCACATAACCTATCGGATTAAAAATTTAATGCACACACCTTGTAGAATAAACCAAAACATGCACAACACCAAAATAGGTCAACATGACCTATAATCACTCCCATAAATCTGCTCCTTACATACTTAAACTCCACACGACCCCATCCTTAGGTCGACACCACATAGCAAAGCTGGTGAAGCAATAACTAAATGAACCAACTATTCATTCACAATTCAACACACAGACCACCAAAACACTTGCCACTTGGATTACACATACTTCTGATGTCTGTAAACACTTCCTCAAAACCGCATAGCATAATATTCATCTGTGGTGGAATGGAGAGCATTCCAATATGCACTATGTACAAGTAACACTACTATTACAAAGTTTGATACTCTGTAAACATTATCTTCAACCATATAAGACATACAACCTTGAGACTTTGGATCTGAATACCTTCAACATACATCATCAATACTGAAAAATCATATGATAAGATATTGCATAGTGGAGAAATGTGGACCACAAAATTGGTTCACTGTAACACTCAAATTGCACTCTAAGACTTAGCCAATTATCCACACTACTTGGTCTTCTCTGGACCAATACTTTTGAATTTCTACAATGGGAATTGTCATCAATGATAACACCATACACTATCCATGCACCATCATTCTCATGTTTCCAACAATCTCCCTCTTTATCATTGATGGCAACACACGCTCACTCTCCAAAAATACTCAAACTACTCCCCCTTGGACATCAAGGGAAAAGGGATCACTATATAACTCCCCCTAACTGATATATATATATATATGAGAGTATATCCACATTTATACTTCTCTCCTATATAGGGATAATTGTAAGAAACCCCCCCCTCAGCAAAGGTGTAAAATCCTGGTGAATCTTTCCTTTTATTTGAAAAAAATATTAATTTTCCCGACGAATCTTATGCACACTATTAAAATAATTGTAAAATCCTCACGAATCTTAATGAATAATTGGTAAAAATAATAATCACAGTGGCGAATCCTAGTGAATAATCACTAAAAAGATTAATTGCAATGGTGAATCTCTCCTTTAAAAATTTGCATAGTTGGTCAACGCAGTTGCCCCATATTTTTTTTTGTTTTTTTTAATATTGAAGTAGGGGCCCGAGGGCGGTAGCCACCGACGGGGTCAAGGGGCAGCACCTCTTGTGGGGGTCGAGGGGGCAACGCCCCCTCGCGGGGTCTAAGGACAATGGATGAAATGTTTTAAATAATCTCACTTGAAAAGTAAGACTAAATGAAACTTGAAAATTTTACCATCAATTAGCTTTTAAATTGGATGACTGCAAGTTCATTCCGTGAGCAAATATCGGTGTGAGTGAACATCATCGATGGGACACTTAGGGATGTCCCATCGATACAATGATGATGACGTATGTCATGAAATATTGGCAACAGCGAACGGTGGAGATCAAATAGAGCTTTGATCGGATGTCTTTCTGGGAGCTTGGCATGAATATTGTAGATTCCCTTCATGATTCTCTAGAATTACACAAGTGGTGTACCTATGCCTTGGTGGAGTATGAAAGCCTTATCAGTGTGAGTGAACATCATCAGTGGGACACTTAGGGATGTCCCACCAATACAACGATGATGACGTATGTCATGAACTAGTGGCAACAGTGAACAGTCGAGATCAAATAGAGCTTTGATCGGATGTCTTTCTAGGAGCTTGGCCCGAATATAGTAGATTCCCTTCTTGATTCTCTGGAATTACACAATATTACTAGCGAATATTATTAATATTTTTAATTATTGTATAAACTACTGGCAAATCAATGCCAATGATGCATCATTTACATGGTGAATTAAATCAAGATAAAATTATTTTTTTGTAAAAACCTGGTGATTCAGTCTCTATTTTAGCTTGTACTATTTGCCATTTTTGGAGCTCCTGATTTCTATTATTTTCTAATTGGTGAAGATTCGCCACTAAAGTTTTCCCTACTCCTATACTCAACATACTTCTCTAACAATCCGTCCCTTAAGAAATATTTTACATCAAAGTGGCTCCCCCTAACAATTTTATTTACCCAAAAATATGACAAAAAATGTACCACAACACCATCAACTACTTTTGCATATATACATTAAAATTAGAAAAATTCATATACAAAATAAAAATGTATACCTTCAAATAGTAGAGGGTAAAATAACCTTGTAAGAAACCTTCAGTTTGGCAAGGTGTTCCTCCTAGTCTCTCTTATCTACCTCCTAATCCTTCTTAGTGAAGGCAAGCAAGGAATTCTAACTTTCATACTACACAAGGAGGTCTTCTCCTTCTTCTAGAGAACTGGGCACCAAATCCTTTTATGTCACCTTCTCTACACTAGCTAAAAGTCTAGTTAAGGATGTAAGTCTTGCACTTACCAAATCTATGAGCTGATTGTACTGCATTATGATCTTCTATTTTTGTTCTTACAGTAGGAAGAATTGACCATGCAAATTTTTAATTACTACTCTTGTAGCACCATCTACATCATTTATCGAATCATATGCACCAGAGGCTTGAGCAATTTGTGACTCAATTGAGTCCATTTGATCTTTTACGCTCCTTGTAGAAATAGGATATTTCAAGCAAAACTGAAACAATAATTTAGCTTCTTCCAAGAATTTCTATACTTTATTCAAGTTAACTTGCAACTTGCCATGTGTTGCACTGCATTTATTAGAAATCTCAGTCAATCTCTTATCATTGACCTTCTTTGCCATTTCCTTCTCTAATTTTTCTTCTAAACCAATAGAATACTCCTTAAAGGAATATAAAAACTACAAAAATTTTACACCAAACAAGGAATTATCAATAGTTGCTCCGAGAATGTTGTCTTGTAACACCTTTACTACTTCTTCTACCATTTTTGCACTCTTCTAGCATGTTTAAAGTATTTCCTTCCTTGCAGAGGGATGGAAAGCATCACCAAGCTATAACTTATGCAAGGGAGAAATATTATCCAATGTCCACCTATCCTTGTTGCATTGGAATTTACAGGAGCTATGCGAAAACCACTGGTTCAAACTATAAAATCATGTCCAATAAATATTTCAAAGAATATCTAGAAGCTCTATAGGATTCACCAACAATTTTAGCACTTTCTCATTCCTTCTTCTCACTCTTCTCCTTATTTCCACTTGTAGAACATTCTTCAACATTCTTTTCTTCTTTTGTATACTTCTCACCATTCAGAGGAGGCAAGTTTTCTTATTTTTGTGCCTTTGTCTTCTTTGAGACTTCTTGTTTATCTTCTTCTCAATACTCAACATCTTTCTCCATATCTAGAGGGGGCAAATTTTGATCATTTTAAGCTTCATATTTCTTTGAGACACTCAATTTATCATCTTTCTTTTCTTCTTCAATAACATTCTCCACATACAGAGGGGTATCATCTATTACCATGTCTTCTCATACATTCTCATCCTCAAGCATATGGTCATGTTGTTCATTAATAATATCATTGCTTTCCAGAATAGATGTGTCATGTTGCAATTGATCTTCACTATTCGAAGATATTCCCAACTCTTTTGCAAGCTTTTCAACATCCCTCAGAGTCTCATTATTTAGTCTTTCAATGTCTTTCGTATCTCTACTCAATAGAGTTCTAACTCTTTGTTTTGCTCTATGTTTCTTGTTGCACAATTGAGACAATTTAACTCTATCTTCATGAGTTAGAGAAGAACCAATCTTCTCCAATGAAAATTCCTTAATTTTTGTATCTTCATCAAAGGCTTCTTGCCTTTTAGCACTCATAACACTTTTACGATCACTAGGCAATTGATTCTCAATTTCACCAAGGCTATTACTGAATGTCACCGTGTACTTAATAATATCCTCTTTAATTTTTTTCCTTATCCTCATAATTCGAATCCATCTATACATTTTAGTGTTTTCTTCCAAAAGACCAAATTTTGCAATACTATTAAACAATGATTCCAATTTTAAGGTACTATGTTCCCTAATTGGAGGGGTATTTTCTTTATTCTTTCCATTACCTTTAGCTAATTCTTCTTTTTCTCTTAACTTAGAGATCTTTTCTCTTCTTTGAAAAACAAAAAATTTATTTTCTTTCTCTACTTCTTCTTCACTTTCAGTGTCAACTCTATCAACTCTCGTTCTCTTTTCACTTGTCTCTTCCTTAGTGGCTTGAGAATTCTTCTTTCAAATCAACTATGGTTTCTCTTCTTCTACATCTTCCTCGTCTTCACAACTAATGTATCTCTCTTTGGCGGCCTTTTCTTTTCTTTTCTTCTCTTCTTTGTAGGAATCTATTGCATAGATGGGTTAGATATTTCTTTCTTCTTTTAACTTCCTATAGGATTTGTTTTGGATGCCTTAGAAATATTAGGAGAGGGGGTAGAGGTCCTAACTAACCTTCTTGTACTTGGAGTACCTTGTAGAGCAACAGTAATGGATTTGGATTTCTCCATAGAACCCTTGGGTGTATTCACCATCTCCTCCAACTAACTTTTCAACTTCTCAACAGTCTCCTCAATATCTTTCTTCTTATTTTCTAGATTCACCTAACTAGATTTCTCTACATATATGCCAAATTTGTTCATAGATGGATCTCTTGGTTTTCTCAATACAAATTTTGCAAAAATGATAAGCTTTTCTTTAGTTACCTTATATCCAAGCTTTGGAACCCAAACTATTCTAGGTTCAATGAATTCCATAAAGCAATAATCTTTGCTAACCATGAAGGTTATATCACTCTTATACTTTCAACTACACTTGCCAAAATCCTATACTTTACAACATATATTTTTGGGTTTCTAGGTTTCCTAACCCTCTCAAATGATCTCTTATTTGAATAGAAACTAGAATTTTATCTAACCATACAGTGTTCTTTTCTCTAGGCATTTCTCTAAGAAAGTAAGATAGAAAATAGATAACTAGGGTACCATACCAGAAGGGGTACCTTGATTCTTTGGTCTTCTATAGGTTCTACATCAACTATTGTCTTAGGAGCTCACACAAATCAATGTCTAGTCCTTCCTTCACCATCTGATGAGCTATGTGGATTATGGTGGCCGATACAAAGTTCTCTCTTTTTGTATACAAAATTTTATACCCAATCATCATAGACATATACTTTACCACTAAATCATCTATATCATTCACTATTAGGGCTCATTTGTCAAACTTTGCTCTAGTGAGCTTCATTACCAAATCATTTTTATGACATTCATTTCTGAAACTAGTCCATTTGAGCACAACCCTGTAACAACCCTAATTGCTTCCTTGTTTATCATGTGTGACATATCCAACCACATGAATATATCATTTATCAACTTAGCACACATTTAACCCACTCATCCTCATAGTAGAAATTGGGAAATTTATTCCATACATCCAATTTCTTCTTTGTTAAGCTCTCATATTTAGGTTTAAATTAAAATTCATCTTTATTCAACACATTCACCCAATATTATGTTATCTTCCCATGATCATAATCTTCCATTTTAGTATGAATATAGATCCACACATCCTCTGTGTGCATTACACCATATAAAACCCTTGAAAATGCATCTTTAAGATCTGATTATAGATTTAATGGGTGCTTCTTAAATTTAGGTATTGGTCACTCCAAAACATTAATTACTTAAGGAGTAAACATCTTGAATATTCACAGAATTAGGGTTTTCAAGAAAAAAACTGATAAATACCTTTGGAGTTCATCGACAGGGTTTCAAACAACACTCCATAATCTCTTCAAATCACCTTTTCTCTACTTCCCACTTCAATTTCTTGGTTATAAATGACTTAAACATATGAAAAATTACATATAAATTATTTTACAATGACCTAATATGCATTGATTACAATAAATAATGTTAGGTTGAAAAAGTCGGCAAACTTTCACTGTGTCATCATTGGCACCTTCAATCACTCTAAAAATGTTTGCAACAAGATATTTCATACCAGAGATACCATCAAAAGATCAACCATGTCAATATACACATGTAGTAGTGTGTTGGAGGCATCAACACCACATCTTTGGTAGGGGCATTGAATGTTTTTTGTTAAAACTCCCCCTGAGCTAAAGCTCTTTATCTAGTTTCTAGAGGAAACATCTGCACCAAGGGCTAGCATAGACTCACTCTTCACCTCATTCTCTTCATTTTTCTTCTATGTATTGTTTATTTCATTCTTCATCTCAACCAAATCAACCTTCTTTATTTGATCAATCTTCTTTTGTGAAACAAAGGGTTTCACATTCTTGCTTTTGCAAAACTTAGCTATGTGTCCCAATTTATTATATTTATGACATGAAACATTTTTGATGAATAAACTTACTTCTTTCCATTTTAGATCTACATTCAAAAGCCTTATGCCCAAATCCATTACATGTATAATAGTAACCATTGAATGATTGAAACATCATACCATTATTGTAACCATTCATGATCTAACTTTTGCATTCACTAGATTTATAACCAAGTCTATTGCATGTAAAAAACTAACTAAGAAAGGACTGAACATTCTAATTCATTTCGCTTCTACACTCTATAGCTCTATGTCCAAATTTATTTCAATAGTAACATTAACCATTGAAGGATGAATATCTTTGTGCAATAGGTTGTCTAATAGGAGACCTTTTGAAATATTTCTTTTGGCTTTGGACCTGTTTGACATTGTTCTTCTTAGCATTCTTCTTTTCATCATTGTTTGAAGTTTGATTCTCCTTTAAATTTTTTTTTTTTCAAACCCTAATCCTTTTTTGTCCTTAGAATCCTTTTGATTTGCAATCATTTCATCAAGCAAGGTGGAGCTCTTCTCGAATCTTTTCTTTGTCCAAATTTTATCTCAAAGTCATAATCTCTTGTTCAATATTTGAACATTCTTCAGATTTATCTTTTAATTTGGTATTGAAACAGTCTTCAACTCTTTTTCCTTCTTCAACTTGCACTTTCAAACTGGTGATTATCTCATTTGATTGCTTGAGCTGCTCATTTGTTTCCTTGAATCTTTCTTTAGCTTTCTTGAGTTTTTCCCTCAAATTTTTAATACGCTCATCTGCATCCTTAATATTCTCTTTCAATTCTATATTCTCACATTTTGCTTTATCCAGATCATTAAGAGCTTATTTGAGTTCTCCTTCCAAATTAACTTCACAATCTTCTTCAATAAACCCTTCATAGATAATATCTTCTGAAGGGATAGGATACTTACTTGTAGCCATGTGTTCAATGTCCAAGATCTGCCTCAATGATCAAGCCAATAGAAGGAACCAAACTCTAATACCAATTGTTGAACAACTGGAATACTGAGAGGGGGGTGAATCAGTATTCATTGAAATTCATTAACCTTATCAATTTAAACATCCATTCAAACCATCATATTAAACTTGCAATAATGGAAAGGAACATATAAAGCATGCATCACATTAAAGGATATAAGAACAACAAAATTTGTTACATTGGTGGTTGTCGTTGCACCAAAGTATCGACCTATTAATGTTGCACCAAAGTATCGACCTATTAATGCTCAATACAACTGCTGAATTTATACAAGATCCATAGGAGGCAGTTAATTCATGTCATGAACCCAAGCGACACATTACATAGAGGAGACCAAGGGACACACTATCTTGCAAAAATCCCCCCAACACAAGTGAGGGGTTCAAACTTGTGACCTCGAATCTAATACCAATTGTTACATTGGTAGTTGTCATTGCACCAAAATATTGGCATGTTAATGTCAGATACAACCTCAAGATTTATACAAGATCCATAAGAGGCAGTTAATCCATGCCATGAACCCAAGCACCATGCTTCATAGAGGAGACCAAGGGACACACTATCTTACAATAATATTTATATGGAAAACCATAGAGAGGGAAAAACCATGGTGAGGATTAGCTCACAATATATTATAATTGGTTACAATAGAGATTACAAAATGGTGGACTCACTATCTAGAAAGAAAGAATGGCTCAGTTCCCAGGAAAGAAAAAGAAAGAGGAAAGGGTGGCTCACTGCCAAAGTGAACTACTAATAATGCATCTGCAACATGCCGACAATATAGTTCTAATTAAGCTCTGAAAACTAAATTAATACACTTTATACTTCACCACTAAACCTTTTACACTTTACATTACACTATATTTCACACACACACTCTACTCTCACTCATAATCATCATTCACATAATGAATCAACCTTACATATATACTGCAACCAACCAAAACATCAATTAGGTCAGCCTAATTGCATGACCATGTACCACACAACTTGTCGACTTAAAAATTTAACACACGCGCCTTGCAAAATAAACCAAAATACGCACAACACCAAAGTAGGTCAACATGACTTGTAATCACTCTCATAAATCTACTCCTTACATACTTCAACTCCACATAACCCCAAAATCCTTAGGTCGACACCACATAGAAAAACTAGTGAAGCAATAACTGAATTAACCAATTGTTCATTCACAATTCAACACACAAACCACAAAAACACTTGCCACTTGGATCAAACATACTTTTGATGCCTATAAACACTTCCTCAAAACTATATAGAATAATATTCATCCATGCTAAAATGTGGAGCATTCCAATATGCACTCTGTACTAGTAATACTACCATTACAAAGTTTGATACTGTGAACGCTTCAGCCTAGACCTGTTCAAACATGGACAAACAAAAAAACATTAGTCCTCAAACAAGTTTAAACCAAACTTTCCCTATGAAATTCATTCAAGCATAAGAACAAGAAAACAACATAAAATATCAAATAAAAGCTAATGAAATCTCATTCAAATGCTCAAACCAGCATCCCATAGGGGAATTGGTGCGTCTTTGATGTGGAAAGAAGCCCTTTCCCAATTCCTTGATAAGATTGATGATGATTGATTAATCCTTGATGAAAAATGCTAATAACCTAGCTATGGATGATGGATTCTATGATGACTTGGATGAAAATGTGAATGAACTTGCATAAACTTGTGGATAATAACCTTGCATCAAAATCTGGATCAAGTTGTGTATCCCAAATTAATAGAGAAGGACTCCATTTATAAGGAGTAAGGATGGAGGATTGAAGAATAAGATGAATGTGGGATTAAGATTTGAACAAATGGCATTGTGCCATTTGTCAACATGCTAACGAAGGAGAGTGGAGCACATTTTGAACAATGTGCATGTTAAATGCATGTAGGTGAAATTTAAATTTGAAGAGGTGACTTGTGTAAGAGGGAATGTAAGAGGAATTAATGCCAAGTTGGCTCAAGAAAAAGACATGTAAGAGCTTTTAATGCCAAGTTGGAGGACAAAAGTCCTTTAGGAGGGAGAATTCAAATAAGTGGAATATTCCAAGAATATGCCATATTTGAATGAAAATAGGAGGAATTAATAAATCAAATAAATTGATTTACATGTACAACTTGCAAAAGCTAGAGGAACGTATGATTAGTGTTAGGAGTTAATTAGGATTAATTAACTTAGATGAAGTTAGTTGATTTGACATTTGATTTAGATATTTGAGTTTATTTAAATCAAATGAGAGGATATTTGAGATATTAGTAATTTAATTAAATAAAATGATTTATTCAATTAAAAGAGATGACATTAGCATTCAATTAAATAAAGTTGATTTATTTAATTAAAAGAAGACATTAGGATTTAATTAAATAAATTTGATTTATTTAATTAAAAGAGGCAAATAATGAAATAATTTGATAAGGTTCATTATCTAATTTTAAGAGGAATTTTGATGAATTTAACTAAATAAATATTATTCAATTAAATGGTTAGTAAAGAAATGATTAAGGAAGAATCGGTGTTAGTGAATCAGGATCGAGTGTATGATATCAATCAGGATATTTCGAGTGTCTAGAGATACTATGTTAATATTATCTTCAACTACAGAAGACATACAACCTTGAGACTTTGGATCTGAATACCTTTAACACACATCATCAACACTTCAAAATCACATGACATGATATTGCATCGAAGAGCAATACAAACCACAAAACTGGTTCACTATAACAGTGAAATTGCACTCTGAGACTTAGCCAACTATCCACACCATTTGGTCTTCTCCGGAATAACACTTCTACATTTCTATAAAAAAAAAATTATCAATAACAACACCATACACCATCCATGCACCATCATGCTCATGTTTCCAATATTATCCTTTCTATAGCCTCCTATAATTATTTGCTAATATCCTTTTGATCAACAAAAATTCTTTCTTCTTTTTCCAAAAACTGGTCATCCCCTTCACTTGTACACTCATTACCCTCAAAATCAGGGCTCTTTGGGGTTTTTTTTCTTTTTTTCCTTACAAAAAAATCATCCTTTGGATCAAATTCATAGGTACTTGTAAAGTGCCATGACTGTGTAATAGGTGCATTTTCATTACCAAGGGAATACCCCTTCAATTTTGAGTCTGTCTCAACCATAACAACATCTTCCTCTTTCTATTTTTTAACTAAACCTCTCATAACACATTTCCTCTTCAGGCAATGTGATTGCCTCCTAGGCTATGTGGCTTTCTTTTTCCCCCTTGTAGGTGTAGAAGAAGATTCACCTTTATTTTTCCTTGTTCTTGGTGTTTCTCCAGAGACATGGGTCTCTTGTGTACTTTTTGTTGTGATTTGTTCAAAGGCTACAGGTTGATTTTCCTATAGGCTCTCCTCCTTTGAATCTCCTATGTTATCGGCAAGTGACACAATAGGGGAGCTAAAGGGAATTTCCCTTTCTGATATAGCAGGTTCCTCTACTCTTTTTGGGACAACAGGTTCTTCAAGTATGGTGTTGATATGGTTGCAATTTAGGAAACTCTCCCAAGAAACATGTAGAAATTGAATTCTCAAACTTCTTTTTATCAACAATTCGACTAAGTAGAAATGTGATAATATTATGTTACTTCTCTTCCATTTATACTCAAAACTCGTTCTTTTCAACAAATTGTAAAGAAAATTTAGACTATTCACACACATATCATGATGAAGATGGCTTAAAAGTTTGAAATGGACTGTATACAACAAGGATTTCCTACCATCATAGGTTAAGTATTTGACTATGTAAGAAGCTACTAAAACCCATATCTACGGTAAGGATATTCTTTTTATACCTTGAGAAGATGATTCTAGGTTTTCTCCATGTTCTCTGAATTCGTTCCTAATATAAATGAAATCTGCCCTCATTGGAAACCCTTCTCCTTCCCGTGGTAGTCCTAATACCTCAACAATGGTGGCTTCTGAAGGACCCACCCTCAAACCTCTTACAGTTGCTTCATCATTTTGTAGTGTGGTAGAAAATTGTTATGTCATGACTTTATTGAGCTATATGAGTTTCAAGAAGTACTCCAACCAACCAGCTTATGTAAAAATGGGTAATACCAGCCTATCTTCCAACAACCAGATATGTGTTGTTGGTTCCCTTTGAATAATGTCACCACCCACGATACTATTGTTGTTCTCTAATTTCCTTAGTTTTGATATTTTTTGATTCAATTTTTGGATGTCACACCAACTATACTACTTCCACTATACTGTATCCTCTCAATTTAGTCGCTTTTAACCCTTTTCTTCTCCTCTAAGCTTGTATTTGTGTAAAAAAGGAGGAAAATAGAATGGAAAGTTGCAAAGAGTTTTGGGTTTTTTGAAAATCAAGAAAATGAAGAGTACCCCTCCCCCCAACTAAAGATATTAGGTGTCATCACTTAATTGTATGGGTAATGGTTGAGGGTTGAATTATAAAAAGTGGAAAATCCAATTAGATATGAAGCATGCATAAATTAATGTTAAAACATGTAGAAAATTAAGTATTATCTATACTAATTATGAGAAGTTAATGCATGTACCTATAGAATTCTTGTGAAATGAAACTTAACTTGTGTGAAGTTGTTGAAAACTGTTTGCAGCAAGATTTGATGTGACAGTTCGTAATTTAAATTTGAATTGAAGGACATGAATGCATGGTGTGTGGTAAATGATGGTTTGGAAAGGCTGTGAGATGTATGGTAGATGGGATGCGAAATGAACTGTATGATACATGGTAAGCAAAAAAGGTGATGGAAATGTTATGTGTGAGAATGTGTATAGGTTGCATGCATGGAATTATGGATGTGGAAAGTAGAGATATGTAATTAATTTGGTGGGGATTTTAAAATGATTGTTAGAAAATTTCTATGGGTGCCTCCAGTAATAGGCCACTTTCTAAATTTTTTTCATCTTCAGGCATGTTGCTACAAGTACCTACTACTTCATTGAATGTGGTAGAAAATGATTGTTGTTTCTTGTCACCTTATGTAGTGTGTGCTTGTGAACTGTGGTAGAAATTATACCTATGTAACATCAGTGGGTGAGCTATGAAGCTCCTCTACTAATTCATGTGTAGAACTAATTGTAGTCTCTATAGTTGAATTTTCAAGTGAAGGCTCATGCATTAGGAAAATATAGTATTTGCTTTGGAAAGGAATTAAAGCTATGTTATTATTTTCTATTTTGTTCTTGCATTTACTCTATAATAGGAGAGATTGCTTGTCATAGGTATATGTTACTAGATATGATTAAGCAGGGATAACTTAAGAGTTGTCCATAGCTAGTTATTGGTATAATTGGTAGTTCCAAGTTACTCCTAAGGTTTGATTATCCATTAAGGGGAGGGAAATTGTTGTTATTCTTTTTTAGTAGAAATATCATTAAGTTATGGGAAATGGGAATAGGTTATTTCCAGGGGTAAAGACTACTCGTTGATAGATAAACCTATACATAGTATATAGTGGTCTTACGTCAAATCGAGCTTGAGTAGTGTATGTGAGTAGCATGACTATCACTAAAAGTACTGAGTGAGAACACTTTGGCCAAAGTAGTTTGATTGCCTTTAGATCCACTATCAATTCACCACGATCCATTTATTTACATGCTAATTCTAGATTGTGGGTTTAAAAGTTCTACCCATGTAGGACATGGCACGAAGCTCAATTGGTTGTTGTTACGAAGTTACTCCACCAATCTCTTCGTTGAAGGGTAGGGCCATCTATCGAATGATAGATGTGCAGGGGACTACATATGATTCTATGGTTGGTGGAAAAGTGCTTGAGCGATGCTTCTCCTACTCAACAGGTGACAAGAAGACCAAGATATGAAAGGAGGTTCTTGGACTATATATATCTATTGTTTGAAAGCATGGTTGAACTTTGTATGTACTATGTACACATTCTTGGAATATTATAATCATGAATTTATTATATTGGAATGAAATCATTATTGTTCATTTGTTCTCAATAAATTAAAGAGAACTTTTATTGCAATGACTTGTTACATAGTTTAATTACTCACAAAGTGAAAAACTTAGTAAAATTTACCTCAGTGAACAGTTCGCATATTGCATGCGGTATCAAAGCTACCAGGTTTAACTCTGGAACCTATGAGTTCATCATTCTTTCCATCCAACGTTATCCAATGTTTGGAAATTCTTGTGTCATGATGGTGCATTTTTTATTAATGTCTAGAGAGTCTGTAATTGGAAACGAGTGCTACCTTAAGGCCAAGAAGGAAAGAGAGGCCATTGCTAGGACAATTGAGGGTAACAACTATGATAATTCCATCTGGTTAAGCGACATTGAAACCTTCACTTACACACTTTATTGAATCAATGATGTGAAGAGAAAGATGAAGATGGAGGCTAAATACAACTACCTACCTTCCATCTCACCAGGAAAAGTTTGAGTCTTTATCACTTTCCAAGGATATGCCCTCGAAAGGGAGCATCAGTCTGGAATTTATCTTTAGGGACCTTAGAGTTCTTCTAATGGCAGAAGTAATTGCAATTTCCTTGAGTAATGATTCTAAGGGATATGTACCTCTCAACTATGTATCCGATGACAAATCCAAAGGTTACTATCCATTCTAGGATAGGTATGAACAAATGAGGGATGAAGAGTCTCAATCTATAGGGTATACTCCATTAAGTTACGTGTCAGAGAGTGAATCTGAGGGATACTCTCCACTTGACTATTTGAATAGTCACATCATGTAATCAAAAGGATATTTTCCTAGTGAATTAATAAAATCGTATGTTTATCAAAGCAAAGCTTGTGCTTAAAGTCTTCTGTGGAATTTTGTATGTGGAATTAATAGCTCATTTTAATATTTTCCATAAGATAATTGATAACATGATTAAATTTAACATGCACAAACCTTCAGGTAGAATCTATTTTTTGTGAAGATGGTGAGGACACAAACCAATCATTGTGGAAGCCAAGAAGTTGGGTAAGGACCCATAGGAGTTGAAGCTAGACTGGACCAAATTTTAGCAAGGTTGGAAAATCTAGAACATGAAAGAGTTAAGAATAGAGTTGAGAAAGAAGTTCCAATCAACAAGAATGAGAGATAGAACTCTTCACATGAACATGATCAAGAAAAAGAGAAATCACCTTCCTTATTTCAGAAGACTAGTAGGAAGCGAATGGCTTCTAAACTCTCTAGAGATATGAAGAAGATTACCCCACCCAAGTTTGAAGGAAGCGCCAACAAAGATGAAATTGAGGCTCGATTAGTACAAATGGAGTACTTTAAGATTCAAAATTATACTGAGGTTACCAAAGCCACTTGGGGAGCATACCAGTTAGTAGGAGAAGCCTCTAACTGGTGGATGAATAAAACAATGGAACTCAATCTTCACTCATGGAAACTAACTTGGAGTGAATTTGTTGAAATCTTTCGTAAATGATGGTTGACTCTATAACATAAAATAAAATCTGGAGATCTACAACTAGAATAGATGATGTTAATCCTAATCTAAAATCAAACAAAAAAGAACAAGTAAAAATAAACAAAACAATAACAACTATAATGAAACAATCTCACCGAATATGTGTCCACTCCTTTGAATTATCTTGATTGTCCTTCTCCATTTTTTCCTTTTCAGTATTGATGCAAGCATAACCTTGTTGAATGTCTAAGCAAAATATCAAAGATTAATTTTCTTCTCAAAAGTGTATGATTTTGAGAGCGAGGAATAATGATAATGACAGGCCATTTTATAGATTTTTGGGTTTTTGAACGATCGGCTCAAATTCAAAAGAGAGATCGACAGATGAGATTGATGAATGTCATGTGATGTGAGTTCTGTGTCAGTTAGAACATGAGTCAGGAAAGACTGCAGGATAAAGATTAAATTAGAACGATAACTTAATCTTGTGTCAAGACTGTTTGAAAATAGAAAGAACTAGAGTTCAAGATCTTAATCTTCAGTTAAGAGTCTTCGAAAATAGAAGAAATAGACTTTGAATGTCAAAGACAAAGTTAGAACTCGAAGAATAATGCATTCGAATGCATACAAGAATTAATTAATTAAATAAAGATATTTAATTAATAAACACATTCATGCACATGAGTTAGAACTAATTAACTGACTAGTTGTGACAGAGAGTCTTCTCGCAGAAACGATCAGATATCAAACCCGGAGATAACTAACGGATTAAAAATAGATCTCGAGTCAAAAGGTGAGTGAATGATTAGTCAATTGATTGATAGAAGAATGTGACATAAATAATTAAATAATGAATTAAATGTTAATTTAATTCAACATTCGAAAATGAAAGATTTAATTAAATAAATAATGTAATTTATTTAATTGACTGTTTGAAAAGGATTAAATGAATAATTAAATAATAAATATTTAATTATAATTGAAATATGATAAAGGGGGTAATTAAATAATAAATTATTTAATTAAGAAGGAGGAATTAATTAGTTAGCGACATAATTAAATAAATATGATTTATTTAATTAATCAAGTTGAATAAAGGTCATTATGAATTAATTAATTAATTAAAAGGGGTTATTTAATTAATAGAGGAAATATGTCTTTAGAAAAGGTAATTAAATAATAACATTATTTAATCATGACCATGGATGATAAAAAATTATTTCGAAAGTGATGCTTGCAGGCCTAGACCAATTTTTAGTGTCTACAGTTTGCCCCTATTTGATACAATGTTGTTTCAGCGTTGTGTCAAAGAAAATATGCCCCGATCGTGCCCCAATATGAAACAAGTTAGGGTATGCCCCCTCAGGAAAATTGACAAATTGTGAAAAACTTCAAAAAAATAGGAAATATTCTTGATAAGTCAATTTGATGGTCAGAAATGCTATGGAGTTTATGGAATTGAATTTGGAAGTGTTATGGACATGTACGGATCAATAGAAGTTGGAAGTTTAAGCGGCCAATAGACAAGTTCAGAAGAAATTCCACCCAAACCCTAGCTATAAATAGGAATTAGGTTGAAAATCAATTCATTTGCACTCAGAGGAGTTGAAGAATTGAAAAATTTGCTTGAGTTATGGATGAAGATGTCTCCAGTTCCCTACACTGCGCATCGCAAATATCAGATCCGGACGTACAGAAGGCTAGCCAACGCAAGACCATTGATATGTACCCTAGAACAAGCCTTTGAAATTTTGTTTTGCACATAGATTTAGGCATGTAAAACTTTATTATGCACATGCGGTCTTTCATGTTCAACACATATGCGTTCGTGTGCAATGCATGTGTCTGCGGAACGACGCATCTATAAAAAGACGCCTAGGCTAAGATAGACTAGATTAGGCATTAAATGCATATGAATGAAAATACATCACATTTTTTATGCTGCATCGCATTTGCATTTAGGATAGATGCATGTAGGATAATGCACCGCATTTGTAATTTTTAAACGCATTTGCATTTTAGAAAGGGTATGGACTTTGTGCAACGCATGTGATATGCGACACAAATGCTTGTCAGGCAATGCATTTGTATGAATGCACCGCATGTGGTTCTGTGAACCGCATTTGGCTGGTAAATTTTCTATAAAAAAATTCTAAGAAAAAACTTGAAAATTGTTGACATGTTGGTTGAAATGCAGGTTGTTTTAGATCCGATCTATACTCGAGAGACACGACTCAATACTCTTGATTTGAGATCTCGGTTAGTCAGTGCGGAGACTCATTTACTATGGAGACTCAGACTACAGCATGTGTTGACGATGCCCACTATTCGGGAAAATAGAGGCATGTTGACTGCGTTATGCGAGCGATGGCACTCAGAGACATCATCATTTCATTTGTCAACTGGGGAGGCGACTATTACCTTGGAGGACGTATATAGGATACTGAGACTTCCTATCAAAGGAGAGTGGGTGATGTATGATCCCCAGCGTGGATTTAGTGAGCTGACCAGATGCTATGTATATGATGACATTAGGAGTCTAGACATAGAACACTACGAGATTAGATGGCAGGTGTTGGCTGACAGGTACGAGAGGATAGATTGTATCCTATGTACCTTGATAGGGGGATAGTTCTTCCAGACCGAAGGGGTCATGGTTTTCCTGTTGGGTGGGGAGATATGTTGGTGGGGATGCTAGAGAGGGAGACTGTGTATGCCTAGGGTCCATGTCTATTAGGCATGCTATAATTTCATCTACATGACATAGTATACAGAGATGCACAGTCGATGAGCTGTGGTACCACACTTCTCATGATTTGGGCCTGGGAATGCATTATGGTATTTCGTCCTCTTGTGACTGCAGAGCGAGAGGATAGATCTTTGTATGTTTTTTGGTATACAGGAAACATCACTCAAAGTCATGTCGGTAATACAGGTTATTGGAGACATGCACTGGATATCTTGGATCAGTTTACTTGGAGGCCATACATGGATTGTGAGAGATGGTCGGACAAGGATGAGCATTTGACTTTTTGTAGACAGACACAGTACCTGATTGGGAGGACTGTTTCGAGCGTTCATATCATTGAGAGACATCTGCCAGAGTGAGTTTTGAGATAGTTCAAAGAGGTTCAGGATGAGCCTAGAGGTAGAGCATATTTTGCTCGTTCATCCAGAGAGGTTCCACACTAGGGACCTATGATTCCAGTAGCTACTATAGATGTAGAGATATAGGCTTTACAACCATTACAGTGGGGATGGAGAGATGGAGCAGCAGATCCAGGGACTACAGTTGCATATGTCGCATGGTGGGCAAAGCATCATCCTATTCCTTACATAGATCCGGACCAACCAACACCAGTGGAGAGACGAGGTACAAGGCTGAGAGGGCAACATAGAGGTAGAGGTGGTGTTAGAAATATTGGTAGAGGTGGTGGTGATGATGGCAGAGGTGGTGGCAGGCGAGGACAGAGAGGTCGGAGAGGTGGTCGAGTAGGTGGACTATCACCTATTCGAGAGGCAATTGTGGAGAATGTACCTATGTTAGACCTTAGAGGTGGAGCAGAGGCATAGGTTAGATATGAGAATGTTGTCAAGGAGGTAGTAGCAGAGGAGCATGCAGAGGTAGAGATTGGTGGAGAGGATCCTGCAAAGGAGGAGGAGGCCAATATGGATATTGACCCTCTTGGGATTCTGGTAGGTTATGGGGAGGATGATGTCGAGGAGGAGATACTTATGGAGGACCAGGAGAGAGAGCTTTGGGATTGGATCTTAGAGGGGAGATGGGATGTGGAGGCTCCTAGGGACAGTGACAGGGAGGCGTTGGAGGAGAGGTTGAGACTGGTCATAGTAGGGTTGGATGCCATGCAGATAGAGAGAGACAATGCTCGTATGGAGAGAGGCAGTGCATTCATGGAGAGAGATCAGGACATAGCTCAGAGACATGATAGAGAGCAACAGTTCACAAAGGTCAGACGCCTGTGTAGTGGTACCTCATCTGATGCGTTTGTGCATGAGCAAGTCAAATCAGTGGAGAGAGCTTCCTATTACAAGGATCTATATGAGTCAGTGGTGCTAGTAGAGAGACGAGCTCCTAGCTTTTCATAGGTTTGCAGTCACAGATCACAGAGCAGGAGTCGAACTAGGTCACAGAGTACAGAGGGTGTGGTAGGACTACCGAGGATAGGTCCATATAGCAGGCCTTCCACCTCACAGAGAGTACCTCTGAGGCAATTTCCTCCACCTTCACCACGTGACAGTAGTGGCAGTGGGACATGATGACATTGTTATATATGTAGACATTTGTATTTTGATTAGAGAGCCTACGAGCTCATTTTATTTATGGATACATTTTGACATTGTATTGTGACACATTATTTTGAGTGATATATATATATATATATATAAATTTTAGCAGCCTCTATATGATATGCAGTTCTATTTTATGGATGATGCATTGTTTATATATGATTATGTTTCCTAGATGATGTATGTACATGTGTTATGAATGGATGTTCATACATGTTATGAGTTTATGCATTTTATGATGCCATGATGATTCTATATGATGATGGATGTAATGTTCTATATGTTGTTATTTATATGTATGGTGTTCTATTCATGCAATGTTTACTTTATGCACCTTATGATGATGAAATGCCTATTATGTCATGATTTCGAATGTATGCAATGAAGATGATAATGTTACTATCTATATGTTTGAAATGCAACGTAGCTATATGAAATGCTTATAGAATGTATGCATATGCAGATTATCTAGTTTTTTTGTTGTGTCATAGGACTCTATCATTATGTCAGAAAAATAATTGTTAACACGGATGATTTCAGAATGTTAGTAAGAAACAATTAAGGTGGTTGATTGATTGAAACATATGATCTTCGATATCTTGCCATATATGCTAAGCTTGCTTCTTTTTTTTATCATCATTGGGTGGGACATGATAAATGGATAGGACACACCATGATATGAGATAGACCATAGTGTACAAAGTCATCCATCTGCGAAAAATAAACAATCGCAGACAAGGAATGTCTTAACTCATACTAAGGACAAGATTGCCCCAATCATTTTGTCTTGACAAACCATAGACAACAAACAAATGAAAGATGGGTCATGAGACATCATTGCTCCTCTAAATCCTTGATAGGACATCCTTGAGAAAACTAGTAACATGACTCAAAAACAAAAGTTAAAAAGATAGTTGACAGATAACAGCCAAAGAAAAAGAGTCCTAAGACATCCTTGCTTCTCTAAATCCTCCAAGGGACATCCTTGAGAAAGCTAGTAACCAAACTCATTCACAAATCAATAAAATATAAGACAAAATAAGATATAAAGTCATCAAGCCAAATAAAAGTATTCACCAAAACTTGATCTTGTGGGATTGTTTGATTGTTTGATGTTTGACATAGCGTAATGTGAGAGATGACACATATCGCATAAGACATTGAGTCTGGTTTCGACTTGGTGACTATCTGTATAAGGCATGACAAATCCTGGTTTCAGAAAGACACGTGTCGTATAAGACGTTGGAGCCTGATGACATTGATGCGACAAACTACATGAGGCTATGACAAATTGACGATGTCTGTTGACAAGAAAGACATATCTTGCTTAAGACATAAGTTGACCATTCTGACAATGTGTTTGACATTGACTTGATGACTTCGAGATATTTTCCTTTTTGATGCATGACTTATTTGGATTCCTTGACTGATTAAAAGTGTGTATGTATTGACAGTGTATGACTTGAGATGATACCCTAAAGGACTGAAGATATGCGGCCTAGGGGGCTCATCGATTGATTAGCCTTGCCTACGTTGGTACACGTAGAGACCTTGTAGTTCGACCAAACTTTAACTGACATAACTGACTGAAGACATTAACTTAAACTGATGATATGCAACATGTGTGATAGTGAATGTGATAAACCCTATTGGACTGACCTAGTGCAGTCTTGGGGGCTCATCGATTGATTAGCCTTGCCTATGTTGTATAGGCAAAAACCTCGTAGTTCGACACAACCAATGACTTTGAATGTACAAAGAGTCATGATTTTAATGTGTGTGATACATGACAAACCTAGACAGAAAGACCTAATGCCTCGGGGGCACATCAATTGATGGCCTTGCCTACGTCCCAGTCGCAAAGGCAACGTAGTTCGACTATGTCTACGACTGACTTGACTCTATTTTTGGGATTTTCTAACATGTTTTAATTTTTTTGGATTTTTGAAGTTTTCTAATGTTTTTGGATTTTTTAGGACATTTTCGATGGTGCAATGCTATGTTCAGGGTCCTCATGGCACAGAACAAAGATTTTCCCCCAGTCGGGAATAAGACTTATGAGATGGAGTAGGGAAATGTGACAGAATGGACTTTGATGTCAATCATTCCAAGCAATGGATAAGACAACCATTTATTATGAGGGATGGTGAAAAAGTTTGATTGGAATGATGGTAGAGGAAAGAGTGATTTTGACTACACATGGCGCCTGTTTGCCAGGTTTTCACCATGGTACTTATCCATAGCACCACCGAAGTGGTTTTCACTATTGGATGGATTATTTCTCTTAACTATTTTGATCAAAAAAAAATAATGTTACAAAGACGCCTGTTTGCTAGGTTTTCATCAAGGTAACCATTTTTTTTTTTCATTTTTTTTTCTAGATTAAGACACAGATTTTCAGAAGCTATGCATAGAACCTCTTCAGATGAAGACTGTTGATTACTGAAAAAAGTGGCTCTCCTTCAGGGGTAGATAGTTGGTACACTCCTAATCCAAAAGCTTTTGTGACTATATAAGGCCCCAACCAATTAGGTTCAAACTTACCTGGCTTTTCTCGTTCAGCTTGATTCTTAGGATTCTCCATTAAAACCAGGTCACCAATGTCAAAGTGTCTATATATAACTCTCCTATTATAGCTATGACGAAGACGATTCTGATATGCTTGCAAATGGTTTAGTGCTTTTTGTCTTTGTTCATCGAGTAGTTCTAGCTCTTGTAATCTGGATACACGGTATTCTTCATCATCAATGTGACCTTTCAACGAAACCCTTAGGGAAGGAATTTCAACCTCAATAGGTAAGATAGCTTCGGATTCAAATACTAGGGAGTATGGAGTGGTGCCAGTGGGAGTATGGATACTTGTGCGGTAAGCCCATAAGGCAGGATTAAGCTATAGGTGCCAATCATGGCCAACGTCATTGACAATATTTTTTAGGATTCTAACAATGCTTTTATTAGATGCTTCAGCTTGGCCATTACCTTGTGGGTAATACGGGGTGGAAAAATGATGTTTGATATGGAACTCTTCACATAGATGGCGTACTTCTTGGTTTTTAAATGGGCGGCCATTATCTGTGATTATGGGTTGGGGTACACCATACCGACAAATGATATAATTTAGGATAAACTTGGATATTTGTGTGTCGGTGATGTAGGTCATAGGAATAGCTTCAATCCATTTGGTGAAGTATTCGGTGGCGATTATGATGAATTTATGGTTGTTGGATGATGGAGGGTGTATCTTACCTATGAGGTCAAGTCCGCATTGGGCAAAGGGCCATGGTGATGTAATTGGACGAAGCTCCTGTGTTGGTGCTCTTATCAAATCTCTATGTATCTTACACTGTCTACATTTTTTCACAAAGATATATGAGTCTTTCTCCATTGTAGGCCAATAATAACCTAATCTCATAATCTTATGGGCTAAAGTAGGACCACTCAAATGGGATCCGCAAATACCCTCGTGCACCACTCGCAAAGTTGTTTGTGCTTCTTCAACATCGAGACATCTCATTAGGGTGTTATCTAAGGTACGTCTATACAGGGTATCTCCGATGATGGTGTATTTAGCTGACTTACGGATAAAGGTTCTGCCTTGGTTATTTGACAAGTCTAGATGTAAGGTTTGGTCATTCAGGTAGTCGAAGGTGTCTTTATACCAAGGGGAAGTAGGACCAACAGTCGTACACACCATCACAGTATCGGGGACATCATAGGTAGGGACCAACAGTTGTTCAACCAAAAACTCAAACTTAGGCACGTTGCTCGGAATATCCAACAAGGAACCCACAGTGGCCATAGCATCTACAGCCCTGTTCTGAATGCGTGGTATTTGTTGAAAGGTAATGTCATTGAAGTACTTCTTGAAACTATCGGCCATGCGCTTGTAGGGGGCTAATTTCTCATCCTTAGTCTCATAATCATCATTTACTTGTTAGATTACTAGCTGAGAATCGCCAAAAACATATAGATTCTTAATATTCCATTGGGTCACCATTCTTAGTCCTGTCACTAAGGCTTCATACACTACTATATTGTCGGTGCAAGGGAAAGAAATTCTAAGTGATTTAGGAATATTATCGCCCTAAGGTGTAACAAATAGGATACCTGCTCTTGAACCACGATTTGTATGTGACCCGTCAAAGTATAATTTCCATTTGGTTCTAGTGTCAACTGTGAAGATAAATTCATCAGGAAAATTTTCCACTAAAGGATGGTATGCCTTTATAGGTGCATCCGCTAACTGATCTACAATCACTTGTCCTTTTATAGCCTTCCTCTCCACATATTGGATTTCATACTCAATAAGTATCATAACCCATTTAGCCAATCGGCCTGTTAATGTTGCTTTACTTAGGAGATATTTGAGTGGATCAATCTTTGCGACCAACATTGTTTGACAATTTTATCATATAGTGCCAAATTTTTTGAGTAGTAAAGACTACCGCAAGACAAGCACGTTCAATGTTGTTGTAATTTAATTCATATCCTACCAAGGTACGACTGATGTAATAGACTACTCTTTCATGACCTTGATCATTGTTTTGTGCAAGAAGAGCTCCTAATGCCGACTGAGTTGCTGAAATGTATAGTATCAACAGTTTTCCATCTGTAGCTGGCATTAAGATAGGTGGAGTGAGAAAATAATCCTTGATTTGTTGGAAGGCTTCCTAACATTTAGGTGTCCAGACAAATGGTACTCCTTTCTTGAGTAGATGTTGAAATGGGTGTATTTTATCTGCCAATTGTACAATGAAACACCTGATAGATTGTAATCTTCCCTGTAGTGTTCTTAGTTGACCAATGCTGACTGGAGGAGGCATTTCTATGATAGCTCTTACCTTCTCTAGATCTACTTCAATGCCTCTTCTAGAAATGATATACCCTAGAAGTTTCCCTAATTTCGCTCCAAAGACACATTTCTTCGGATCTAGTATGACGTTGTAATTCTCTAGCCTCTGAAATATCTTGTCTAGAACCTTCAAGTGATTTGCCTTGGTTTCTGATTTAGCTATAATTTCATCTACACAATCTTCCATGAGAGTATGTATAAAGTCATGGAAAATAGTAGTCGTTGCCCGTTGATAGGTAGCTCCTACGTTCTTAAGTCCAAAATGCATAACATTCCAATAGTATGTGCCCCATGGACACGTGAAAGTTGTCTTGTGTTGGTCTTCAATTGTGATTTTGATTTGGTTATATCCAGAGAAACCATCCATGAGGGATAGCATCTCGTATCCTGCTATGAGATCTACTATCATGTCTATGTTTGACAAAGGGAATTCATCCTTAGGACATGTCTTGTTGATGTCTCTAAAGTCTGTGCAAATGCAAATGCCCCCAGTTGGTTTAGTTACTAGTACAAGATTTGATATCCAGTATGCATAGTATATGGTTCTTATGAATTCGACATCCAGGAGTTTCTTAAGTTCTACTTTGACCAGTAGAGAAATCTGTAGATGCATTTTACTTAACTTATGTTTGACTAGATTAATACCTGGTTGCAGTGGTAAATGGTGCAATATTAGGTTTGAATCTAGCCCAGGCATATCAGCATACGACCATGCAAATTTTATCTGTCTCTTTGTGAAGAAGTCTTTAAACTCTTGTTTTTCTATCTTTGTTAAAGATGCTGCAAAATATACCATCTAAGGGTTCTCTTTTGTACCTATGTTGACTTCAATAGACTCTTCTATTAGCATCGGTGACTTTTCTTGTTCAACGGGGAGAATATTTAAACCTCTATCCTTGGGTGCCTCAAAGGGGTTTTCGCCCTCGAATACGTCCTTTATTTTTACTATTTCTTCGTCCAAAGGCACCTTTCGATTTTCACCTAGGGACTCATCATTTTTCTCATTTTCATCTTTTTTCTTTTTATTTTCATTTTTGCAACTAGAGGTGTAAATAGACTCCACAAAATATGCTTTGTCATCCAAGTCTATGGTAAAACCAGCTTTATGATCCCCTCTAGGTATGCCTTCTCGAAGTCCCATGAACTTAGCTAACGCTTTGTCATTCTTGAATGTGTCTAAGATGGGTGTACCTTGTTGATCCCAGTCGATAAGTTCAGGATATATGAGTGGCATGTCATCATCAGAGTTTTCAAAGGTGGAAGCTGACAAGGTGAATATAGAGTGATTGACATGGCCGCATAAATTTTGGACTAACTCCTTCTTATTCTTTTTCCTAGGGGTAGGTATATTCTGATGTGGGACTATTGCAATGGCTAAGTCGTCGGAAGATGGTACGTCAGGTGCCCAAGATGCATGATCAAGGGTTTCCCAATAATAGTGCTTAAGCCATTCTTCTTTGGAGAAGGACTTCTTATGATAGGGACTAGATGACTTTGGTAAAGATTTTATCATGTGGTCCAATTCTCCAAATAGACTATCTAAGTTCATGGTACCGGTAGAAGAAAGAGAATCCCATTCACAGTCGCTTGAGTTAGGGGATTCATCATAAACTGGGGATTCATCATAAACTGGGGGAAGTGGTTCATGAGATATCTTGATGTCTGCATAAGCACTCACTTCCTCTTGAAATGGTGACGAAGTACTAGGAAAACCAATTCTAAGCGGTTGAAACCCTAGCCCTAGGTACTTCGGTCGTGGCGAGATGATGATCGGTTATGTCCTTCCATTTTGATATAGTCCTAACCCACTATGTCCGTCATAGCCTTCGCTTTTCATTATCTTAAAGCCTTTTCCATATTGATCCTTAGCTATTTGAATAGACGGTGATGGGTATTCATTGTCTTCCTAGTACAACCAAGAGGTAATATCACTTTGGTCCACAACCTCTTCACTTAATTCTCCCCATTTGGTCAATGTCATTGTAGAGGGAACATGAAATGTGACTACTGATTGTCTTCTATCTGCCATGGGTAAGCCATATGCCTTGGGTGGAACCAACTGACTGATACAATATGATGCCTTCATGTTGTATTCTCCACAACCCTTGTCTTGGATCTCGATCTTAAGAGTGGATGATGGT
>CM021100.1:891048898-891165071 GCA_007115665.2 Sequoiadendron giganteum
CATGGGCATTCATTCAATTGAACTAGATAAATGCCCACAATTGAACTAAGCACACAAATATTAGGTATAGATTGACCTTGCACAACAATCCAAAAATCAAGAATCTGCCCAAAGTATGAACCAAAGATCGCTACAACACTCCAAGCACTAAATCACAAGCACCAATAAATCATTTAACTCTAAATCTAAAATGCATTCAATTATTTTCAAGCAATTTCAAAGATAGAATAAGAACCATGCAAGACAAATCAATACAAAGAAGCCACCAATAATAGACCAATGTCTTCACTTGTATTGAATCACCAATAATAGCAACAATTCTAATATTTTGTATTACAACACTTGCTTGAAAATAAAACTAACTCCTAATTCTAACTTTTTGCTCTAAAAATCTAATCCTCTATAGCCTATCTAACTCTATTCTAACTCTCTAACTGACTAATTGACTAACTCTCTAACGCTTTTTAGAAGAGGCAAAATTCCATACTTATAGAGATTACACCATGTGCCAGCCCAAGCTAGGGTTATAAAGCAAGGTCGGCCACCAACCAGGTCATCCTTGGACAATTCGCAATAAATTTCCACCCTGCATTGAATGCATGAGGTGCCCCTTCAAATCGGCCTTGGATCTCCACAAATCTCGATTCAAACTAAATAAACCCCGAGGGTCACTTCCGCCATTAATGTCTCACCCGTGCAAAGCAGAAGAATTGTAATAGGCGTGCAACGTGAGTTTGAATATGGATCATCGATCAATAGCTGAGCTAGGCATTTGAACAACCCTGATAGATTCAAGCTTGTTTGAATTTTCCACGTCATGTCCAACTCAGATGAATGGCCATCGAGCATTCGTTGACTTAACCCTCCTCGTGTACGAGCAGGTTTTACCTACCCACTGCCGCAAAGTGTACTTGGCCATACCCCACGGATCTCACAACATCTAAAGTACGCTCAACCTTCATTCTGGATCTTCACTTCTAATATCTAGCTTGATCTATAATCATCCTCAACTTTTGTAGGAGGAGGTCCGTGCACTTTATCTTGCCCCAACACATTCCTCCGCACTAAGATCCACTTGCTTGTCCTTGGCCTTGCCATCAACTATCTTGCTCGATCAAGCCTACACTCAAAAAGCCACAATAAGTATCCATTATAGCATCAAAATCCAAGTTATTCTATCATAAACAACATGCTAATCATCAAATAAATCCAAACAGCCATCAGAATCCCTTAAAATATCATTGAGGCACCCTTCTTCAAAGTTTGGGATTTTCATCTCTTCACGAAATTTGGACTAGAAGGGAATTCTGGGGAATTTTAGGCCAAGCGGATTTTAGCGAGGGAAGCCCAACAAGCACAAAAAATTACTCAATCATCACCCAAAACTCAAGAAATGCCTGCACATATCATAAATTAGCCAAATCAATCATGTAGATGCAAAAAGCACTAGCCATTAACTCATGCATTCTTTCATTTTTTCATTCCTATCAGTTCCTCAGGGAATTTCGTCGGGGACAAAAATCTTTGAAACCAACAAACTTAACATACTTCAGGAAAATGAAGGAACAAAGGAATTTTAGAGAAATCCCAGGACGACAGATTTCCACGAAGTCAACCAGATTTTAAATATTTTGCACATACTTCAGGGAAACGATGGAGTAACAAAAGTTTGGGGATTTCCTAGAGCAATAGATTTTTGCAAAGTCAGCCTAATTCCACACTTTTCGGGAAAACCACCCAATGATGGAAATCCGGGGAAATCCCAAGGCGAAGGAAATCCTCGAAATGATCAAAACCCTGAAATCTTGGATTTTGCCCAAATTGATCGAATGATCACAAATTTGGGACCTCAAGCACATATTCAACTCAATTCAAGTTGTTCATCGATAAATTTAACTTACTAACTCATCCAAGGTGATCTAACAACATTGGTAATCAACTCAAAATCAAACCCTAGGTTTTCATGATGAACACACGGTCACAAATTCAGCCACTCACAGGCTTCATTAAAACTCAGCAAATACCTTACAATTCCCAAGGCAAGGAAACTATGCACAAGACCAGGTGGAAGTGGAAACAAAATCAGACAGAACTGGAAACAAAACAAGACAAAGGCAGAAACAAAACCAAATAGAGTCGGGGCCAAAACCAGATGAAAGTGGAAACAAACCTAGACGGAGTTGGGGCCAAAACTAGACGGAAGCTGAAAAAAACCAAACGAAAGCTAAAACAAAACCAAACAGAACCGGGGCCAAAACCAGATAGAAGTCGGGTTCAGAGTTTAGTTTCATCCCATGCCCCACCTCCAAAGACGAAAGAAAAAAGGAAAACTGAAGAAGACCCAAGGGAGGAAACTAACCCAAAGGCTTAACACAAGCAAAACAACAAAGAAAACAAGGAGACAAGAAGCGGAGCCAGAACCGAAACAAAAACTGAACCAAGAACTTTATGAAGGTTCAGAGTTTAGTTTCATCCTGTGCCTGAACCCGCAAAGAAAAGGAAACAATGTCTTAGGAGTAAAAGAACAACTCCTAAGACCCAGACAAAACACCAAGGACAAACAAAAGGAAAAGGGAACCCACTTCCAGGGAGGACATCCGTAAAACTCCTTGACCACTTGAAACTCAAAATAGGGGCACTTTACAAACAAGACAAGCATTTAGGAACAATGCAAAGTAACCAAATCCCAAGACCAAAGGACCAAAGCATCAAAGACCAAAATCTCACGATTTTGAAAGATAAGCTCAAAAGGCATGGCCACAGAAAAGAGCCAACAAACCAAGAAAAAAGGGTCCCTACTTTCAGTTGGGCGTGTGTGTGCAAAAACTGCACAACAGTCTTCATTACCATAGAGAAGTAATGTAACCTGTTGACCATTGTTTTGCAAGATTTCTCAGCTCTTTCTGAATTTTCCCTTTTTCTATTTCAAGATCCTTTAGCTTTTGGAAATGCATTTTGATAGAGACCCTTTTGTCTTCTCTTGTTGTTGCTTCTCTATAAGAGTATTTAATATTTTCCATCTCAATATTATGCTACACATCTTTCAAAGATTTCTTTAGTAAAGAGGTTAGAAAATTATCATCATCATCAGAAATTTCATCTTCAAAATAAGATATTTTTTTATTTTTATGTTTCATAATCTGATGTGATTTTGGCAATAAACTAACTAATTCATACAAGTGCTTAATTTTTGAATTAACTTGAGAATAATCAACAATTTCCCAATTTTGGTTTCTATCATGAACTTGAAACATAGCATAAAATTTAGTTCTTAGATTCAACTTCTTAGAACATTTAGTTGCATAATGCAAACTATAAGGCCTCACTAATGTATAGTCAACTTGGTGTTAGACACACAATTCAAAGGAAGGGTTCCCAACTAAACAGTCAACTAAACCCTCACAAAGACTCCATTAAATTATCAACCAAGGATTCGTAAGCTTTTGATGATGTTAGAACTATATGTGCATTCAAAGACTCTACACAACCTATATCATCAAGTATAGGTGGTTTACACATGTACAAGAAAACAGTAAAGGTTGGAAAAGGAAATAGAGCATAAATTACAAAATAGGGGAAATAACTTAATCTACTACTAATGTTGTGGGTACATTTGACTTAACATTGTAATTGTTAATTGCTAAACTCGAACTCTATAATTTTACTAGCACTTTTGATTCTTACTTCTAACTACTAAAATTATTTTAGAGGATGACTCAATGATGCATTACATAACTTAAATCATGAGACTAAATATCATTCATGTGCATGTAATGAAGAATCTATTGAAATGAATACAATAATGTAAACATCTAAATTAGCAACAAAATATAAGGTGGGTGAATAGTACCTTGAGTGGCCCTTTCTCAAGCAGTTGTACCCACAGGAGAAACTAAATATGTGCTACTTGATTCAACTAATCATAATAGTAAACTGGAACATCTTTATTGCATATAACTGAACTATACAATCTGACAAGAATCTTCACATATTTCTCATTCATGAATGCATAATAGGAAACTAACAAAGATATTTTCTATGACAAACTATAAATATCAAAATATATATCTTCCAACTAGATTTTCTCCTCAACTATCAATCCAACTATATAGGTTCAGGTTGAGGTTTATTTGCATAAGGACTAAAAACAAAAATTAAATGAAGATGTCCACTCTCCTTTAAAATAGAGAGAGACAAAGTCTTTGCAACTGAAATTATAATGAAAAAGATAAAAGAATAAAAATAGGTTTGTAATTCTACTTTAATGACATGACAAAGACATGCTTTGTGCAAACAATCACGTCAATTTCTTGATTACTGCAAAATTCTGATTTTCTCCATCATCTTATTGAATTCTTTGATGACTCACAATTGACCACTCCAATGATCACTTCCATCATTTCCATAACTGTGACATTTCCAGCGTCCATGGAATCTCCCCTACAATCAGCCTGGAATCCTTTAGTTATGGGTTTAGTTCTCCAGTTGTTGTGGGTTGTAATACTTCTGGCTGTAAGGAGTTTGTTTCATCTAAATCATATATACCATTAAAAATCATGAATTAAACACATATTCACATTGAATTTTATACACATTCACACATTCATCCATGCAAAAATCATCATATCATAATCATATTTCCATTCATCAAAGTCTGGTTTGGATGGCATAAAAGATATAAAAGGTATATAAGTTTAGTAATGTATATGAAATAAGCAACTTAAAGTGTTTCAAATATATGAACTAAGCAAGAGAAAACTAGCTATTAATTAGTTTCATCATTCCCCCCAACTAATAAATTGCTTGTCCTTAGGTATCATTTAGGACTAGAAGTTTTACTGAAGAGTCATTTCCCTTAAATCTATCACCACATAAACTCCCTTAACCTATCTCAAATAGTAGCCTTTTTGACAAGAAATCTTTGTCAGCATCATATTCTCTATTTTTTGTATTTCATCCTTGTTCCTCCTTGTCTAATGTGGCACTAGGTAGAGAAGAAGAGGTATGTGAAATATCAGTGGAAACCATTTAAGTCCATTATCCCTAGCAATGTCTATATACTTGTGAGACCTTCTAATAATGGCTATAAAATTGTAGAGGGAGTGAGGTTCCTTTTTCTTTAATTTAGGGGTTAATTCCTCCCATATTTTCTTCACAAATTGGAAGGTGTGATCAATAGGCCCTGTAACTAGTTGCTTCATCCTGATGTAGTCATGTTCCCTAACACTCATTATTTTTCTCCACACACCTTTATAGTTTAGGAGCTCTAACCACTCATCAACAATTGCATTGGGATCTTTGGATTCTTTCCTTATTTGCAGAGCAATAAATTTATCCTTTTCAATGTATTCTTGCAAGATCTCACCCCTTTAACGTTCATTCCTGATATAAGAGGTCGATGCTTTAATCTGTAAGTCCCCCATAAAAATTAGAGGATTCAATTTTGTTTGATCTGAGAGCACAAGATAATACAAGTAAAACTCACATAATTGGTCTTGCATATCTAGTGTGGAGTCAGAGAAAGTATTTAAAAATAAAAAAATTCTATACATTGACATTGGAAAATCGCTAATCAATTGGCTAAACTGAAAACATAAATACTTCTATAGAAATAATGCATAAACTCTTGCAGGAGGTTTGCACTTTAGAATTTGTTTAGCCTTGTATGCTACTTCTTCAATCTTCACTTTCAAATTTTTTATTTCTGCATATTTCTCTTCAAGTGACATGGTGTGTTTTGATACCAATTCAACTTTTTCTTTTTCCCATTCATTTTTCTTCTCAAATAACTCTTGGGTTCTTTTCCACAATTCCACCACCACAGACACTACAGTGGGCATAGAGGGAACTATGAGTGGAGGAATTGGGCCTAAGGGTACTAGTTCCTTATGTTTAGCTTCTATGATAACAAGCTATGCCAATTCATCCAACCCAGACCCATGCTCAAATTTATAAATTGTTTCCTCCAACTCTTTAATTCTTTTATCCCTTTCACTATCTTTTTGCTGGTGTGTCTTCAACAAATATTCTAATTGCTTTATCTGTTGAACACATAGAATATTGAGAAGGGGGTGAATCAATATTCACTGAAATTCATTAACCTTATCAATTTAAACATCCATTCAAATCATCACATTAAACTTGATGTAATGTAAAGGAACATATAAAGAATGCATCACATCAAAGGACACAAGAACCCCAGATTTACATGGAAAACCCTAGAGAGGGAAAAACCATGGTGAGGATTAACTCACAATATATTATAACCGGTTATAGGATATTATAGAATGGTGGAATCACTATCCAAAAATAAATAATGGCTCACTAATGGTGGCTCACTACCCATAATATAAAAAGATAGAGGAAAGGGTGGCTCACTACCAAAGTGAACTACTAATAATGTATTTGCAACATGCCGAAGATATAGTTCCAATTAAGCTCTGAAAACTGACTTAACACACTTCATAATTCACCACTACACCTTTCACACTTCACATCACATCAAATTTCACACACACAATCTACTCTCACTCATAATCAACATTCACATAATGAATCAACCTTGCATATATACCACAACTAACTAAAACATCAATTAGGTCAGCCTAATTGCATGAACCGTATACCACATAACCTATCGGATTAAAAATTTAATGCACACACCTTGTAGAATAAACCAAAACATGCACAACACCAAAATAGGTCAACATGACCTATAATCACTCCCATAAATCTGCTCCTTACATACTTAAACTCCACACGACCCCATCCTTAGGTCGACACCACATAGCAAAGCTGGTGAAGCAATAACTAAATGAACCAACTATTCATTCACAATTCAACACACAGACCACCAAAACACTTGCCACTTGGATTACACATACTTCTGATGTCTGTAAACACTTCCTCAAAACCGCATAGCATAATATTCATCTGTGGTGGAATGGAGAGCATTCCAATATGCACTATGTACAAGTAACACTACTATTACAAAGTTTGATACTCTGTAAACATTATCTTCAACCATATAAGACATACAACCTTGAGACTTTGGATCTGAATACCTTCAACATACATCATCAATACTGAAAAATCATATGATAAGATATTGCATAGTGGAGAAATGTGGACCACAAAATTGGTTCACTGTAACACTCAAATTGCACTCTAAGACTTAGCCAATTATCCACACTACTTGGTCTTCTCTGGACCAATACTTTTGAATTTCTACAATGGGAATTGTCATCAATGATAACACCATACACTATCCATGCACCATCATTCTCATGTTTCCAACAATCTCCCTCTTTATCATTGATGGCAACACACGCTCACTCTCCAAAAATACTCAAACTACTCCCCCTTGGACATCAAGGGAAAAGGGATCACTATATAACTCCCCCTAACTGATATATATATATATATGAGAGTATATCCACATTTATACTTCTCTCCTATATAGGGATAATTGTAAGAAACCCCCCCCTCAGCAAAGGTGTAAAATCCTGGTGAATCTTTCCTTTTATTTGAAAAAAATATTAATTTTCCCGACGAATCTTATGCACACTATTAAAATAATTGTAAAATCCTCACGAATCTTAATGAATAATTGGTAAAAATAATAATCACAGTGGCGAATCCTAGTGAATAATCACTAAAAAGATTAATTGCAATGGTGAATCTCTCCTTTAAAAATTTGCATAGTTGGTCAACGCAGTTGCCCCATATTTTTTTTTGTTTTTTTTAATATTGAAGTAGGGGCCCGAGGGCGGTAGCCACCGACGGGGTCAAGGGGCAGCACCTCTTGTGGGGGTCGAGGGGGCAACGCCCCCTCGCGGGGTCTAAGGACAATGGATGAAATGTTTTAAATAATCTCACTTGAAAAGTAAGACTAAATGAAACTTGAAAATTTTACCATCAATTAGCTTTTAAATTGGATGACTGCAAGTTCATTCCGTGAGCAAATATCGGTGTGAGTGAACATCATCGATGGGACACTTAGGGATGTCCCATCGATACAATGATGATGACGTATGTCATGAAATATTGGCAACAGCGAACGGTGGAGATCAAATAGAGCTTTGATCGGATGTCTTTCTGGGAGCTTGGCATGAATATTGTAGATTCCCTTCATGATTCTCTAGAATTACACAAGTGGTGTACCTATGCCTTGGTGGAGTATGAAAGCCTTATCAGTGTGAGTGAACATCATCAGTGGGACACTTAGGGATGTCCCACCAATACAACGATGATGACGTATGTCATGAACTAGTGGCAACAGTGAACAGTCGAGATCAAATAGAGCTTTGATCGGATGTCTTTCTAGGAGCTTGGCCCGAATATAGTAGATTCCCTTCTTGATTCTCTGGAATTACACAATATTACTAGCGAATATTATTAATATTTTTAATTATTGTATAAACTACTGGCAAATCAATGCCAATGATGCATCATTTACATGGTGAATTAAATCAAGATAAAATTATTTTTTTGTAAAAACCTGGTGATTCAGTCTCTATTTTAGCTTGTACTATTTGCCATTTTTGGAGCTCCTGATTTCTATTATTTTCTAATTGGTGAAGATTCGCCACTAAAGTTTTCCCTACTCCTATACTCAACATACTTCTCTAACAATCCGTCCCTTAAGAAATATTTTACATCAAAGTGGCTCCCCCTAACAATTTTATTTACCCAAAAATATGACAAAAAATGTACCACAACACCATCAACTACTTTTGCATATATACATTAAAATTAGAAAAATTCATATACAAAATAAAAATGTATACCTTCAAATAGTAGAGGGTAAAATAACCTTGTAAGAAACCTTCAGTTTGGCAAGGTGTTCCTCCTAGTCTCTCTTATCTACCTCCTAATCCTTCTTAGTGAAGGCAAGCAAGGAATTCTAACTTTCATACTACACAAGGAGGTCTTCTCCTTCTTCTAGAGAACTGGGCACCAAATCCTTTTATGTCACCTTCTCTACACTAGCTAAAAGTCTAGTTAAGGATGTAAGTCTTGCACTTACCAAATCTATGAGCTGATTGTACTGCATTATGATCTTCTATTTTTGTTCTTACAGTAGGAAGAATTGACCATGCAAATTTTTAATTACTACTCTTGTAGCACCATCTACATCATTTATCGAATCATATGCACCAGAGGCTTGAGCAATTTGTGACTCAATTGAGTCCATTTGATCTTTTACGCTCCTTGTAGAAATAGGATATTTCAAGCAAAACTGAAACAATAATTTAGCTTCTTCCAAGAATTTCTATACTTTATTCAAGTTAACTTGCAACTTGCCATGTGTTGCACTGCATTTATTAGAAATCTCAGTCAATCTCTTATCATTGACCTTCTTTGCCATTTCCTTCTCTAATTTTTCTTCTAAACCAATAGAATACTCCTTAAAGGAATATAAAAACTACAAAAATTTTACACCAAACAAGGAATTATCAATAGTTGCTCCGAGAATGTTGTCTTGTAACACCTTTACTACTTCTTCTACCATTTTTGCACTCTTCTAGCATGTTTAAAGTATTTCCTTCCTTGCAGAGGGATGGAAAGCATCACCAAGCTATAACTTATGCAAGGGAGAAATATTATCCAATGTCCACCTATCCTTGTTGCATTGGAATTTACAGGAGCTATGCGAAAACCACTGGTTCAAACTATAAAATCATGTCCAATAAATATTTCAAAGAATATCTAGAAGCTCTATAGGATTCACCAACAATTTTAGCACTTTCTCATTCCTTCTTCTCACTCTTCTCCTTATTTCCACTTGTAGAACATTCTTCAACATTCTTTTCTTCTTTTGTATACTTCTCACCATTCAGAGGAGGCAAGTTTTCTTATTTTTGTGCCTTTGTCTTCTTTGAGACTTCTTGTTTATCTTCTTCTCAATACTCAACATCTTTCTCCATATCTAGAGGGGGCAAATTTTGATCATTTTAAGCTTCATATTTCTTTGAGACACTCAATTTATCATCTTTCTTTTCTTCTTCAATAACATTCTCCACATACAGAGGGGTATCATCTATTACCATGTCTTCTCATACATTCTCATCCTCAAGCATATGGTCATGTTGTTCATTAATAATATCATTGCTTTCCAGAATAGATGTGTCATGTTGCAATTGATCTTCACTATTCGAAGATATTCCCAACTCTTTTGCAAGCTTTTCAACATCCCTCAGAGTCTCATTATTTAGTCTTTCAATGTCTTTCGTATCTCTACTCAATAGAGTTCTAACTCTTTGTTTTGCTCTATGTTTCTTGTTGCACAATTGAGACAATTTAACTCTATCTTCATGAGTTAGAGAAGAACCAATCTTCTCCAATGAAAATTCCTTAATTTTTGTATCTTCATCAAAGGCTTCTTGCCTTTTAGCACTCATAACACTTTTACGATCACTAGGCAATTGATTCTCAATTTCACCAAGGCTATTACTGAATGTCACCGTGTACTTAATAATATCCTCTTTAATTTTTTTCCTTATCCTCATAATTCGAATCCATCTATACATTTTAGTGTTTTCTTCCAAAAGACCAAATTTTGCAATACTATTAAACAATGATTCCAATTTTAAGGTACTATGTTCCCTAATTGGAGGGGTATTTTCTTTATTCTTTCCATTACCTTTAGCTAATTCTTCTTTTTCTCTTAACTTAGAGATCTTTTCTCTTCTTTGAAAAACAAAAAATTTATTTTCTTTCTCTACTTCTTCTTCACTTTCAGTGTCAACTCTATCAACTCTCGTTCTCTTTTCACTTGTCTCTTCCTTAGTGGCTTGAGAATTCTTCTTTCAAATCAACTATGGTTTCTCTTCTTCTACATCTTCCTCGTCTTCACAACTAATGTATCTCTCTTTGGCGGCCTTTTCTTTTCTTTTCTTCTCTTCTTTGTAGGAATCTATTGCATAGATGGGTTAGATATTTCTTTCTTCTTTTAACTTCCTATAGGATTTGTTTTGGATGCCTTAGAAATATTAGGAGAGGGGGTAGAGGTCCTAACTAACCTTCTTGTACTTGGAGTACCTTGTAGAGCAACAGTAATGGATTTGGATTTCTCCATAGAACCCTTGGGTGTATTCACCATCTCCTCCAACTAACTTTTCAACTTCTCAACAGTCTCCTCAATATCTTTCTTCTTATTTTCTAGATTCACCTAACTAGATTTCTCTACATATATGCCAAATTTGTTCATAGATGGATCTCTTGGTTTTCTCAATACAAATTTTGCAAAAATGATAAGCTTTTCTTTAGTTACCTTATATCCAAGCTTTGGAACCCAAACTATTCTAGGTTCAATGAATTCCATAAAGCAATAATCTTTGCTAACCATGAAGGTTATATCACTCTTATACTTTCAACTACACTTGCCAAAATCCTATACTTTACAACATATATTTTTGGGTTTCTAGGTTTCCTAACCCTCTCAAATGATCTCTTATTTGAATAGAAACTAGAATTTTATCTAACCATACAGTGTTCTTTTCTCTAGGCATTTCTCTAAGAAAGTAAGATAGAAAATAGATAACTAGGGTACCATACCAGAAGGGGTACCTTGATTCTTTGGTCTTCTATAGGTTCTACATCAACTATTGTCTTAGGAGCTCACACAAATCAATGTCTAGTCCTTCCTTCACCATCTGATGAGCTATGTGGATTATGGTGGCCGATACAAAGTTCTCTCTTTTTGTATACAAAATTTTATACCCAATCATCATAGACATATACTTTACCACTAAATCATCTATATCATTCACTATTAGGGCTCATTTGTCAAACTTTGCTCTAGTGAGCTTCATTACCAAATCATTTTTATGACATTCATTTCTGAAACTAGTCCATTTGAGCACAACCCTGTAACAACCCTAATTGCTTCCTTGTTTATCATGTGTGACATATCCAACCACATGAATATATCATTTATCAACTTAGCACACATTTAACCCACTCATCCTCATAGTAGAAATTGGGAAATTTATTCCATACATCCAATTTCTTCTTTGTTAAGCTCTCATATTTAGGTTTAAATTAAAATTCATCTTTATTCAACACATTCACCCAATATTATGTTATCTTCCCATGATCATAATCTTCCATTTTAGTATGAATATAGATCCACACATCCTCTGTGTGCATTACACCATATAAAACCCTTGAAAATGCATCTTTAAGATCTGATTATAGATTTAATGGGTGCTTCTTAAATTTAGGTATTGGTCACTCCAAAACATTAATTACTTAAGGAGTAAACATCTTGAATATTCACAGAATTAGGGTTTTCAAGAAAAAAACTGATAAATACCTTTGGAGTTCATCGACAGGGTTTCAAACAACACTCCATAATCTCTTCAAATCACCTTTTCTCTACTTCCCACTTCAATTTCTTGGTTATAAATGACTTAAACATATGAAAAATTACATATAAATTATTTTACAATGACCTAATATGCATTGATTACAATAAATAATGTTAGGTTGAAAAAGTCGGCAAACTTTCACTGTGTCATCATTGGCACCTTCAATCACTCTAAAAATGTTTGCAACAAGATATTTCATACCAGAGATACCATCAAAAGATCAACCATGTCAATATACACATGTAGTAGTGTGTTGGAGGCATCAACACCACATCTTTGGTAGGGGCATTGAATGTTTTTTGTTAAAACTCCCCCTGAGCTAAAGCTCTTTATCTAGTTTCTAGAGGAAACATCTGCACCAAGGGCTAGCATAGACTCACTCTTCACCTCATTCTCTTCATTTTTCTTCTATGTATTGTTTATTTCATTCTTCATCTCAACCAAATCAACCTTCTTTATTTGATCAATCTTCTTTTGTGAAACAAAGGGTTTCACATTCTTGCTTTTGCAAAACTTAGCTATGTGTCCCAATTTATTATATTTATGACATGAAACATTTTTGATGAATAAACTTACTTCTTTCCATTTTAGATCTACATTCAAAAGCCTTATGCCCAAATCCATTACATGTATAATAGTAACCATTGAATGATTGAAACATCATACCATTATTGTAACCATTCATGATCTAACTTTTGCATTCACTAGATTTATAACCAAGTCTATTGCATGTAAAAAACTAACTAAGAAAGGACTGAACATTCTAATTCATTTCGCTTCTACACTCTATAGCTCTATGTCCAAATTTATTTCAATAGTAACATTAACCATTGAAGGATGAATATCTTTGTGCAATAGGTTGTCTAATAGGAGACCTTTTGAAATATTTCTTTTGGCTTTGGACCTGTTTGACATTGTTCTTCTTAGCATTCTTCTTTTCATCATTGTTTGAAGTTTGATTCTCCTTTAAATTTTTTTTTTTTCAAACCCTAATCCTTTTTTGTCCTTAGAATCCTTTTGATTTGCAATCATTTCATCAAGCAAGGTGGAGCTCTTCTCGAATCTTTTCTTTGTCCAAATTTTATCTCAAAGTCATAATCTCTTGTTCAATATTTGAACATTCTTCAGATTTATCTTTTAATTTGGTATTGAAACAGTCTTCAACTCTTTTTCCTTCTTCAACTTGCACTTTCAAACTGGTGATTATCTCATTTGATTGCTTGAGCTGCTCATTTGTTTCCTTGAATCTTTCTTTAGCTTTCTTGAGTTTTTCCCTCAAATTTTTAATACGCTCATCTGCATCCTTAATATTCTCTTTCAATTCTATATTCTCACATTTTGCTTTATCCAGATCATTAAGAGCTTATTTGAGTTCTCCTTCCAAATTAACTTCACAATCTTCTTCAATAAACCCTTCATAGATAATATCTTCTGAAGGGATAGGATACTTACTTGTAGCCATGTGTTCAATGTCCAAGATCTGCCTCAATGATCAAGCCAATAGAAGGAACCAAACTCTAATACCAATTGTTGAACAACTGGAATACTGAGAGGGGGGTGAATCAGTATTCATTGAAATTCATTAACCTTATCAATTTAAACATCCATTCAAACCATCATATTAAACTTGCAATAATGGAAAGGAACATATAAAGCATGCATCACATTAAAGGATATAAGAACAACAAAATTTGTTACATTGGTGGTTGTCGTTGCACCAAAGTATCGACCTATTAATGTTGCACCAAAGTATCGACCTATTAATGCTCAATACAACTGCTGAATTTATACAAGATCCATAGGAGGCAGTTAATTCATGTCATGAACCCAAGCGACACATTACATAGAGGAGACCAAGGGACACACTATCTTGCAAAAATCCCCCCAACACAAGTGAGGGGTTCAAACTTGTGACCTCGAATCTAATACCAATTGTTACATTGGTAGTTGTCATTGCACCAAAATATTGGCATGTTAATGTCAGATACAACCTCAAGATTTATACAAGATCCATAAGAGGCAGTTAATCCATGCCATGAACCCAAGCACCATGCTTCATAGAGGAGACCAAGGGACACACTATCTTACAATAATATTTATATGGAAAACCATAGAGAGGGAAAAACCATGGTGAGGATTAGCTCACAATATATTATAATTGGTTACAATAGAGATTACAAAATGGTGGACTCACTATCTAGAAAGAAAGAATGGCTCAGTTCCCAGGAAAGAAAAAGAAAGAGGAAAGGGTGGCTCACTGCCAAAGTGAACTACTAATAATGCATCTGCAACATGCCGACAATATAGTTCTAATTAAGCTCTGAAAACTAAATTAATACACTTTATACTTCACCACTAAACCTTTTACACTTTACATTACACTATATTTCACACACACACTCTACTCTCACTCATAATCATCATTCACATAATGAATCAACCTTACATATATACTGCAACCAACCAAAACATCAATTAGGTCAGCCTAATTGCATGACCATGTACCACACAACTTGTCGACTTAAAAATTTAACACACGCGCCTTGCAAAATAAACCAAAATACGCACAACACCAAAGTAGGTCAACATGACTTGTAATCACTCTCATAAATCTACTCCTTACATACTTCAACTCCACATAACCCCAAAATCCTTAGGTCGACACCACATAGAAAAACTAGTGAAGCAATAACTGAATTAACCAATTGTTCATTCACAATTCAACACACAAACCACAAAAACACTTGCCACTTGGATCAAACATACTTTTGATGCCTATAAACACTTCCTCAAAACTATATAGAATAATATTCATCCATGCTAAAATGTGGAGCATTCCAATATGCACTCTGTACTAGTAATACTACCATTACAAAGTTTGATACTGTGAACGCTTCAGCCTAGACCTGTTCAAACATGGACAAACAAAAAAACATTAGTCCTCAAACAAGTTTAAACCAAACTTTCCCTATGAAATTCATTCAAGCATAAGAACAAGAAAACAACATAAAATATCAAATAAAAGCTAATGAAATCTCATTCAAATGCTCAAACCAGCATCCCATAGGGGAATTGGTGCGTCTTTGATGTGGAAAGAAGCCCTTTCCCAATTCCTTGATAAGATTGATGATGATTGATTAATCCTTGATGAAAAATGCTAATAACCTAGCTATGGATGATGGATTCTATGATGACTTGGATGAAAATGTGAATGAACTTGCATAAACTTGTGGATAATAACCTTGCATCAAAATCTGGATCAAGTTGTGTATCCCAAATTAATAGAGAAGGACTCCATTTATAAGGAGTAAGGATGGAGGATTGAAGAATAAGATGAATGTGGGATTAAGATTTGAACAAATGGCATTGTGCCATTTGTCAACATGCTAACGAAGGAGAGTGGAGCACATTTTGAACAATGTGCATGTTAAATGCATGTAGGTGAAATTTAAATTTGAAGAGGTGACTTGTGTAAGAGGGAATGTAAGAGGAATTAATGCCAAGTTGGCTCAAGAAAAAGACATGTAAGAGCTTTTAATGCCAAGTTGGAGGACAAAAGTCCTTTAGGAGGGAGAATTCAAATAAGTGGAATATTCCAAGAATATGCCATATTTGAATGAAAATAGGAGGAATTAATAAATCAAATAAATTGATTTACATGTACAACTTGCAAAAGCTAGAGGAACGTATGATTAGTGTTAGGAGTTAATTAGGATTAATTAACTTAGATGAAGTTAGTTGATTTGACATTTGATTTAGATATTTGAGTTTATTTAAATCAAATGAGAGGATATTTGAGATATTAGTAATTTAATTAAATAAAATGATTTATTCAATTAAAAGAGATGACATTAGCATTCAATTAAATAAAGTTGATTTATTTAATTAAAAGAAGACATTAGGATTTAATTAAATAAATTTGATTTATTTAATTAAAAGAGGCAAATAATGAAATAATTTGATAAGGTTCATTATCTAATTTTAAGAGGAATTTTGATGAATTTAACTAAATAAATATTATTCAATTAAATGGTTAGTAAAGAAATGATTAAGGAAGAATCGGTGTTAGTGAATCAGGATCGAGTGTATGATATCAATCAGGATATTTCGAGTGTCTAGAGATACTATGTTAATATTATCTTCAACTACAGAAGACATACAACCTTGAGACTTTGGATCTGAATACCTTTAACACACATCATCAACACTTCAAAATCACATGACATGATATTGCATCGAAGAGCAATACAAACCACAAAACTGGTTCACTATAACAGTGAAATTGCACTCTGAGACTTAGCCAACTATCCACACCATTTGGTCTTCTCCGGAATAACACTTCTACATTTCTATAAAAAAAAAATTATCAATAACAACACCATACACCATCCATGCACCATCATGCTCATGTTTCCAATATTATCCTTTCTATAGCCTCCTATAATTATTTGCTAATATCCTTTTGATCAACAAAAATTCTTTCTTCTTTTTCCAAAAACTGGTCATCCCCTTCACTTGTACACTCATTACCCTCAAAATCAGGGCTCTTTGGGGTTTTTTTTCTTTTTTTCCTTACAAAAAAATCATCCTTTGGATCAAATTCATAGGTACTTGTAAAGTGCCATGACTGTGTAATAGGTGCATTTTCATTACCAAGGGAATACCCCTTCAATTTTGAGTCTGTCTCAACCATAACAACATCTTCCTCTTTCTATTTTTTAACTAAACCTCTCATAACACATTTCCTCTTCAGGCAATGTGATTGCCTCCTAGGCTATGTGGCTTTCTTTTTCCCCCTTGTAGGTGTAGAAGAAGATTCACCTTTATTTTTCCTTGTTCTTGGTGTTTCTCCAGAGACATGGGTCTCTTGTGTACTTTTTGTTGTGATTTGTTCAAAGGCTACAGGTTGATTTTCCTATAGGCTCTCCTCCTTTGAATCTCCTATGTTATCGGCAAGTGACACAATAGGGGAGCTAAAGGGAATTTCCCTTTCTGATATAGCAGGTTCCTCTACTCTTTTTGGGACAACAGGTTCTTCAAGTATGGTGTTGATATGGTTGCAATTTAGGAAACTCTCCCAAGAAACATGTAGAAATTGAATTCTCAAACTTCTTTTTATCAACAATTCGACTAAGTAGAAATGTGATAATATTATGTTACTTCTCTTCCATTTATACTCAAAACTCGTTCTTTTCAACAAATTGTAAAGAAAATTTAGACTATTCACACACATATCATGATGAAGATGGCTTAAAAGTTTGAAATGGACTGTATACAACAAGGATTTCCTACCATCATAGGTTAAGTATTTGACTATGTAAGAAGCTACTAAAACCCATATCTACGGTAAGGATATTCTTTTTATACCTTGAGAAGATGATTCTAGGTTTTCTCCATGTTCTCTGAATTCGTTCCTAATATAAATGAAATCTGCCCTCATTGGAAACCCTTCTCCTTCCCGTGGTAGTCCTAATACCTCAACAATGGTGGCTTCTGAAGGACCCACCCTCAAACCTCTTACAGTTGCTTCATCATTTTGTAGTGTGGTAGAAAATTGTTATGTCATGACTTTATTGAGCTATATGAGTTTCAAGAAGTACTCCAACCAACCAGCTTATGTAAAAATGGGTAATACCAGCCTATCTTCCAACAACCAGATATGTGTTGTTGGTTCCCTTTGAATAATGTCACCACCCACGATACTATTGTTGTTCTCTAATTTCCTTAGTTTTGATATTTTTTGATTCAATTTTTGGATGTCACACCAACTATACTACTTCCACTATACTGTATCCTCTCAATTTAGTCGCTTTTAACCCTTTTCTTCTCCTCTAAGCTTGTATTTGTGTAAAAAAGGAGGAAAATAGAATGGAAAGTTGCAAAGAGTTTTGGGTTTTTTGAAAATCAAGAAAATGAAGAGTACCCCTCCCCCCAACTAAAGATATTAGGTGTCATCACTTAATTGTATGGGTAATGGTTGAGGGTTGAATTATAAAAAGTGGAAAATCCAATTAGATATGAAGCATGCATAAATTAATGTTAAAACATGTAGAAAATTAAGTATTATCTATACTAATTATGAGAAGTTAATGCATGTACCTATAGAATTCTTGTGAAATGAAACTTAACTTGTGTGAAGTTGTTGAAAACTGTTTGCAGCAAGATTTGATGTGACAGTTCGTAATTTAAATTTGAATTGAAGGACATGAATGCATGGTGTGTGGTAAATGATGGTTTGGAAAGGCTGTGAGATGTATGGTAGATGGGATGCGAAATGAACTGTATGATACATGGTAAGCAAAAAAGGTGATGGAAATGTTATGTGTGAGAATGTGTATAGGTTGCATGCATGGAATTATGGATGTGGAAAGTAGAGATATGTAATTAATTTGGTGGGGATTTTAAAATGATTGTTAGAAAATTTCTATGGGTGCCTCCAGTAATAGGCCACTTTCTAAATTTTTTTCATCTTCAGGCATGTTGCTACAAGTACCTACTACTTCATTGAATGTGGTAGAAAATGATTGTTGTTTCTTGTCACCTTATGTAGTGTGTGCTTGTGAACTGTGGTAGAAATTATACCTATGTAACATCAGTGGGTGAGCTATGAAGCTCCTCTACTAATTCATGTGTAGAACTAATTGTAGTCTCTATAGTTGAATTTTCAAGTGAAGGCTCATGCATTAGGAAAATATAGTATTTGCTTTGGAAAGGAATTAAAGCTATGTTATTATTTTCTATTTTGTTCTTGCATTTACTCTATAATAGGAGAGATTGCTTGTCATAGGTATATGTTACTAGATATGATTAAGCAGGGATAACTTAAGAGTTGTCCATAGCTAGTTATTGGTATAATTGGTAGTTCCAAGTTACTCCTAAGGTTTGATTATCCATTAAGGGGAGGGAAATTGTTGTTATTCTTTTTTAGTAGAAATATCATTAAGTTATGGGAAATGGGAATAGGTTATTTCCAGGGGTAAAGACTACTCGTTGATAGATAAACCTATACATAGTATATAGTGGTCTTACGTCAAATCGAGCTTGAGTAGTGTATGTGAGTAGCATGACTATCACTAAAAGTACTGAGTGAGAACACTTTGGCCAAAGTAGTTTGATTGCCTTTAGATCCACTATCAATTCACCACGATCCATTTATTTACATGCTAATTCTAGATTGTGGGTTTAAAAGTTCTACCCATGTAGGACATGGCACGAAGCTCAATTGGTTGTTGTTACGAAGTTACTCCACCAATCTCTTCGTTGAAGGGTAGGGCCATCTATCGAATGATAGATGTGCAGGGGACTACATATGATTCTATGGTTGGTGGAAAAGTGCTTGAGCGATGCTTCTCCTACTCAACAGGTGACAAGAAGACCAAGATATGAAAGGAGGTTCTTGGACTATATATATCTATTGTTTGAAAGCATGGTTGAACTTTGTATGTACTATGTACACATTCTTGGAATATTATAATCATGAATTTATTATATTGGAATGAAATCATTATTGTTCATTTGTTCTCAATAAATTAAAGAGAACTTTTATTGCAATGACTTGTTACATAGTTTAATTACTCACAAAGTGAAAAACTTAGTAAAATTTACCTCAGTGAACAGTTCGCATATTGCATGCGGTATCAAAGCTACCAGGTTTAACTCTGGAACCTATGAGTTCATCATTCTTTCCATCCAACGTTATCCAATGTTTGGAAATTCTTGTGTCATGATGGTGCATTTTTTATTAATGTCTAGAGAGTCTGTAATTGGAAACGAGTGCTACCTTAAGGCCAAGAAGGAAAGAGAGGCCATTGCTAGGACAATTGAGGGTAACAACTATGATAATTCCATCTGGTTAAGCGACATTGAAACCTTCACTTACACACTTTATTGAATCAATGATGTGAAGAGAAAGATGAAGATGGAGGCTAAATACAACTACCTACCTTCCATCTCACCAGGAAAAGTTTGAGTCTTTATCACTTTCCAAGGATATGCCCTCGAAAGGGAGCATCAGTCTGGAATTTATCTTTAGGGACCTTAGAGTTCTTCTAATGGCAGAAGTAATTGCAATTTCCTTGAGTAATGATTCTAAGGGATATGTACCTCTCAACTATGTATCCGATGACAAATCCAAAGGTTACTATCCATTCTAGGATAGGTATGAACAAATGAGGGATGAAGAGTCTCAATCTATAGGGTATACTCCATTAAGTTACGTGTCAGAGAGTGAATCTGAGGGATACTCTCCACTTGACTATTTGAATAGTCACATCATGTAATCAAAAGGATATTTTCCTAGTGAATTAATAAAATCGTATGTTTATCAAAGCAAAGCTTGTGCTTAAAGTCTTCTGTGGAATTTTGTATGTGGAATTAATAGCTCATTTTAATATTTTCCATAAGATAATTGATAACATGATTAAATTTAACATGCACAAACCTTCAGGTAGAATCTATTTTTTGTGAAGATGGTGAGGACACAAACCAATCATTGTGGAAGCCAAGAAGTTGGGTAAGGACCCATAGGAGTTGAAGCTAGACTGGACCAAATTTTAGCAAGGTTGGAAAATCTAGAACATGAAAGAGTTAAGAATAGAGTTGAGAAAGAAGTTCCAATCAACAAGAATGAGAGATAGAACTCTTCACATGAACATGATCAAGAAAAAGAGAAATCACCTTCCTTATTTCAGAAGACTAGTAGGAAGCGAATGGCTTCTAAACTCTCTAGAGATATGAAGAAGATTACCCCACCCAAGTTTGAAGGAAGCGCCAACAAAGATGAAATTGAGGCTCGATTAGTACAAATGGAGTACTTTAAGATTCAAAATTATACTGAGGTTACCAAAGCCACTTGGGGAGCATACCAGTTAGTAGGAGAAGCCTCTAACTGGTGGATGAATAAAACAATGGAACTCAATCTTCACTCATGGAAACTAACTTGGAGTGAATTTGTTGAAATCTTTCGTAAATGATGGTTGACTCTATAACATAAAATAAAATCTGGAGATCTACAACTAGAATAGATGATGTTAATCCTAATCTAAAATCAAACAAAAAAGAACAAGTAAAAATAAACAAAACAATAACAACTATAATGAAACAATCTCACCGAATATGTGTCCACTCCTTTGAATTATCTTGATTGTCCTTCTCCATTTTTTCCTTTTCAGTATTGATGCAAGCATAACCTTGTTGAATGTCTAAGCAAAATATCAAAGATTAATTTTCTTCTCAAAAGTGTATGATTTTGAGAGCGAGGAATAATGATAATGACAGGCCATTTTATAGATTTTTGGGTTTTTGAACGATCGGCTCAAATTCAAAAGAGAGATCGACAGATGAGATTGATGAATGTCATGTGATGTGAGTTCTGTGTCAGTTAGAACATGAGTCAGGAAAGACTGCAGGATAAAGATTAAATTAGAACGATAACTTAATCTTGTGTCAAGACTGTTTGAAAATAGAAAGAACTAGAGTTCAAGATCTTAATCTTCAGTTAAGAGTCTTCGAAAATAGAAGAAATAGACTTTGAATGTCAAAGACAAAGTTAGAACTCGAAGAATAATGCATTCGAATGCATACAAGAATTAATTAATTAAATAAAGATATTTAATTAATAAACACATTCATGCACATGAGTTAGAACTAATTAACTGACTAGTTGTGACAGAGAGTCTTCTCGCAGAAACGATCAGATATCAAACCCGGAGATAACTAACGGATTAAAAATAGATCTCGAGTCAAAAGGTGAGTGAATGATTAGTCAATTGATTGATAGAAGAATGTGACATAAATAATTAAATAATGAATTAAATGTTAATTTAATTCAACATTCGAAAATGAAAGATTTAATTAAATAAATAATGTAATTTATTTAATTGACTGTTTGAAAAGGATTAAATGAATAATTAAATAATAAATATTTAATTATAATTGAAATATGATAAAGGGGGTAATTAAATAATAAATTATTTAATTAAGAAGGAGGAATTAATTAGTTAGCGACATAATTAAATAAATATGATTTATTTAATTAATCAAGTTGAATAAAGGTCATTATGAATTAATTAATTAATTAAAAGGGGTTATTTAATTAATAGAGGAAATATGTCTTTAGAAAAGGTAATTAAATAATAACATTATTTAATCATGACCATGGATGATAAAAAATTATTTCGAAAGTGATGCTTGCAGGCCTAGACCAATTTTTAGTGTCTACAGTTTGCCCCTATTTGATACAATGTTGTTTCAGCGTTGTGTCAAAGAAAATATGCCCCGATCGTGCCCCAATATGAAACAAGTTAGGGTATGCCCCCTCAGGAAAATTGACAAATTGTGAAAAACTTCAAAAAAATAGGAAATATTCTTGATAAGTCAATTTGATGGTCAGAAATGCTATGGAGTTTATGGAATTGAATTTGGAAGTGTTATGGACATGTACGGATCAATAGAAGTTGGAAGTTTAAGCGGCCAATAGACAAGTTCAGAAGAAATTCCACCCAAACCCTAGCTATAAATAGGAATTAGGTTGAAAATCAATTCATTTGCACTCAGAGGAGTTGAAGAATTGAAAAATTTGCTTGAGTTATGGATGAAGATGTCTCCAGTTCCCTACACTGCGCATCGCAAATATCAGATCCGGACGTACAGAAGGCTAGCCAACGCAAGACCATTGATATGTACCCTAGAACAAGCCTTTGAAATTTTGTTTTGCACATAGATTTAGGCATGTAAAACTTTATTATGCACATGCGGTCTTTCATGTTCAACACATATGCGTTCGTGTGCAATGCATGTGTCTGCGGAACGACGCATCTATAAAAAGACGCCTAGGCTAAGATAGACTAGATTAGGCATTAAATGCATATGAATGAAAATACATCACATTTTTTATGCTGCATCGCATTTGCATTTAGGATAGATGCATGTAGGATAATGCACCGCATTTGTAATTTTTAAACGCATTTGCATTTTAGAAAGGGTATGGACTTTGTGCAACGCATGTGATATGCGACACAAATGCTTGTCAGGCAATGCATTTGTATGAATGCACCGCATGTGGTTCTGTGAACCGCATTTGGCTGGTAAATTTTCTATAAAAAAATTCTAAGAAAAAACTTGAAAATTGTTGACATGTTGGTTGAAATGCAGGTTGTTTTAGATCCGATCTATACTCGAGAGACACGACTCAATACTCTTGATTTGAGATCTCGGTTAGTCAGTGCGGAGACTCATTTACTATGGAGACTCAGACTACAGCATGTGTTGACGATGCCCACTATTCGGGAAAATAGAGGCATGTTGACTGCGTTATGCGAGCGATGGCACTCAGAGACATCATCATTTCATTTGTCAACTGGGGAGGCGACTATTACCTTGGAGGACGTATATAGGATACTGAGACTTCCTATCAAAGGAGAGTGGGTGATGTATGATCCCCAGCGTGGATTTAGTGAGCTGACCAGATGCTATGTATATGATGACATTAGGAGTCTAGACATAGAACACTACGAGATTAGATGGCAGGTGTTGGCTGACAGGTACGAGAGGATAGATTGTATCCTATGTACCTTGATAGGGGGATAGTTCTTCCAGACCGAAGGGGTCATGGTTTTCCTGTTGGGTGGGGAGATATGTTGGTGGGGATGCTAGAGAGGGAGACTGTGTATGCCTAGGGTCCATGTCTATTAGGCATGCTATAATTTCATCTACATGACATAGTATACAGAGATGCACAGTCGATGAGCTGTGGTACCACACTTCTCATGATTTGGGCCTGGGAATGCATTATGGTATTTCGTCCTCTTGTGACTGCAGAGCGAGAGGATAGATCTTTGTATGTTTTTTGGTATACAGGAAACATCACTCAAAGTCATGTCGGTAATACAGGTTATTGGAGACATGCACTGGATATCTTGGATCAGTTTACTTGGAGGCCATACATGGATTGTGAGAGATGGTCGGACAAGGATGAGCATTTGACTTTTTGTAGACAGACACAGTACCTGATTGGGAGGACTGTTTCGAGCGTTCATATCATTGAGAGACATCTGCCAGAGTGAGTTTTGAGATAGTTCAAAGAGGTTCAGGATGAGCCTAGAGGTAGAGCATATTTTGCTCGTTCATCCAGAGAGGTTCCACACTAGGGACCTATGATTCCAGTAGCTACTATAGATGTAGAGATATAGGCTTTACAACCATTACAGTGGGGATGGAGAGATGGAGCAGCAGATCCAGGGACTACAGTTGCATATGTCGCATGGTGGGCAAAGCATCATCCTATTCCTTACATAGATCCGGACCAACCAACACCAGTGGAGAGACGAGGTACAAGGCTGAGAGGGCAACATAGAGGTAGAGGTGGTGTTAGAAATATTGGTAGAGGTGGTGGTGATGATGGCAGAGGTGGTGGCAGGCGAGGACAGAGAGGTCGGAGAGGTGGTCGAGTAGGTGGACTATCACCTATTCGAGAGGCAATTGTGGAGAATGTACCTATGTTAGACCTTAGAGGTGGAGCAGAGGCATAGGTTAGATATGAGAATGTTGTCAAGGAGGTAGTAGCAGAGGAGCATGCAGAGGTAGAGATTGGTGGAGAGGATCCTGCAAAGGAGGAGGAGGCCAATATGGATATTGACCCTCTTGGGATTCTGGTAGGTTATGGGGAGGATGATGTCGAGGAGGAGATACTTATGGAGGACCAGGAGAGAGAGCTTTGGGATTGGATCTTAGAGGGGAGATGGGATGTGGAGGCTCCTAGGGACAGTGACAGGGAGGCGTTGGAGGAGAGGTTGAGACTGGTCATAGTAGGGTTGGATGCCATGCAGATAGAGAGAGACAATGCTCGTATGGAGAGAGGCAGTGCATTCATGGAGAGAGATCAGGACATAGCTCAGAGACATGATAGAGAGCAACAGTTCACAAAGGTCAGACGCCTGTGTAGTGGTACCTCATCTGATGCGTTTGTGCATGAGCAAGTCAAATCAGTGGAGAGAGCTTCCTATTACAAGGATCTATATGAGTCAGTGGTGCTAGTAGAGAGACGAGCTCCTAGCTTTTCATAGGTTTGCAGTCACAGATCACAGAGCAGGAGTCGAACTAGGTCACAGAGTACAGAGGGTGTGGTAGGACTACCGAGGATAGGTCCATATAGCAGGCCTTCCACCTCACAGAGAGTACCTCTGAGGCAATTTCCTCCACCTTCACCACGTGACAGTAGTGGCAGTGGGACATGATGACATTGTTATATATGTAGACATTTGTATTTTGATTAGAGAGCCTACGAGCTCATTTTATTTATGGATACATTTTGACATTGTATTGTGACACATTATTTTGAGTGATATATATATATATATATATAAATTTTAGCAGCCTCTATATGATATGCAGTTCTATTTTATGGATGATGCATTGTTTATATATGATTATGTTTCCTAGATGATGTATGTACATGTGTTATGAATGGATGTTCATACATGTTATGAGTTTATGCATTTTATGATGCCATGATGATTCTATATGATGATGGATGTAATGTTCTATATGTTGTTATTTATATGTATGGTGTTCTATTCATGCAATGTTTACTTTATGCACCTTATGATGATGAAATGCCTATTATGTCATGATTTCGAATGTATGCAATGAAGATGATAATGTTACTATCTATATGTTTGAAATGCAACGTAGCTATATGAAATGCTTATAGAATGTATGCATATGCAGATTATCTAGTTTTTTTGTTGTGTCATAGGACTCTATCATTATGTCAGAAAAATAATTGTTAACACGGATGATTTCAGAATGTTAGTAAGAAACAATTAAGGTGGTTGATTGATTGAAACATATGATCTTCGATATCTTGCCATATATGCTAAGCTTGCTTCTTTTTTTTATCATCATTGGGTGGGACATGATAAATGGATAGGACACACCATGATATGAGATAGACCATAGTGTACAAAGTCATCCATCTGCGAAAAATAAACAATCGCAGACAAGGAATGTCTTAACTCATACTAAGGACAAGATTGCCCCAATCATTTTGTCTTGACAAACCATAGACAACAAACAAATGAAAGATGGGTCATGAGACATCATTGCTCCTCTAAATCCTTGATAGGACATCCTTGAGAAAACTAGTAACATGACTCAAAAACAAAAGTTAAAAAGATAGTTGACAGATAACAGCCAAAGAAAAAGAGTCCTAAGACATCCTTGCTTCTCTAAATCCTCCAAGGGACATCCTTGAGAAAGCTAGTAACCAAACTCATTCACAAATCAATAAAATATAAGACAAAATAAGATATAAAGTCATCAAGCCAAATAAAAGTATTCACCAAAACTTGATCTTGTGGGATTGTTTGATTGTTTGATGTTTGACATAGCGTAATGTGAGAGATGACACATATCGCATAAGACATTGAGTCTGGTTTCGACTTGGTGACTATCTGTATAAGGCATGACAAATCCTGGTTTCAGAAAGACACGTGTCGTATAAGACGTTGGAGCCTGATGACATTGATGCGACAAACTACATGAGGCTATGACAAATTGACGATGTCTGTTGACAAGAAAGACATATCTTGCTTAAGACATAAGTTGACCATTCTGACAATGTGTTTGACATTGACTTGATGACTTCGAGATATTTTCCTTTTTGATGCATGACTTATTTGGATTCCTTGACTGATTAAAAGTGTGTATGTATTGACAGTGTATGACTTGAGATGATACCCTAAAGGACTGAAGATATGCGGCCTAGGGGGCTCATCGATTGATTAGCCTTGCCTACGTTGGTACACGTAGAGACCTTGTAGTTCGACCAAACTTTAACTGACATAACTGACTGAAGACATTAACTTAAACTGATGATATGCAACATGTGTGATAGTGAATGTGATAAACCCTATTGGACTGACCTAGTGCAGTCTTGGGGGCTCATCGATTGATTAGCCTTGCCTATGTTGTATAGGCAAAAACCTCGTAGTTCGACACAACCAATGACTTTGAATGTACAAAGAGTCATGATTTTAATGTGTGTGATACATGACAAACCTAGACAGAAAGACCTAATGCCTCGGGGGCACATCAATTGATGGCCTTGCCTACGTCCCAGTCGCAAAGGCAACGTAGTTCGACTATGTCTACGACTGACTTGACTCTATTTTTGGGATTTTCTAACATGTTTTAATTTTTTTGGATTTTTGAAGTTTTCTAATGTTTTTGGATTTTTTAGGACATTTTCGATGGTGCAATGCTATGTTCAGGGTCCTCATGGCACAGAACAAAGATTTTCCCCCAGTCGGGAATAAGACTTATGAGATGGAGTAGGGAAATGTGACAGAATGGACTTTGATGTCAATCATTCCAAGCAATGGATAAGACAACCATTTATTATGAGGGATGGTGAAAAAGTTTGATTGGAATGATGGTAGAGGAAAGAGTGATTTTGACTACACATGGCGCCTGTTTGCCAGGTTTTCACCATGGTACTTATCCATAGCACCACCGAAGTGGTTTTCACTATTGGATGGATTATTTCTCTTAACTATTTTGATCAAAAAAAAATAATGTTACAAAGACGCCTGTTTGCTAGGTTTTCATCAAGGTAACCATTTTTTTTTTTCATTTTTTTTTCTAGATTAAGACACAGATTTTCAGAAGCTATGCATAGAACCTCTTCAGATGAAGACTGTTGATTACTGAAAAAAGTGGCTCTCCTTCAGGGGTAGATAGTTGGTACACTCCTAATCCAAAAGCTTTTGTGACTATATAAGGCCCCAACCAATTAGGTTCAAACTTACCTGGCTTTTCTCGTTCAGCTTGATTCTTAGGATTCTCCATTAAAACCAGGTCACCAATGTCAAAGTGTCTATATATAACTCTCCTATTATAGCTATGACGAAGACGATTCTGATATGCTTGCAAATGGTTTAGTGCTTTTTGTCTTTGTTCATCGAGTAGTTCTAGCTCTTGTAATCTGGATACACGGTATTCTTCATCATCAATGTGACCTTTCAACGAAACCCTTAGGGAAGGAATTTCAACCTCAATAGGTAAGATAGCTTCGGATTCAAATACTAGGGAGTATGGAGTGGTGCCAGTGGGAGTATGGATACTTGTGCGGTAAGCCCATAAGGCAGGATTAAGCTATAGGTGCCAATCATGGCCAACGTCATTGACAATATTTTTTAGGATTCTAACAATGCTTTTATTAGATGCTTCAGCTTGGCCATTACCTTGTGGGTAATACGGGGTGGAAAAATGATGTTTGATATGGAACTCTTCACATAGATGGCGTACTTCTTGGTTTTTAAATGGGCGGCCATTATCTGTGATTATGGGTTGGGGTACACCATACCGACAAATGATATAATTTAGGATAAACTTGGATATTTGTGTGTCGGTGATGTAGGTCATAGGAATAGCTTCAATCCATTTGGTGAAGTATTCGGTGGCGATTATGATGAATTTATGGTTGTTGGATGATGGAGGGTGTATCTTACCTATGAGGTCAAGTCCGCATTGGGCAAAGGGCCATGGTGATGTAATTGGACGAAGCTCCTGTGTTGGTGCTCTTATCAAATCTCTATGTATCTTACACTGTCTACATTTTTTCACAAAGATATATGAGTCTTTCTCCATTGTAGGCCAATAATAACCTAATCTCATAATCTTATGGGCTAAAGTAGGACCACTCAAATGGGATCCGCAAATACCCTCGTGCACCACTCGCAAAGTTGTTTGTGCTTCTTCAACATCGAGACATCTCATTAGGGTGTTATCTAAGGTACGTCTATACAGGGTATCTCCGATGATGGTGTATTTAGCTGACTTACGGATAAAGGTTCTGCCTTGGTTATTTGACAAGTCTAGATGTAAGGTTTGGTCATTCAGGTAGTCGAAGGTGTCTTTATACCAAGGGGAAGTAGGACCAACAGTCGTACACACCATCACAGTATCGGGGACATCATAGGTAGGGACCAACAGTTGTTCAACCAAAAACTCAAACTTAGGCACGTTGCTCGGAATATCCAACAAGGAACCCACAGTGGCCATAGCATCTACAGCCCTGTTCTGAATGCGTGGTATTTGTTGAAAGGTAATGTCATTGAAGTACTTCTTGAAACTATCGGCCATGCGCTTGTAGGGGGCTAATTTCTCATCCTTAGTCTCATAATCATCATTTACTTGTTAGATTACTAGCTGAGAATCGCCAAAAACATATAGATTCTTAATATTCCATTGGGTCACCATTCTTAGTCCTGTCACTAAGGCTTCATACACTACTATATTGTCGGTGCAAGGGAAAGAAATTCTAAGTGATTTAGGAATATTATCGCCCTAAGGTGTAACAAATAGGATACCTGCTCTTGAACCACGATTTGTATGTGACCCGTCAAAGTATAATTTCCATTTGGTTCTAGTGTCAACTGTGAAGATAAATTCATCAGGAAAATTTTCCACTAAAGGATGGTATGCCTTTATAGGTGCATCCGCTAACTGATCTACAATCACTTGTCCTTTTATAGCCTTCCTCTCCACATATTGGATTTCATACTCAATAAGTATCATAACCCATTTAGCCAATCGGCCTGTTAATGTTGCTTTACTTAGGAGATATTTGAGTGGATCAATCTTTGCGACCAACATTGTTTGACAATTTTATCATATAGTGCCAAATTTTTTGAGTAGTAAAGACTACCGCAAGACAAGCACGTTCAATGTTGTTGTAATTTAATTCATATCCTACCAAGGTACGACTGATGTAATAGACTACTCTTTCATGACCTTGATCATTGTTTTGTGCAAGAAGAGCTCCTAATGCCGACTGAGTTGCTGAAATGTATAGTATCAACAGTTTTCCATCTGTAGCTGGCATTAAGATAGGTGGAGTGAGAAAATAATCCTTGATTTGTTGGAAGGCTTCCTAACATTTAGGTGTCCAGACAAATGGTACTCCTTTCTTGAGTAGATGTTGAAATGGGTGTATTTTATCTGCCAATTGTACAATGAAACACCTGATAGATTGTAATCTTCCCTGTAGTGTTCTTAGTTGACCAATGCTGACTGGAGGAGGCATTTCTATGATAGCTCTTACCTTCTCTAGATCTACTTCAATGCCTCTTCTAGAAATGATATACCCTAGAAGTTTCCCTAATTTCGCTCCAAAGACACATTTCTTCGGATCTAGTATGACGTTGTAATTCTCTAGCCTCTGAAATATCTTGTCTAGAACCTTCAAGTGATTTGCCTTGGTTTCTGATTTAGCTATAATTTCATCTACACAATCTTCCATGAGAGTATGTATAAAGTCATGGAAAATAGTAGTCGTTGCCCGTTGATAGGTAGCTCCTACGTTCTTAAGTCCAAAATGCATAACATTCCAATAGTATGTGCCCCATGGACACGTGAAAGTTGTCTTGTGTTGGTCTTCAATTGTGATTTTGATTTGGTTATATCCAGAGAAACCATCCATGAGGGATAGCATCTCGTATCCTGCTATGAGATCTACTATCATGTCTATGTTTGACAAAGGGAATTCATCCTTAGGACATGTCTTGTTGATGTCTCTAAAGTCTGTGCAAATGCAAATGCCCCCAGTTGGTTTAGTTACTAGTACAAGATTTGATATCCAGTATGCATAGTATATGGTTCTTATGAATTCGACATCCAGGAGTTTCTTAAGTTCTACTTTGACCAGTAGAGAAATCTGTAGATGCATTTTACTTAACTTATGTTTGACTAGATTAATACCTGGTTGCAGTGGTAAATGGTGCAATATTAGGTTTGAATCTAGCCCAGGCATATCAGCATACGACCATGCAAATTTTATCTGTCTCTTTGTGAAGAAGTCTTTAAACTCTTGTTTTTCTATCTTTGTTAAAGATGCTGCAAAATATACCATCTAAGGGTTCTCTTTTGTACCTATGTTGACTTCAATAGACTCTTCTATTAGCATCGGTGACTTTTCTTGTTCAACGGGGAGAATATTTAAACCTCTATCCTTGGGTGCCTCAAAGGGGTTTTCGCCCTCGAATACGTCCTTTATTTTTACTATTTCTTCGTCCAAAGGCACCTTTCGATTTTCACCTAGGGACTCATCATTTTTCTCATTTTCATCTTTTTTCTTTTTATTTTCATTTTTGCAACTAGAGGTGTAAATAGACTCCACAAAATATGCTTTGTCATCCAAGTCTATGGTAAAACCAGCTTTATGATCCCCTCTAGGTATGCCTTCTCGAAGTCCCATGAACTTAGCTAACGCTTTGTCATTCTTGAATGTGTCTAAGATGGGTGTACCTTGTTGATCCCAGTCGATAAGTTCAGGATATATGAGTGGCATGTCATCATCAGAGTTTTCAAAGGTGGAAGCTGACAAGGTGAATATAGAGTGATTGACATGGCCGCATAAATTTTGGACTAACTCCTTCTTATTCTTTTTCCTAGGGGTAGGTATATTCTGATGTGGGACTATTGCAATGGCTAAGTCGTCGGAAGATGGTACGTCAGGTGCCCAAGATGCATGATCAAGGGTTTCCCAATAATAGTGCTTAAGCCATTCTTCTTTGGAGAAGGACTTCTTATGATAGGGACTAGATGACTTTGGTAAAGATTTTATCATGTGGTCCAATTCTCCAAATAGACTATCTAAGTTCATGGTACCGGTAGAAGAAAGAGAATCCCATTCACAGTCGCTTGAGTTAGGGGATTCATCATAAACTGGGGATTCATCATAAACTGGGGGAAGTGGTTCATGAGATATCTTGATGTCTGCATAAGCACTCACTTCCTCTTGAAATGGTGACGAAGTACTAGGAAAACCAATTCTAAGCGGTTGAAACCCTAGCCCTAGGTACTTCGGTCGTGGCGAGATGATGATCGGTTATGTCCTTCCATTTTGATATAGTCCTAACCCACTATGTCCGTCATAGCCTTCGCTTTTCATTATCTTAAAGCCTTTTCCATATTGATCCTTAGCTATTTGAATAGACGGTGATGGGTATTCATTGTCTTCCTAGTACAACCAAGAGGTAATATCACTTTGGTCCACAACCTCTTCACTTAATTCTCCCCATTTGGTCAATGTCATTGTAGAGGGAACATGAAATGTGACTACTGATTGTCTTCTATCTGCCATGGGTAAGCCATATGCCTTGGGTGGAACCAACTGACTGATACAATATGATGCCTTCATGTTGTATTCTCCACAACCCTTGTCTTGGATCTCGATCTTAAGAGTGGATGATGGTGGTTTGAATGAAATGGACTTGGTAAGATGTGATGGATCAATGTATAGGGATAAAGTGGATGATGAAGCTTCTTGATTAATGGGTACTTGTCATTGTGGAATTTCCCTTAGGCTTGTACAGTATTGAAAAGGATATGGATCACCATCAATTGTGATCTCGGTGCCATTATGCAGGAATTTAAGACATTGGTGATATGTGGAAGGTATGGCTTTCATTGCATGTATCCAAGGTCTACCTAACAACATGTTGTACGAAAGGGTGACATCCAAGACTTGGAAGTTGGTGTTCATAACTGCTAGGCCAATTCTGATAGGGAGTGTGACAACTCCTTTGGATGATCTTTCCTCATCATCGTAAGCCTTGATGACTATACTCTTAGAGGTATCTACGCATTCTTTTGAGAATCCTAATGCCTTCACCAATTTTAGGGTACATAGGTTCAAACCTGCTCCTCCATCTACCAAGACTCATCTGAATTTGGTTTGATGGACTAGGACTTCAAGATGTAATGGGTCATTATGATCAATCTTTTCTGTTGAATATTCTTGTTGGGAAAATATGGCATGATGTGAGTTGGTTAAATATCCTACCATTTCTTTGAAATGATTGACATCCAAGTTGGTAGGGACAATTGTGTTATGTAATGCTTTGTCGAGAATGGCTCGATGCTCAGGTGATAAAGTCAACAGTTCTAAAATGGATATTTGTGTAGGGGTTTTGCTCAGTTGATCAAGGAGATTGTACTTAGACTTGGAAAACTGTGTAGGTGGCTCAAAAGAAGGACCTAGAATAGTGATCTTTGTTTTGCGTGTGTTTACAGTACATTCAGGATGCTTCTTAATGGTGATGGTATCAACATGTTCATTTGCAATTCAGAGGTTATATATGATCTTTCCTTTTCCATAGTCATACTTGGTGTTTGCGTAATTGGTTGTTCGAGAATTCCTGGTTTCCGAACTGGAGGCTTTTCCTTTCGTGTGGTCATGTAATGGGTCTGTGAAGACCTTATGATCATTGTTCTTGGTATTTTTCTGACCATTGACCTCTATGGTTCCATTTTCAACAAAGTCTTGTATAATATTCTTTAGTTGGCAACATTGTTGTAGGTTGTGTCCTTTTGTTCGATGATAGACACAATAGGCGTTATCATCCCACCATGAAGGTTTAAATTGTATAGGATCATACTCTCTTGGTTCCAAAGGTTTAATGAGATTATGTTTAATCAGCTCTTTGAAAATTGTCTCGATCGGTTGTCCTAAAGGGGTAAATTCACGTGTAGGAAATCTCCTTTGTGGTCGTTGTTGCTATGAATTTTGGACATAATTGGCTATTTGATCTAGACTATTTGTAATGACTTGATTGGGGTTGTAACCTCTAAGTGTGATAACTAGTCCCGTATGTATGGTTTTAGCATCGACAATGTCGTCATTTGTAACATTTTTGTTTCTAGACCAGAATTTGTTTCTATCATTGGGTGCATTTTGATGTTGAACAATTGGGTTTCTGCCTGGTACCTTAATTTCTCCTTTTGTCAATAAGGCCTTTTTCAAGGATGATGCCCTTTTGTACCAAGTCTAGGAATGAAGTACAATAATGTACCCTTAAGTCACTTCTCGGTTTTGGATTGATGTTTTCAAGGAATATCGTGACCTTTTGCTTTTCTGGTATTTCAACTGGACATCTGCTAGCTAGACTTCTCCATCTCTAAAAGAAAGTGGTGAAAGTTTTGCCGTCTTCTTGTGTTGTGTGACACAAGGTAGCTATGGTTATTTCATTTTCTATGTTAAAGGCAAAGTGTTCGACAAACTTCTCAGCTAATTCACCCCAGAATCGTATTCCATATGGTAATTTAGAGAACCATTCCAGTGCTATCCTGATGAGGGTTCACGAAAATAGTCTCATTAAGTATGTGGGGTCATATGATATGTCCATGCATGCCATTGAGAATTCTCTAATGTGTTCCAAAGGATTCTTCCTCCCATTATACTTAGGCAAATTCGGTATAATGTATCCATGGGGGAAGGGTGTCATGTAGAGCACTTTGTCGAAAGGACATGGACATAGATCTTGCACTGAGATAGTTCATTTGCCTGACATAGACATGTTGTCCATCTATTGTTGAAGCATTTGCATTTGGTTTTGTAGAACATCTACTTGTGTCAAGGACATGTTGTTTGTGTTGTTTGGATCAATGTAGGTATTCTAAAATGACATGTTCTATGACCGGTTGTGATTTGGCGAGGGAATATATCCCGTTAGAATGTTCTAATTTGGATTAGGGATATTTCCTATCTAAATGTTCTAACTTGGATTGGGAATATTTCCTGTCTGAATGTTCTGATTTGGATTGGGAATATTTCTTGTCTGAATGTTCTGATTTTATATAGGAATCCTCGTGCCGACTTTGGATCTCTTACTAGTAATGTTGGTGCGAAAGGGGTTGGATGAAGTTGCTCCTGTAGTAAATTATAAACCTTATGTTATGTTGAAAGGGATTGTGCTTACAATTGACGATGTTTGAGTAGGTATGCCAGTTGATATCACTACGGTAATTTGGGGAATAGAAACACTTGATGTCACAGTTTGTGTTGGTTGACTAGACGGTGTTTTCAAATTATAAATTTCAAATCCTAGTGGTAGTGTGGCACCTTCTACTAGCAACTTGGCTAGATAGCGTTGGGGATCATTTGCCAAACACTCATCCATAAAGGATGGAAACTCAAGATCTTGTTCATCGGCATCTATGTCTTCAACAAAAAATTGTCCATGTGTGTCTCTAGTGACATGTTTTTCAAGCAAAACTTTGTGTGGTCTCTCACCCCTTGATGGTTGATTTCTGAAAGGATTGAAAAATTCATTCGGGTCCAACATTGATTTATGTTTCTTTTGAGACCTTGTTTCAACCATGAAAAGTTGCTCAAAACTGGGGTAATGCAGACTATGTCTAAAAACTAATATGACCTATCTCTATGTTTTTTTTGGATTTTCTGAAAAATAAGGATGTTGCTAAAGATTTCTAAAATGACATATACTAAGATGACGTATGATATGACAAACAATATGCAAAATCTCAAGTAGACTATGATAGTAAATGATTCTAAGATGGGTATAACCTACCACCTATGCAATAAATGCATGCAATGATTTGAGTTTGACCAAGGAACCTAATCGTAGGACAAAAGACAGTTGACAAGGTGAATTTTCCAAACTAGACTGTTGAGCTAAAAAGATTCACTAATAGGACCAAACTGACTAGGTTCAATGATGAGGACAAATCGGAACATGAACGTACCCAATGACGCAGAAAGTTGTTCTATTTGACTTTATGCAATTTCCTAGGAAGTGTCTATATGCATGCAACTTAGGATGACTATGAATAGGACATATATGACTCCTAACAATGCACGGTTTTGAGAAAAAAAATTCCAGTTTTTGTCCAGGGTTGATCTTTTAGAAACAAAAACGAAAAAAAGACAGTAATGTTTTCAGACTCGGTTTTGCAATTTTCGGAGTTTTCTGTTGATAGTCAAATGTGGTTCACCTATCAAATGTGGTTCTAATTTTGATAGATGTGGTTTAGCATGCACATGCGGTGATTTGACTAAAACCTGATTTCAAATGTTGACAAGCAATTGCGGTTTTCCTAACAAATGCGGTTTTCTTTTTGACAGATGCGACTTACAAGATCATATGCGGCTCTTAATATGGACTCTGTAAACCTAAATTTTCTGACAGACACTTGTGGCTCGAAAATTGACAGATGCGGCTTGCATGTACACATGCGAATCAAAAATTAACAGTTGCAATTTGTAATATCCAAACTGTGTAAAAGTGGACTCTTTTGACAGACACATGTGGCGTTTACCCTAACAATTGCAACTCTCTAAGACATATGCAGTGTGAAAAATGATAGTTGTGACTTACTTTTTGACAGTTGCAGTTTTTTGAAAGTTGTTTCGACTGAATCCATTTGTTGATCAAGTTTTTTGACGAATGCAGCAAAAACAAGCACATAAATCAATGTGTTTTCAATTTTGTAGTGATAGACCATTAAAATACAAGAAAACATTTACAACCTAGGCTTTTTGGACAATACTTGTTGAGTTCTTACTTGAATAAATCCAGCTACGCGTATTCATGGCGGATGACTAGTAGCTTGATCCCACTGGCTCCCCTCCACGACACTCACTTATATGAGGCAGCCAAGCTACTATACCCATGAAACTCCCATGGCATACATCTCATCTCCACACATGAACCGTAAGAATGTAAGATGGCTTCACAGGGCCGACCCTGCTGTGCCAACAAATAGGTAGGATTTTGGCAAAACTACAATATGGTATTTAGTAAGGGCATTCTATTCGTGGGGCACCATTCAACTCGATGAGAGGCCATTTTTTCCCTTCTCGTCGGAATAGTGAGCGTGATTTTTGGGGTTTCTCCTAGAAATCCATTTTTGTATACCAAGTGGAAGTCACTGGCTAAAGCGTGTTACCGGTCTGAGTCATCTTGGGGTGAGTAATTTTTCCCACCAAGACAGACCCAAGTTCTAGAGTCAGTAACCGTTTCTCTTACACCCAGGATCGCATGACTACGCAAGGGGAGAGGATACTTCGATATACCGAATCGTTAAGGGTTACAAAAGGTGCTTTTGCACCAGACAAAGCAAACACTGATTCTTTTTATTCCAAATGACAGTTATTTATCTACCAAACAAAAATCTTGCTAAATCAAACCCAGAGATAACTGACGGATTAAAAATAGATCTCGAGTCAGAAGGTTAGTGAATGATTAGTCAACTGATTGACAGAAGAATGTGACATAAATAATTAAATAATGAATTAAATGTTAATTTAATTCAACATTCGAAAATGAAAGATTTAATTAAATAAATAATGTAATTTATTTAATTGATTGTTTGAAAAGGATTAAATGAATAATTAAATAATAAATATTTAATTATAATTGAAATATGATAAAGGGGGTAATTAAATAATAAATTATTTAATTAAGAAGGAGGAATTAATTAGTTAGCGACATAATTAAATAAATACAATTTATTTAATTAATCAAGTTGAATAAAGGTCATTATGAATTAATTAATTAATTAAAAGGGGTTATTTAATTAATAGAGGAAATATGTGTTTAGAAAAGGTAATTAAATAATAACATTATTTAATCATGACCATGGATAATAGAAAATTATTTCGAAAGTGATGCTCGCAGGCCTAGACCAATTTTCGGTGTCTACAGACTCGACTCTACTTTGACCAAAAACTCACAAATTTCTAGAATCTAAGACAAGGGGAGATGATGGTTAATGAATTTTGGGAGAATTCTACCCATCTTTTGCATTATGTTCCTATGTACCAAAAGGATGAACACTTATGTATAAGAAATTTTATCATGGGACTTAATAATCAGATCAAAGGAGAGGTGGATGTGCACAGTCCAAAAACTATGGATCTTGTGTATGAGAAAGTGGTTAAATAGGAGCAGAAGCTTAAGGTTATCTCCATCCATCAAGAAAAGCAAAATCACAAGAAGATTGCAAGAGTTCAAGACAAACCAACCTCAAGGAAAGTAGAAGTTCTACAAAATGTGCCCAAGCAAGGAGATAAAGGATCTCATAATAGTGGGAAAGAGTTAAGAAGGGAACATAGGAAGAATGGTTCCAATAGTGGAAACACCAATAATGTTGGTGAGAGTGCTAATAAGTCTAGAGAACCTACAAAGAGGAAAGTACTGACTATTGGGTGTTTCACTTGTGAAGGAGACCACTATGTGAGTCAATGTCCTAATAAGGCTTCGAGGTCATGATCATATGGTAATCCATTGCCTACTCAACAAGCAATGTTTCAGCAAAAGATACATGTAGTTGTGGATGATCGCCAGGCAGAGTATCAAGTGACTCCAATTGAAACTTTAGGTATTTTATTTGTATTACCTATTTTTGTACTTATAGATACTGGTGCAACTAAGAATTTTATTTCACATAGAGTAACTAAGAAAATATTTAGAAAGGCTACACACATGGAAAAGTCTTGGGATGTTGATTATGCAAACCAGACAAGAGAAAAGGTGGAACAATGTCTATTTGAAGCTAGGATAGAGCTACCTTGTTTTTCTACAAAAGTGAACCTTTATGTCAAACCTTTTGTAAGACCCCTCTGTTTTGCCCTTTTGATTGAACAGTGTTTGTTGGATTATGTTGCGCTTTTGTTTGCACTTTGATTTGGAAATCAGTTGTTAATTGATCATTACCTATAAGTGATGCAAATGTTGTATTTTGATGTGATGTTACTGTATTCATATGTTATCTGTATTCCATGCTTTGGATTAGCATAGTGGCTATTTGAATTGAAGATGTTTACGCTTTGGATTATACTAGCATGCTAGATTGTCAGTTATTTGCAGTGTATTGGTGAAGAGGACGGATCGCATCACTCGCTTGCGAGCGCCCTGCGATTCCGTGATTTCCTCCTCACGGTGTGTATTTTATGTTGTTCACATTATATGCTGTTGTTACTTTATTTGCAGGTTGACAGGTACCGAACATCGACTCCACCTGGTTCACAGGTGAGAGCGTGTTCAATACCCAACGGTATTCTATTGGGGAGATAGTAGCTAGGTTTCCGTGTCAGGTCGTCACCCTAGTCCTTTTGTCGTCAGTTGTTGTCAGGTTGTGTTGTCTTGATTTTCGTGCCCTCTTTTCGTTATTTAAATTCAAGTTTGAAAGAGGCAATTAAATGGTATTTGGTATTTAAGTTATTGATTATATTAATCGAGTGATAACATTAGAGATGTTGTTTGATTTATTAGCTAATTTAATTTAATTAATAAAATGATTTAATCTTGAATTAAGATTATTTTATTAATTAATTGAATTAGATTGTGTTAAAATAAATTACTGTGTTGAGATGAATTAGATTATTCTTTTGGAAATTATTGTTTAATTGTTGAAACGGAAAATTGAATTGAAAGTCCATTATGAAATTTGAAATTTAAAAATTTAGAAAATGGATTTAAAAGTCAAGTTTGAAAGTTGAAATTTAAAAGTTGGAAATTCAAAAAAATTAAAAGAAATTAGATATTTCCTATTTTCTATTTTGAAGAATTTATTATAGTGGTTGAAGGATTTTAGGGCAAAAATCCTTATGAATGAGTTTTGTTTCATAATTTTTACATCTGGAGTTTTGGAGAAAAAAATGGAATTTGTGAGGAAGAATTTTTCAAAGTTTGTGGGTTTTTGGATTGAAGTGGCTAAATTTTGAAGAATTGGATTTGGAAGCAAGAGGAAGGAGTTGAGCATTGCCTGGATCATCTCAAACATCAGTTATCCAGGTTCTTGTCTTTTGTTTATTGATTTTGAAAATTTAAATTTATATGTGTGTGTTTAAACAATCTGGTTGCTTAATGTTTCAATAATTTGATTGTGAATTGAAATGGGAAAACCCATATGGAAATTTAGATTTATTTGCAAAAGATCTTCCTTGGAAAAATATTCCTTCAAGTAAATCAATGTTGTTCTTGACTGAAAATTGGCAGTCTTAATATTATTTCCTCAATCAAATGATTATTTTCATATGAATGTGAAATATATATATATATATACATATTTTACATATTTCTTGTGATTGAAATTTGGGTTCCTTTTAAAAGAAAATACAAATGAAAAAAAAATAAAAAATAAAAATGGTTTTCGGATTTTGAAAAATCCGCAGGTTTTAAACCTAATTTTGAGAAAAATAAAATAAAATATAAAATAAACTTTGTTTGGGGTTGAGGGCTGGGGCTCGACCCACAGCCGCCCCCATGGAGGCGCTGTGGGGAGCCACACCAGTCTCCCCCGCCACCGTTTCCCCACCCCTCTCCCTTTAACCCACGCGGCCTGGTAAAAATGTCGTCGTCGCTTCCACTGCCGCGTCCGGCCACCACCGCCGACGTCACTCCCTGCAAGTTGTCGGTCGTGCCTGGGAGGGCTTGGCTGGGTACTACCCATAGCCGCCCATAAAATGGGGCTCGGCTGTGTGTAATACACAGTCGGCCCTTCCCCTTATCTGCGTCCGTCGCCGCCGGTGGAAGTAAAACGCGCCGCTGCCGATGAAGAAAAATGCGTCGCCACCTGGTTCCTTCGGCCGCCGCCACACTTGGACCATCCGCCAACCCTAAACCGATGTTGCCAACCCTAACCCGCAGACATAAGGAAATCCGCCCGCCCTAACCCTAAAACGTGGGCGCGCAGTCCGATGCAGCTGACCCACAATTTTAGTATGGCGCGCGGCCCGAGGGGGGGCTGTAAATAAAAGAAAATATAAATCAATTTGTGTATATGAAATATTAATATTTTAATATTATTATTATAATGTTAAGATATTATTTATATAATATCTTATATATTATAATTTATAATGTTAAAATATCATAATATTTATATAATGGAATGGATTTTTAAAAAATGGGTATAATTTTATTTTTGTAATTATATCAAGATGGTGTTTTCATTAATGGCACGTTTTTTTTAATTTAATTGGGAAAATTAATTATTTGAGTTAGAGAATGCTTAAGTTAAGTTTAATTGTGAAAATTCAATTGGGATGCCAAAAAAGGTCAAATATTGAATTGACCTAATTTTAATTGAGGGGATTAAACGTTGATTTAATTTAAATATGATCGTGAAATTGAAACATTAGGTTTAAGTCAATTATTGTTTTATTTTAAAATAGGCTATGAATGACAAATGTTGGGATTGTGATTAATGGGTTAAATAACGAAATTATTCTAACGTATTTTATGATGATTTAAATGGCAAGGGCAATCAATTATTTATTTAACGAGATGTATTGTGTACTTAATTAAATTGTTGACTTAATTGGAAAAGTAATAATATTGCTAGGTCAAATATTGGATTTAAAGAAGTGTGTTTAAATGGCGGAATTAATTGAATTATTTATTTAAAGTGATCTAGTTTGCAAGAACGTATGATTATTTATTTTAAAACATTGTATTATCGTAATGGGTATCAAGTCATTGATATTATTTTAAATAATAAATATTGATGGAATAATATAGATATTTTATTAATGTGGAGATTATATGATGTTAATTATTTTGAAAATAATTATTTTTAGTAGAGAAAACATTGATTTATTTTAAATTGTTATTTCCGGAATGGATGAAGTAAATGTTTATTTTATGAGCGTTGAATCAAGTAGGGAATCAAATTTTGAGTCTTAGTTTCTCTCCCTTAGCTGAAAAGAAGTATTTTAAATCTGTTTACATAGATGCAATAAATTACTGAATGTTAATTCAGGGAATGGATTTAATGTATCCGAATTAGTTTGTTTTCTCGCAACTTGACTTCGCGATTGTTTCCTCTGAGTTCATGTGTTTGGGAAAATGGGTTTAGTGTCATTAATTGTAAGTCTTCCAGAAGACCCTAGAGGTTGGGGGTTGTCGTCTTGTGATGTTGACTGCTGTGTTTTCTCTTGGATAGTGTGTGAAGTTATGTCAGTGTTGTACCCGATTTCCACAAACGGGAAGGTTTGTACCTCCTTGATTTAGGAGTGGATTATGGGATCCGTGTCTCCTTGTAAGGAGTGACCTTGTTATGTGGTTTGTTGCCTCTAGTGTTGGAGTGCGTTTCAGTTGATGTACCTCCTGAGAAAGGAGTGGTTTTTTTGTAATATGTGCCTCCCTATCGGGAGCGGTCTTGTTATTGATGTTACCTCCAGTGTTTGGAGATGGGTTCATCTTTGTCGACTCCTGAGAAAGGAGTGGACGTGTTATCTTATTCATTGCACCTTGGTTCCATTGTTGTTTGGATGGTGTGTGTATGTTGTCTAGTAGAAGAGTGGCTTATAACGGGGGCCGGCACACCGAAGTGGTGCCTAGGATAACTCGTTATAAGTTATTTAATCAAGTGATAACTAAAACAATACTTAGAAGCTTAGGACTAACTTCTCATTAAACAAGATTTTTAATACCTCACTCATGGACCTAAGTGCTCGGTTAGGCTTGGGATGAGATGGGAAGGCCTGTAATGGCAAGGTCATAGACCTTGTCTGTACAAAAGGTATTTGGCTCCGCATGTGTGAGTATGGGGGCCGGGATTCGGTAGAGGTCACCAGGATAACCCTTGTCTTGTGGGGGGGCCGGAGCCTATGAAGATTCCCAAGGATAACCCATGACGAGATGTGTGATGACACTCTCTCTAGGACAACAGTCGGCCTTTGTTGTAGGTATGGTTTCCATAACATACCTGTTGTGACCATTGTTGGTATTCGATCTTGTAGGTATGGTTTCCATAACATACCTGTTGTGACCATTGTTGGTATTCGATCTTGTAGGTATGGTTTCCATAACATACCTATTGTGACCATTGTTGGTATTCGATCTTGTGGGTATGGTTACCTTAACATACCTGTTGTGACTATGTGTCAGTTCTCTTGTCACTCTTGTCTGCCTTGTTTCTGGAAGCATTGTGACCATGTAGAATTGTCCTTGTGTGTTACTCGTGATGCTCTTGAGTTGTACTTTTGGTGTACCTTTGTTGTACGTATGTGGTACTTGGGTTACACTTGTGGCGTGCTTGTGTTGTACTTGTATGGTATCTGATTTGTGCTTGAGTTGATTATGTATGGATCTCTTGATGTATTTGTGAGGATCATGTTATTGGTTGTTTCAGTTGGGTTCAGTTTATGTTAGCCTGTGTCTAGAGGTAGATGGTCTTGACTAGGATTCCTAGTTACTATCTCCTAGCACGGGGGAGTGGGCCTTTTTGGATCCACGTGGTTGGGTGGCGTGCACCTAAATCCATTGGGTTCTATTTTCATGTTCGTGTAGACGAGACTTCCAGTTGGAGAGCTCGTGGATTCAGATCCAGTTCATGCTTTATTTCTTTTCAGTTACTTTGGTATTATTTTACCCCCCCTCTAAGTTATTGAGGTGGAAATTGTAAATGTAACCTTATTTATTGAACTTGTCTCATTCAGGGAATGAGAGTTGTAATTGTAATATTTAATTATGGATATGGGGTTTGGAAGTTATCTATTATGTTTGGATGTAATTTATCTTGTATGGAATGTATGCGTACTTATTATCTTGAGTAGATAAATGTTATGGTCTCATTTCATGTTGTTGAATGTTGTGGGTTGTTAAGTTGTTCTGTCTCGTGACCTTAGGGGATGTTTGCATTGGGAAGCGAACTTGTATATTAATTGTATTTAAAAAAAAAATTAACCTGTTTAAGTAGTTGCTTGCATCATCCTCTAGGGTCTCGTGGTGGGGCGTTACACCTTTAGGATCATATGACGTTATTCTAGGTATGAACTGGTTGTGGAGACATAGGGCTAAGGTAGATTTCCATACCAAAACTGTAGAGTGCCTAGATGATCTTGGTAATCAAGTGAAGTTTCAAGGGATACTTGGAGAGGTCAAGATTCATCAAATCTCGGAAATGCAACTAGTAAGGGCTAAGAAGAAAGGGTGCAAACTCTTTGTAGTCAAGATAGAAGAACTTGAAGAGAACCTTGATAACATTGGGTCACAATACTCCCAAGAGATGGAAGAGGGTGAAATGGATGAAATGGGAATGTCGGATATGGAGAGATATCCTTTATTAGGAAATTTTTTGGATGTGTTTCCAAATGAGTTACGTGGGTTGCCACCGAAAAGGATATTTGGTTTCTCTATAGATATAGTTTTAGGGTCTGAACTTATTTCCAAGGTACCTTATAGAATGACGAAAAATGAACTAATAGAGCTTAAGGTGCAATTGGATGAATTGTTGTCTAAAGGGTTCATAAGAACAAGCGTGTCACCCTAGGGAGAACTAGTTATCTTTGTAAAAAATAAGGATGGTACTTTGTGTTTGTGCATCGATTATCGTATGCTTAACAAAGCTACGATAAATAATAAGTATATGTTGTCACACATTGATGATCATTTTGATCAAATGATGGGAGTTATTGTGTTTTCCAAGATTGATCTAAGATCTGGATATCATCAGTCGAGGATTAATGATGAAGACATCTTTAAGACCGCATTCAGATTTCGATATGGAAATTATTTCATAGTTCTACCCTTCAGTTTAACAAATGCACCTATAGCATTTATGAACCTTATGAATAAAATATTTAGGGATTGTCTAGATAAATTTGTCTTGGTATTCCTAGATGATATTTTGATATATTCAAAGAATGAGGAGGAACACTATAGAAATTTAGAGATAGTACTACAAAGACTTAGAGAACACAAGTTGTATGTAAAACTCTCTAAGTGTACCTTCTTTTAGAAGAGGTACATTATCTTGGACATGTGATTTCAGTAGAAGGTATTTCAATAGATCTAGCTAAAATCAAGGTGGTGCTTGAATGGCCAATACCCAAGAATGTATATGAGGTTAGGAGTTTTATGGGTTTGGCGGGAAACTATAGAAATTTTGTGGCAAACTTCTCCAAGATTGCCTTTCTGATTATTTCTTTGCAAAAGAAAGGGAAGAAGTTTGAATGGGCTGAAAAGTACCAAGTAGCCTTTGAATTACTTAAAGAAAAGTTGACTACTGCACTGATTTTGAAGGTACCAGATCCTGAGAGAGAATTTATTGTTATCACAGATGCATCAGGAGAGGGCTTAGATGGTGTGTTAATGCAAGACAGGCAAGTAATTGCATATGAGTCAAGGAAGCTAAAAACTTATGAGAAAAATTATGTGTCACATGATTTAGAATTAGTAGTCATGGTTCATGCATTGCAAATGTGGAGGCACTACTTGTTAGAGAAACCCTTTGAGATGAAAACTGATCATCATGGGTTAAAGTAATTTTTTACTCAACCTAATCTAAATGCTAGGTAGAGAAGATGGTTAAAGTTAATAGTTGGTTGCGATTTCAATATCAGTTATATTAAAGGGAAAGAAAATCGGGTTGTCGATGCTTTGAGTCGAAGACGTCATATTGCTTCAATAGTTACAATTCAAACCAGCTTGAAAGGTCAAGTGTCACAAAAGTGCAAAGAGGATGAGTATTACTCGCAAGTTAAGCAAGCACTTACAAGCAATCCACAAGATGCTAGGTATGAAGTTTTTTATTTTGAACCTAACAAATTACTTATTTATAAATGAAGAATGTATGTATCTAACATAGAGAAGTTAAGAAATCTAGTATGGAAAGAATTACATGAAGCACCAACTCTTAACACCCTGGAGTGACAAAAATGTTGGCAGATGTAAAGCACTATACTTTTGGAAAGGGATGAAAGGAGATGTTTCTAGATTTGTAGCAAGGTGTCTTGAGTGTCAAAGGGTAAAGCAGAGAATCATCATCCTACAGGTTTGTTATATCCACATGATATACTGGAGAGAAAATGGCAAGTCATAAGTATGGATTTTGTGCAAGGGTTGCCTATGTCGAGAAACAAGCACAGTGTCATTCTTGTGGTGGTAGATAAGCTTACAAAAGTAGCACACTTTATACTCAGAAATCTAATTGATGGAGCACTTGTCATAGCAAGAAAATTTGTGCAAGAAGTGTTTAGATTACACGAAATACCTGAAAAGATAATATCGGATAGAGATGCATGAGTCACTTCTAGATTTTGGTAAATGTTGTTTTCTACATTAGGAACTCAGCTGAATATTAGCTTAGCATATCATCTGAAGATGGATGGACAAATGGAAAGGTTAAATAAAGTATTGGAAGACCTTCTTAGAATGTATTACATGGATCTGCAGTACAAGTGGGAAGATTGCTTACCCTTCGTGGAATTTTCTTACAATAATTTTTATCATTTTTCAATAAAGATGGATCCTTTCGAAGCATTATATGGTTGAAAGTGTCAAACTCCTATAAGTTGGGATAGACTAGAAGAAAGAGTAAGCCTTGGGCTAGAAATATTGGCCGAAATGGAATAACAAGTAAAAATTGTTAAGAAAAGATTAGCTGAGGCTAACGATAGACAGAAAAGCTATGCTAATGCAAAGAGAATACCCCAAAATTTTATTATAGGTGACAAGGTGTTGTTGAGAGTGAAACCTCACAATATTTCAATCAAATTTGGAAATTCTTCCAAATTGGCTCCATAATATGTAGGAAATTTTGAGATTCTTGAGGAAGTGAATCCAATAGCTTATCGAATTGTGTTGCCACAAGCTTTTGTCAAGATGCATAATTTATTTCATGTGTCATACCTAAATAAGTATATACCAGGTGATAATCATGTGATTGATTGGAATAATTTTCAGGTACAAGACCTCGGAGTGGTAACTCTTGAGCCTATCAAGGTGCTCAGAACACGTAAGCTTTGCTTGCATAATAGGGAAGTCTTGCAATACAAAGTCCAGTAGGACCAGTATGCAAAAGACTTAGGCACTTGGGAAGACTATGCTAAGATTCAACAAAAATTTCCTCATATTTTAGATACATTTGAGAATACTTAAAAACAATATGTTGTTTATGTGTTTGTTTTATGTTTCTACATAAAATCATCGAGGACAATGATTCACAAGGGGGGAGTATGTTACACCCCAATTGTGTATTTACTATTACTATGTAGGGTAAATGAGAATGTAATATGGATTCTGTAGATGAATAAATTGTTCTTGCACTTTTTTATCCATGGATTATGAATGAATGTTGTTTTATTTAAATGATATATGAAGAAATGCATATATGTGAAATGAATGCTCTAACTATGGAGATGTATTAAATGTAATGCATATTTTGTGAACAACTGACTATCGTGTGAATGTGTTAGTGGATGTAGGTATATGTTCATTCCTCCAATCAAAGGGGAAGTATCACTCAGGAGAAGATATTGGTTGGGTAACCGGTAACAACCTATTTGAGCTTACACACTCATAATAGAATGGTTATGTCAAGTTGTTATGTTGGATTTAGTAAGTCATACTTAGTTTGATGCGACTACATTAGTAAGGGTCTTATTTACTATTGAGTGCATGTTTGGATGATATTTTATGTTTGGAAGTTTATGAGTTTTTCCTTATATTACTATTCTTGTACTAATGAGTTAAAATATGTGAAATGTATGTATATGTATACATAATCATATTGATGATAAACTATACGCATATGCACATGGAACTATCAAATGGACCTAACGATATGTATATGTATATATATAGATATATTGCACATAAGAAGTTATCAATACGATAGTAATTGTGTATGGGTATGATGTACAATCGAATGTGTGTATATATATACATATATCCATATGTATACATTTAATGATACACATGTATGATGGGAAAATGAATATGCCATACAAATGCATCAATATATGTACACATACGTATACATGTACATAGAGGAATGTGTGTGTGTGTGTGTACAGAATCAATGTAATTATTGTTATTATGAGAATGTTAACTTGATTGTATTCATTTGTATATTGAATGTATACATACTTTATTGTCATAAGATATATATTTAGATATGTAAGTATATATGTACATATACATATATGTGTGTGTGTGTACATATATATATATATATATATATATGTATGTATATGTAAATATATGTATATATATTTAAATATGTTTATATGCATGGTAATCGATTAAAATAAGCAATGATTAGAGAATGATACATTACTTGGACTAAGGTTGATTTTATTTAACAGTTCCAGAGCATTACAAAGGCCGAATATGATACATATTGGCCAAAATTTAAGAGCGAACTATATACAACATATAGTGTAACAAACAAGGCGATATAATGAGTTTGACTTAGTTGATACTTGAGATATAATACATTTGACTTGGTAAACAACAATAAACATGGGATGCCCTATCATATGAAGACGGATTTACACAAACAACAAAGTAAATGTAGATGAAATGATAATAGGAAAAGAGTACAACATTTTAAGGAATTGGTCAAAGTTGATTAAATCAGATAAAGTGACTCATTTGTTGACATAGACTTGGTCGATTCATGCTATGTGTTACATTTTAAACATGGACCATTTCAAATAAGTAAAGTCACGCCTGAGTTTGGGGAAATGCTTGCTTTCTTGGTGCCATATTATGAAAGATCTATTTACTGTAGAAGTTCAATATGGGAAGTAATTGATTGTCACCTTTTGATCATGTGTTGATTGAAATAGTCATAAGTTGTTGTCAAGTTTAGAGGTCGACCTGTAGCTTTGTACATGTTGAGTAAGCCTTGTATTTGATTCCACCTTTTTACCAGTGAAGTGAGATACATTCCTTTTCTTTAGGCTGTGGAGTTTCCTTGTTGCAGTATAAATAGAGAGACATACTCTCTCATTTATTACGCATCATTCTATATTCTATTTCCACTTCATTACACATTTCTAATCTGCATTTTTAGTCTGCTATATTTGAGAGATCTTTGAGTAACTGTGAGAGAATTGAGTATTTTGAGAGAAGTATACTATCAACTTGTGAGATATATTATCAACTTGTGAGAGAGAGGTTATTGAGGTGTTGCTTGAGAAAAAAAAGCAAAGCTAATTGCTATTTTGGAGAGTTGAGCAACAATTAGTTAATTGGACAAGTGTTTAATAGGCATGAGGATAAATATTCCTTTATTTATCTTTATTTATAAAAGATTGAGTGTTTTGAATGTCTTGATTGAATACATGCATTAGGAAAATATAGTATTTACTTTGGAAAGGAATTAAAAGCTATGTTATTATTTTCTATGTTGTGCTTGTATTTACTCTATAATATGAGAGATTTCTTGTCATAAGTATATGTTACTAGATATGATTAAGTAGGAATAACTTAAGAGTTTTCCATAGCTAGTTATTCGTATAATTGGTAGTTTCCAAGTTACTCCTAAGGTTTGATTATCTATTAAGGGGAGCGTACTTGTTGTTATGCTTTTTGAGTAGATATATCGTTAAGCTATGGGAAATTGGAATAGATTGTTTCTAGGGTTAAAGACTACCCATTGATAGATAAACCTATACATAGTATATAGTGGCCTTAAGTCAAATCGAGCTTGAATAGTGTACATGAGTAGGATGACTATCACTCGAAGTATTGAGTGATAACACTTTGGACAAAGTAGTGTGATTTCCTTTGGATCCATTGTCAATTCACCATGATCCATTTATTTACATGCTAGTTCTAGATTGTGGGTTTACAAGTTCTAGCTATGTAGGACACAACACTAAGCTCAGTTGGTTGTCATTACGAGGTTACTCCACCAATCTCTTCATTGAAGTGTAGGGCCATCTATCGAATGATAGATGTACGAGGGACCGCATATGAGTTTTGTTTGGCAGAAAAGCGCTTGAGTGATGCTTCTCCTTCTCAGCAGGCTACAAGAAGAACAAGATTTGAAAGGAGGTTCTTGGACTATCTATATCTATTGTTTGAAAGCTCGGTTGAGCTTTGTATGTACTATGTACACATTCTTGGAATATTGTAATCATGAATTTATTATATTGGAATGAAATTGTTAGTGTTCATATAACTTTTTATTGCAATGGCTTGTTACATAGTTTAATTACTTGCAAAGTGAAAACTTAGGAAAATTTACTTTAGTGAACGGTTGGCATGTTACAATGAAAAATCGTCTTGAGGATTTGGTGGAGGAGCATATGTGTTATATTGTGGGATGGTAGATGATTTGTAGGTGGGATTTTGATATGAGGGGTGTTATATGGTGTGTAGAGTGGATTTTGATATTGTGTAGGTGATGGTGATAGTGGTGGAGGTATGCATGCTCGTTGTACATTTGGGTTCAAGTTGTTTTGTTACATGTTTGCGTTTATTTATTGGGGGTTGTAGTACAACCCTTGTTGTTGTTGTGTAGGCACTTCTTGTTGTTGAGCGTATTGTTGTGCTTGCAATGCTTGTTGTTGAGCTTGCTATTGTTGTAAGGCTTGAGCTTGTTATTGTTGATAGGCTTGTTGTTCTTGCAATGCTTGTTGTTGGGATTTCAACGTTATATTGTATTGGCTCGAAATATTTTGATTTTATGGAACATGAGGTGGATTTTGAGGGATCATGGTGTGAGTGAGTTTTGGGTTGATTGGATTGTGGGGTGGTTGTTGTGTGATGAGATTTTGAGGGTTATTTTGCGCTATCATTCCTTTTAAAATTTGAGATTGGGGTGGAGGAATGTAGGTTTGGGGTCCCATTTTATTTTGCACTACTTGGGGGACCAAAGGTTGAGATGGTGCCACTTGGTGTTGTAATATTAGTGGCACGCTTTGGCTTTGGATCAATTGATTGGAAGGGTTCCCTTGATTGTTTTGATGTTGGGGGACCAAAGGATTGGATGTGTTTCCTTTTTTTGTTTGATTTGGTACTAATGTGTTTGCTTGGTTGATGTGACTTGTGACCAAAGGGTTTCCTTGATTGATAAGATTCATGATAAATGGGTTAGATGTGTTTTGTGGGTTTGTTTGAGTGGCTTGTTGAACTAGTTGTTTTGATGTGTCAATTTGGGGGTATTTGGCTCACATGACTTTGTGTAATGTTAGGCACACTTTGGGTACTTGTGGTGGTGGAAGAATATGGTTGGGCACTAAATGTTGGTGTCCAAATTATGTTTTTGGGAAGGGTTGTGTCTTAAAAGCCCAAAATTGTGTTGCCTCCTAAATTAGGAGTGAGACCAAGGTTGGATCCTAGTCGACTTGTTAGACTAGTAGTCAATGGTTGACTTGGTACAAGCGATGAAGTTGGTTGAATTATAGATTAATTCAAACCTTGTACCAAGGGTTGTGTGATGGAAGCTCAAGGAATTGAAGCCATAGTTCCCAAGGGTTGTTCCCTAGTTATGTTCAAATCGAATGTTGAAGGGAGTTTAGCCCCTTCTTTTGCTAAGGCTAGCATATATTGTGTGGGGTTCTTCTTCATCTAAGTGTTGATGATATGGTGTGTTTTAGGATCTTGTTGTGCTTTAAGGAGTTCCTCTTTGGTGAGCTCATGAGGGTTATTCGTGACATCTTCTACTTCATACCCCATGTCTAGTGGATTTAGTGGTTGTTGTGATGGGGTTGAGTGGATCCTAGGATTGAATTCTTGTTGGTTGGGATCACTTGTGGTAGATGTATTTTTATTTTCCTCCATGTTTTTCTTGCGTTGTGATCTTATTGTTACCATAAATTATGGATCAACTATGGGAGAAGTGTGTTGGGATTTATATTGTTGGAACTCTCTAGTTGATTCAAATTTAGATAATAGTGACCCTTTAAGGTGTTTTGGACCAATGATGTGAGTGGATGATGAAAGGGGTGAGTGATATGGATGATGAACTTATAAACTTTAGACAACAGGTTAGACTAAAGGTTTGATGTTTGATGTTTTGGATAAAGATGGTTTGAGGTTAGACTTGTGACCTTTAGGATAAACTTATTCAAAAGTGTGATGGATAACTTGAATAAACATATGAAAAGGGTTCATTTACACACATATAGCTAAGCTAGGGGATTTTATTGATGATAACCTAAGTCTAGAATGTTGACGTGTCCAAAAGTTTCAAAGTTGTTCATGAGGTGAGATGTAAAATGTTTTGAGTCGGATGGGATGATTGATCCATGCTTTAAGATGGACTTTGTTTACAAGATCAAGGTAGTGAAAAACATGCTTTACCCTTGGAGTGATGAACCTAAGAACTCAATGTTTGGATGGTAGAACTTTGATACAATTTTTTCGTATGCATTTCCATGTTTTCTCTATGTTTCTTTGGAAGTCTAGATGTTTGAAAATGAAACCAAGATGTACATGCTTTGTGGGTCCAATTGAGTTAAGATTTGATTAATGAGATTTCTTTATTACCACATCAAAATTTCTTGATTAAGTTCAAACTACAATGTCTATGACAAGGCAAAATGTTTCTCGTAAAAGCTTGACACTATGGAAATCAAAGAGCTAAGCCATAGGTACCTAAGTTAACTTTGGAATAATGTGAATTGAGATATAAGACCAAATATTATGAAGCCTCAAAGATATTGTTTTGAAAAAAAAAATGTCTTTAAAGACGTGCAATAATATAGAGCTTTCCAAAGGTATTCACACTAACCAAATGGTTTAAAATTTGAAGTACATGTTGATGTTTGTTTGAGTTGTTTTGAAACCAAGCAATGCATTTCCTAACTTAATGGGTATGGGAGATATTTCACAAGTCTTCTTCCACAAGACTTACTAGTTTTTCTCAAGAAATCAGTCACTTTACAAACTATAGGAATATAGGTATGTCACTTCTTAGTAGGCTTACTTCATCCCCGAAGAAATGATGTAATATGAATCTATAGAGGGGTAAAATAGGCCATGTTAAGGAAATGTACCATCTTGACACACCTATCTTTGTACAAGAGAATTAAATCTTAAGCTTTATGCCTCAACTATAAACCGAATATGGTAAGTAACTTCTTGGAATGGTGTTATTCTAATGCACTACTTCAAAGGACATTTTGAAAAATATGGTTGGCCTCTAGACAAGGTTTTTAGTGACACCATGAGCACTGTGATGCATAGTTCATACGTAAGCCACTAAAGGCTTAGTTGCTCTTGCCTAACCCATTATGGTTGGGCGAGGATGAGGCATAACATGCTATTCTCACCCAAACATAAGCTACTTTCTTTTGATTTCACAAACTTTGTATAGCCCATCGATAAATGTGCTTTTAGAGTCGCTCATATGAGTTCTCCATTGCAGGATGTATCTCATTAGCAAGCCCTTATCTAATAAAGACAAGAAAATTGCTATTTCTCTTCACCCAATATCACACAAAGTGTAAGAGGAGAGGATATGTAGCAAGTTCTTGGGGTGACTCAAAAAAAGTTTGTAAACTTAGAGTGTTTCTCTTCACCCAAGATCACACAAAGCACAAGGGGAGTGGATGCTCACTAAAAGTTTACACAAGTATGGCAAGCACAAAATACACTCATTCTTTTTAAATCCTCAAAGACAATGATGACTTCATTTTAATAGCACCAAACTGAAGTATGAATTTGTGTTGTTCAATTTTAAACCGACATTACAATGGTGAGGATGTTTGGGTTCAATTTTAACCAACTTTGAAAAATCATAGCATTGTAAATTTTAAACCCAATTGAAAGCTATTTGTCCTAAAGAATGAATTAAAGCAATATATGATGGGTTATATCATCCCATAAGTGTTTAAAACACTTTTACAATAAAGACAAAGTGATACTTTGCTTCTTTACTTTAAGATTTTTCTCCTCTCGAAGCCTATGAATTTAGTTAGCCTTACAAAAAAAAGCCAGAAGTCAGTAAATGATCAGAGAATGGATTAAATTGAAAAATCAAAGCAAACATGGAAATCTTAACTCTTTGTTTTACCTTACAATAGTGTCAATGTGCCACAAAATATTTGCTCTATCAGATAGCAATAGTACCGTCATATTTCAATAGTGTGACCATTTGTCAATATCGCTACTTTGGTGAATTTCAATAGTGCCTCTTTATTAAACCTACAAAAAACCTAGAATGATCAATAGCACCACAATATCAATAGAACACCTCTATCAAAAAAAGAAAAAGTGCCACCATAAAGCAATAGCGTTGCTATATATCAAAAGTGTCATTGTGAAGCAAAAGCACCACTTTGATAAATTGCAATAGCACCGCCCTACCTGCAACCTGCAAATCACGGGAAACTCAAGTAAAATTCGTCAAATTTGGTTAGTTATGCCCTCCTTCTAGCTCAAAAATGTGAGCATAATCATAACCTAAGCTAAACATGCTAGATCTAATATATTTTAAGCAATATCTAACTAGTTAAGCTAACTCCTAATGAAATTCTTCAAAACAATGAACAAAGAAACCATTAAAACATGAAACAAACCAGAATGCATAATGGAAACTATTCTAATGTCTCAAAACTCATCCCATTGGGGGTTTGGTTCTACATTGATATGGAATATTATCCATTTCCCAATCCCTTTGATGAAGCAAGCTCAAAGATGGGTGTCATTGATGAAAATAATCTAAAATGGATACAAGATTAACTAAATATGGATGTTAAATGCTAAAATGGATGCTAATGGATGAAAGTGAGTATGAAAATGTGCAACATAACTTTGCTAAAATGGAAGTGGATCCCTTTCTCATAGAAATGGGGTGTATTTATAGGAGAAAATGGTGAATCAATGACTAAGATTAATTTGGTCAATCAATGGATGAGAGCAATGAGAGGTGAAGGCATGGATCAAGGATTCTCATCGATGGATGAGAATGCAAGTTGACAAGGATCAAGGATTTTAATCAATGACTCTCATTGATTCAAAGAAGCACACTTCCTAAAAATTAGAAAGTTATTAGGAATTTTGTTGCAAGATATTCCCATTCAAATGGAGGAATATTATAGGAGAATATTCCCTTGCAAGTGGGAGGGTGAAAGAAATTAGCCAATTAAGTAATTTAAGAAATTAATTAATTGTACAAGATGGAGGGAAATTAGGGATTTCAATTAAATAATTAACTTATTTAATTAAAGGGGGATAATGATATTTAATTAACTAATTAGAATTATTTAATCAAATGAGAAGGCTTATGGGGTTTAATTTAAATAATTCACATTATCCAATTAAACAGGATGAAAACTAGTGTGAAAGGGGGGAATTAACCTAATAAAATTGATTATCAGATTAATAGATGAAAATGATCAATTTAATTAAACTATGATTATTCAATTAAACAATAAAAAAGAGAGGTGAATTTAGGACGAAATGGTGTTAGTACTCAGATTTAGATGTGCAATATCAGTCAGGACAATTTTAAGTGTCTACAGTTACCAAACAAAGTTCAAATTAAAGGTAAATGAGAAAATACATGATATACCATCTAAGTTGTTTCTTTCAAAGAATATGTTACATTTGACACATCTACATCATAATTTTGTTCATAAATATACCCTTCATGGTGACATGGAAAATCCCATAGGTGACATGGATTTTAGTGACACATATTCTAAGCATATAGAGATAGACCCTCTTGATGGTGAGGAATTCATTGGTTAAACCTCCTTTTTCTCGTCTCTGTTCTTGTACATGTTACATAATTGACTTTTAAACCATGCTCTTTTCTATGCTTCTCTCTTACTCTTTTCACCTAGAGGACAAGGTTATTTATTTTATGGAATACATGCATCCATGATTACTCAAACTTAGGGGCAAAAAGTGGAAGCATCTTTCTAGTTCTATCTCACATGCACATATGTCACAAAAGGTAAGTATCCCCTATATACATCTTTGATTTTATTATTTTATTTTAGATTTCTCATGTTCATGCTTTTCATTTGGTTGTATCATCCTTATGATTACTTTTCATATAATTAGTATCATGTTATCATAGTTTTTTTCTAAAATATTTATCTATCCTTAATTTGTACACACCACCCCTTCATGAAACACAAGAAATTAAGGGGGCATATTATTATCAATCACTTTCAAGTTTATACGTAGTTCATAGGTAAAATCTAGATCATGACTTCAATTATTGTGCTTCTAGTTGTGTGTCTTTTTTTACATTGGTATCCTTGCTCATGTAGATTCATGTGCACATCAAAGTGGGGATAACATGTAAGGGTAAAAATTGCATACCTTACACTTTTATCATTTCTTTTACACCATATTGCATGGAAGTCCTAATTACACTACTCTAACACATATGACTTTAATTGATTTGGTGCTCTTATTTACCTTAAACTCATATTGACCATTAAGAACAAGATCTAACACTTGCTAAGATAGATTTTTGACATAAGATCACACATTCTTATTCTAGGTTCAACATTTGTATTTTTTTACCGATTTGACTTTTTTATTCAAAATTCAAATTTCATAATGGGCCCAAGCCAATCACCTTCCAACTAGTCATTATTCATCATTTCCTATACCACAAAAATCAAATTATGTGCCTAGGACAAGTATAAAAGGGCATCCTTAGGTCATTTACATTAATCAAACTCCTAAAAGATCTATCATTAGGACAACCCCTCCACACTATCCATCAAAAGGATCACTTAATAGTCACTATTTAGCTTTCAACATTAGCCACATCAACCCTTGCATCAACATAGCATAAAACCTTTTTCCTTGCACTAATTCATTCTAATATAAATGTTGCATTACATTCTATTGTTGCATCATTCTCAAGTGTTAACTACCTAGCATCATCACATACACTTCAATAATATTTGCTTTTTTGCTTGTTATCTTCCAAATCTTTCCAAAATATTAAAATTAGTCAATAAAATTTATCTAACATGAAGAGTCTTGCAAAAAAGATCCAAATGATGTTCATCAACACCACTAGGTTTTTCATTATAGGTACAACCATTAGGTAAGTATCTCTTATGTAAGTATAGAGGATTTGTAAACATAAAGATTAAATTTACACAAGAAGGACTAATCCATGGGTCATGGTCAAATTTGCAACCATGTGGTTCAATTGAGCTCTATGGAAGTGTCCCAAGTACTTAAACATTTTTAGGATCCATTGAGCTTAGTCATTTTGATCCATTCATAAAAATTCTATATTTTAAGTCTTAATAATAGTCATCTATATTTTCCATCTCTACTTTTAAGGTACATTTTTACTAATTTTTTTATTCTCATTTAGAAGTAACTAGGTATGTGTTCTATCTTAGCTCTTTATCAAGGGTAATTTGATTATTATTACTTTATTACATTTATTTATGTTAAATCATTTATATAGGGATATTTTATTTCTTTGTAATAAAATAAGTTACATTTGAAATATATAATTTATTTAAACATATTCTCCATTCTTCATTAAATACAATTCATTAAGATAAAACTCCTTCACAATTACAATAGATATATACCCTACATTCTCTCAAAACTCTTCCATATTATGTCCCTTAATCGTAAAATTATTCTTGACTTCCCTATACTCATTGTTGCAATATTTAGTCATGGAGGGTTGACATAATTAAGTCTTTGAGTGACTACTTCATTCTTTTGAACAACAATCACTATGGTTACAACTTATGTTGTATAAAATGAAACTTTGAGCTATGTGCACACAAAGATGTTTACAAATGATTTATATTTGTTGTTGAAATGCACAAGTTGATAATTGTAATTACAATTTTATTTATTCTTCCCAATCATATAACCATCTATAACAAGTTATTACTCATATACAATGGGGGTTTCTTTACTTGTTGGTGTGTGTGTTATATTTAATGATGTCTTCATAATTTGTAAATGTGACATATTTTTCATTGTTAGGAGACTCATAAATCATATGGCTAACTATTTTTATAGCTACAAATTATATGACAAGGGGTAATCCAAAATGTACGAATGGACCTCAATTTTAAACCTTTTTAACATTAGATACATATAAGTTGTTACACCAATAAATTCTCCATACATTTATTTTTTACTAATTAACACTACTTTAACCTATGAGTCCATAACACCATACCTTTTTTTCATAATTATTTCTATTTGATTGAGGTGGAACTTATCCATAGTAGTTTAGATTAGGTGGGAAATAGTTTAAGTTTACATTTGGCAACAAACTCCTATCCAAATACTTGCATGACAAAGTCCACACCTCAAATCCATAGCAACAAATCTAGTCACTTGAATTTTCTATTATGTACCAAGTGCATCCCCATCTAATAGAGGTGGAGGTTCAGGGTTAGATTTAGTGTTGAGGATTATAACTATCCAACATTCTAGATGCACTTTTTATACAAATAATTATTAGTAAAAAGTTGAATATATCATATATTATATTTAATCTAATTAATTATTAAGCCGAGAGGCTTCCTACAGTTTCAGTACAACATGTAAAATTTGTGTACATACAAATGTTAGATTAAATCTCGGATTGATAACACATCCTCACCTTTCATTCACATAAATTTTGAAAAACTGTTTTGAGTAAAATAAAGGTGAATAAATGAAACGTGATTATCTCGGCTTCATGAAACATGATTAATGGATGTGAAGGCCATTTCAAAAATCATGGTTATGGTGTAAATAGAGGCATTCTTCGTACTAAATGGGCTTGGAAAATCCTTATCGTAACCGTTATTCTATTAGGTGACTTCTCTCATTTTTATGCAATCCAAGCTCATATTACAGGTGCTGAGAGGTTTAATACTGCTAAACATGTGAAGGGAGTTCAATTTGGAGTGAAACAATGGTTAACAAATTGTTGTGATTTTCTTGCTAGTATTGTATGCTTTTGTGGATCAATTTGGTGTTGAAATAGGTAGATAAAATTTATTTGAAATTGCATTGTAAGCATAATGTGTTTCTTTTGAGGTTTTTCAATCAATATTTTGTTCCTTGTAGTTTTTAATAGTTTAGGGTGTATATCCTTGGTCCTCAACTAATTTAGTTAGATGGGTTCTTTGTTTATTGAGTGATTTTTGAATGAATAATATTTTTGAGGATTCTCTTATGCTTTTGTATCCATGGTTGTAGAGGTTATGGAAGTCTAGTCAATTCCAATTGGAATGATCTAAATTAGCACAAAACTTGGAGGCATGAAGAGATAATGTGTCAATGTTGTTGCATGCACTCCCTATAAAACATGACTTGAACTCATATGCTACGATGTAATGTTTAGTGGGATAATGCCATCATTGAACTCATGGTACACATTTGTTGTGTATCCACTAGTGCTAAACACAACAGTCGAGACTTTATGATTAGATGAACATCATAAATCAACATGGAACTATTATGGACTGCCTTACACTCCAAAGTTACCTCCCTCACCAACTCTAACTTTAAATTCCCATTTACGTGGATAAGGTCTTATCTTCTCCCTTATTCCATGACTGTTCCCATTGACAACATTTAGCAGGAATAAACTCAACAAATATATGTTCGAGTGTGAGAGCGATCACTAATAATTCATCCCCCATCTGATTTGTAAACCCTTGACATTTTAACTTCCCCTTCTTGGATTCTTTTTAAAAGTCCAAATGAAAACCATAAACACTAAGGGGAATGCTCTATCAAACCCTAATGGTCATTGTCCTATGGGTTTCAAAGTGGTGGGATAAAGAGTGCTGTTGTGTTTCCCTTTTATTTATTGTTATAATAATCAATTAAGAATACGATATTTGCTATTTATTAATTTATTATATTTTTCCATTTTCCAGAGGCACATATTTATAGTTTTTATTTTATGATACCATTTTAATTTATTACATTTTTCAATTTTCACAAGCATATATTAAAAATAAATATCTAAACAAGGATATCTCTTGACTTATTATATACGAATTATATATATATATACATACAAATTATATATATATATAGTTTTGGTAAAATTATAAGTCTAAAATACTAAATAGACATGGTGAAAATAGATATATAATAACAACTCTCAAGTACTTGTCTTTTTAGTATTGTAAAAGAAGTCATGAGTAGCATAGTTGCATTTCAATTTATTTCTTATAACTATTAAATATATTCTAATTAATTATGACCCTAATCTTAATTTAATTACAAAATTTATATAGTTATAATTGTAACTTAATCTATATAATGATAATTATAATAATAGACTTAAATCCCAAACCTATTTTTTTAATAATTTAGAAATATTCTATCTCTTATGAACCAAAATTAATTTAAAACGTTTTTCATCATTAAAACATAAAAAAACATCAAAATTGAAGAGAAACACTATATTATAAATAAAAATGAAAAAAACTATTTAAAATAGCTATTTATTTTTTAAATATAAAAACATCAAAATATTACAATATATCTTAAAATAGAAATAGTAAAAAATCTAATATTTACTACATTTTGAGAATAAAAAAAAAAAAAAATTACATGCATAAATATAAAATTTATGTATCTATATAGAAACTTTCCCACATATTTTATATAAATGTCCCTGCATCTCTACTTTAGAAAAGATAAATATTTTTTGTTTCAATTTTTCTCTAAAAACACATTTATTAATAATTAATTAAATGTCACTAATTGCAATAGTAAAAATATCATTTGTGTATACATAAAAATCTCCTTTATACTTAAATTTCTCAAGGACCCATCTATCATATTATTAGTTAAAAATTATTTGAACCCTTTAAATCTAAGAAAAATGTTCTAATTACAATTGATATCAATTATACACTTAAAAAAAATTGTATATCCAACAATCAATATTTATTAATTAAATAAAATTTAGAATATATTTATTATAAATTTCAATTAATTAATAAATATGATCAAATGTCCACTCTATTGTCAAATAAACATTGCCAACAACAAAAAAACACTATAAATATAAAGTATCGCATGACCATTCTTGGAATCAACATAACTCTCTAAAAAATGAGATGTATCATATTACTGGATAAAAAAATTATTTCTTAAAAATATTCAAATAATCGCAATATAACTGTTATACTGCAGTTATACATTTTTTTATTGGAATAAAAGCTTTATTAAAAAAGAAAAAATTATAAATGAAGATAACTATAGAGTAGGAAAAATAGGAGATTGTTCAAAGCAAAATAATCCTCCAACAAAAACTATCTCTTATTGACAAAAAGACTAGTGTATGGCTCCATGTTTTAAACATAGGAATCTAGACAAATATACACATCAACAACTAAGCAAAACCCTTCAAATCCCATAGCAGACCCAAAGCATAATTGAGGTCAACATGCCTGTAATTGTTTGGCAAATAGGCCAGACAGGACCATTGGCATTGGAAAACCCCAGTTCCATTCTATGTCCATTTGTTTGAACTTAACATCTCTTTTTTGTAGATGTCACAGTTGTCTCCTCTATGTACTCCATAGAAAATGGGGTGTATTGCCTTGACACCATATACTTAAGACTGCCCAAGTTTGTCCATTGCCAACTTGCAGAAAAGTTGTTGACTGTACATGATAATGGTAAGAAAAAATCAAATCTTGAGTGCAATGTGAGCCTTCTACTTAAAAAATAACAGGGATAAATTTCTTAAAAAATCTATGAACAGTTCAAATAACAACATTGACGAATACAAAAACCAAGGATGTGATTTTCCATGTTGCTTTGAGTAGGTGAATCTTCAGAGCATCCAATTCACTGTCATTACTTCCATTGATCCCATTGTTAAGATCCACTATCATAGCATATGTTGTGAAAACAATGATGAGGACCACCATCACCATCACCCCTCACCATAGTACCTAGTGCAACCAACTGCAAGGGGGTGGGAAAAATATATTACAACAAGTGAAACTACTGCATTCACATTCAACCTCATCTAGGTCCAAAAGAACAAGCTCCAACCTAGTAGCCTCCACAACAAAGGATATCCTTCTCCACCCAAGTAAAGAGTAAACATACCTCTTGCAAGAAATTTGTTAACCTCTGGGTCTAACAGGGTCTCTAAAGTTGCATCCAAAACCAAAAGTTTTTTCCTCAAACATATTGAATTGCAGTTGGAGAACACTCAAAAGGGACTTGAGATATTGATTGCTCTAGGTGGCAGATTACAAGAGGGTTAGATGAGAAGAGAGGCTTGTACAAATTATCAAGCTTTCCATTTGGACAGTATAGAACGTGAGAGAGAAGGTAGCTAAACATTGAAATTTCTAGATGTGCTTTAAGAAAATGTGTCTGAAGGTCTGAGTCACAACATTGTGTTGTGAGGAGAGGCCAAGAAGTGTCACTTTCCAAGACCACACCTTTGGACACAGAGCCAAAATATTAGAGAAGATATGCCTCCATAGACGTCCATGAGGAAAATACTAGAAGGCATGTTTAATTGTCTCTTTTTAGCATAGAAAGGGAAAGATAAGGATGAGGGGATGAATGAAAGGCATTTGCCAATTGGTAATTTAATGTGTAAAATTTTCCAGGTTGTCAATTGGCTTTGGGCATTAGCTTTAGAGTTCAAAATATGAGCACTCAATTTGATCCACTTAGTATGGGTGAACTTGCAATGCCATTTGAGATTGAGGTGGGAAGATAGGCCAATGGTGGGTAATAGATATTTATAGATGAATTTAAGAGGGAAAGCATGAATTTTTTTGTTACATGGCTATTTCCAGTCAGATAGAAAGTTGTCATGGTAAGGGGTGGACAATAGGCTTTTAAGCTCATGGGAGACAAGCTGATGGATTTGCAAAATTAGTGGTCTATACGCTAGAGAGTTGGAATTAGGAATGAAGGGAATGCCATGATTTCTAATTAAAGCTCATCAGATCCCATAAATCACACAAGGTTTGGATACCTTTTTTGAACAATTGTTTTCCCTTAAAGACTATATTTTCAACAAGTGGCATATTGTTAAGCTGAACCAAGTGGTTCCACCAAATGGATGAAGAGGCGAAACTTAACCCTGTCTCAAGGACTGATCATACCAAACTAATTCTTTTGAGGTAATTTGCCAAGCCTTCCAAATGGAGTTGAAGGGAGCAGAACCATGAGTCTTAAAGTAGGGTTAAGCAAGAGCTTATCCATCCAATTGACAAAATCCCATGCATTTCTAGCTATAGCAGTTTGGATATGATTATGAACCAATGTTTCTAAGGGGCATCTCCATCTAGGGCTTGGATAATCCATTTGGTAGTGAGGAAAATTCCCTAAGAGAAAGGGTCAATGATTCCCAAACCTCCTTTATCCTTCAGTTGACTGTAGTCGACCCACGAAGTAGCAGGTAACCCTTTCTTGTTTCCCCACTTAGCCCAAAGGAAATTTCTAATGAGCTAGGTCAACTAATTGTAACATGATTTAGAAGGTAGCCAACATGAGGAAATGTAGACATGGCTAGCAAGGAAAATTTTGTTGGCAACCTGGATCCTTCTAGCCACAGAAAGAAATTGGTTGGTCCAATTAAAGAGTTTATTTCTAATTTTGGCCAAGAACCACTTCCACATATTTGTGAGAGAAACTCTAATTCCAAAAGGTATCCCCAGATATCTTGCGATGGTACCATGTTTCACCTCTCTCCACTCACTCAGAATCCAAGGAGGGCGAGGATTGGAGCCGGTCATTATAAAATCAATTTTGTGCATAGCCAATTTAGAACCTGAAATAAAACAGTAAAGGTCCAAAATGTCAAGCATATTGATCATTTCCTCTATAGAGTTCTAAATGAAGATCATGCTATCACCAACAAAATGAGAGTTAAGAGTTGTAGTATTTTTTGGAAGCATGATGCCTCTTATAACCTTATTATTAAGGGCATGTTGAAAAAGATATCCCAAAGCAACAACAACAAGAACATATAAGAACAAAGCTAGAAGACATCCTTGACAAATAGACTTTTGTAAGAGGAATTGAGGAGAAAGGATACCATTTATAGCAACTTTGACATTTGCATCCATACAAAGCATTCTGATTTTCTCACAAAATCTTAGGCCAAAACCAATCTATTTTAACATCTTAAGGATAAACAACCAACAAATGGGATCATAAGCTTTATCAAAGTCCAACTTAATTCAACAAGAGAATCTTGAGTTGATTGTTGAGCCCATTCTGCAGTTTCCCAAGCAAGAACTAAATTATCTAGGATGAGTCTGCCACCAAGGAAACCAATTGTTCGGGGCAAACTATCTCTTGAGTGATATGTTTGATTCTTTGAGCCAAAGATTTAGTAATTATTTTGTATGACGTGTTGAGGAGAGTGTTGAAAATGAAGGTAAATTTGTAGCTTAAAACTTGTACAACTATCATATTGTAGATCTAATTAAGTGTTCTTTGTCACAATAATTTGTGCATGATTAATCTATTTAGATCAGTTTTACCAATTGTAGAAAGAGACAAAAGATAGAAGTGACACAACATATACATGGAGAAACCCTTTCAGGAAAAAACTCCACCAGAATCAATAGTGCTTGTATTATTTAACCTTAGAACAAGATTACAATAACACTGTATCAATTCTTGATTGACATGCTTCCATGCCTTCAATAATCCTTCTTCACAACCTACAATAAACTCTCTTTGACTCTCATTGAACTCACCTAAAACTCTCATACACTTGCTGCAATTTATAGACAATTCTGAGCATGTAAACTCACATAAGAGTTATCAATATACAAGAGATAAACTCTCCTCACAAATATCTATGCCCAAACTGTGCAAGTAGAGCTTCACAATGTAACTTGAAGCCAAAACCAAAGTCTCTTCAATTTAGGCATCCCAAATTGAACACTTAATTGAACTTTGGATAAGAAGATATCTTGCAAGCATCACCTCAAAGTTGGCGCCCAAGAATGGGCCCACTTAACTGAACCTTGTAAATATCTTTTCATGCAAAAGGTGTTAACTAAAAGATGTGAACTTGGGTGCCCAAGGTGGGTCCAAGTCAATCTTAGTTAACTGAAACATATCTCTCCACCAATTCATGCAAACAACATGCATGATTGATCATCCCCACTTAATTGAAAGTATCCACCTGTTATCTGTCATGCAACTGAAGTTATTAGTCATGCAACTCAAGTCAACTAACATGAAACTCAAGTCAACTAGCATGCAACTCCAAATAACTACATGCAACTCAAATCAACTAGCATGCAACTCAAGTCAACTAGAATGCAACTCAAAATAACTACATGCAACTGAAGATAATTGAACCATAACTGAACTGAATTGAACTGAATTGATAATTAACTAATAGTGCCACTCCACTCTTGTAAATATCAATCCCTATTTTGTAGGAACAAGACATACATTACTGAGGTGTTACTAATCCTCCAAACAATTAACTGAAACAAGGTGGGTTCCACCTTCCATGTGGGTGCCCCATGTGCTCCTATCTTGTAGGAGCTCAACAGGGAAGTCCCCACATGTTCCTATTATTTACGAATAATTACAAATGTCAAATTACATGTTCATTTCATTCAAATTTCATCTCTTTCTAATCTTAGTGTTGGGGAACACTTTCCAAGGACTTAGGAGATACATGAAATATGTTTAGGATTGCAATTAAATGGCATCCTATTCCCAACAGAGAGTAATAGGTCTCCAACCATTAATGGTGTCCCCCTTCCTTTTGGGGATAAGCTTAATCAACCCTTGGTTGATGATGCTTCCTAAAGATCCATTTTCTATTCTTTCAAGGTAAACATTAAAAAAATCCTCTTAGATGTGGGGCCAAAGAGCTCTATAAAACTCAACTAGAAGGCCATCTATGCCAGGACTTTTTTCCAAGGCCATGCAAAGGAGCGCTTCATCGATTTCCTCTAAGGTGAGGAGGCAGTCAAGAAATTTACTATAATGAGAGTCACTTCTCTTGGGAATATAGCCAACAATAATTTATTCTAGATAAGGATGAAGGATGTCATCCTTAGAATCATCAGTAAAAATGTTTGTAAAATGGTCATAAAAGGTGTTCATGATGTCAGAATGGTTGCTTTGCAGGCTGCCATCAACAGTTTTAATAGCAGAAATGCACTCACTTTTATGTTTATGTTGAAGGTATTGAAAGAAGAATTTGGAGCTCTTATCTCCATTGTAATCTAGCTCGAATTTGAGCACCTTTGCCTCTATAAGCTGCCAAATTACGAAGAAAATTTTCAACATTGATCATTGCTTGTTGAGTAGTGTTGTAATGGGGGTTGTAGGCTAAAAGAGAGCACCCATGTTCAAGCTGGCCTTTGAGAGTTTTCTCTAATCTGTGGCGCTTAGTTGCTGCCCTTGTACCATAGTCTCGAAGGAAGGTAGTACATCTAGCAATCATATTTTCCCACCAGCTGATCTAGTTGGCATGTTGAGCTTTGGGTTCTGACTTCCAAATTGCTAGGAGGCCATCTATACAATCTTGATTATTAAGGTGGGAAATATTCAATTTGAATGGAAGGTCTTTATGGATGGGGTGGAATTAGAGAAGGAAAGGGTGGTAATGATGGGAAAGTGGTCGGAGAAGGTTGTAGATAGGTTTAAAGAAACAAGACGACCATTAGGAGAAGGTAGAATGGGGAAATTAATAGATATATAAAAATGATCTAACTAGCTCAATTTACTAAGGGGACCTTCACAATAGTTGCTCCAAGTAAACCAATGAGGCATTTGAAGATTTCTTTTTCTGAGAAGAGGATCATGGACACCGAGGGAGTTTCTAGTTAAAGTCCAAGCTTCAAGCTCAGGATGCAATAAACAAGCCAAGGACAACCAACTATAGTTAGAAGGGTGCTCAACCATGTTAAAATCACCCCCCAAAACCCAATCAATAGTAGGAAGATTAATGTATAACCATTCCCAAAGGGCAATTATTTTGGTAGGTGCATTGGGAGCATAAATAGAGCAAAATTCTACAATCCTATCCTTGAGAAGAGTGGTGACCCAGACACAATGGTTGTTTGGATCAGCACCAGAGACAACAATATGCTTAGCAAGCCACAAAGTGAGGCGCAAACTTCCCACCACCACTATCATTATGGTTGGTATGCAAGAAACGAGCTTCAGGCCAAATGGTAGCTAAGGTCATGTCAAGGAGGACTGCACCAACTTTCACTTCTTGGAGCATGAGAACATTGAACTGATTATTCTATACAAAATGTTTGACTTGAAACTTGCATGTGGGAATAGATAGACCCCGCACATTCCAAGACTTAATTTTACAATTCATTAGGTGGAGTTAGGGATGTCTTCCTCGACTGACTGCAACTTGCATGTGGGAATAGATAAACCCCACACAAAATGTTTGACTTGAAACTTGCATGTACAAAATGTTTGACTTGAAACTTGCATGTGGGAATAGATAGACCTCGCATGTTCCAAGACTGCATTTTATAATTCATTAGGTGGAGTCAGGGAGGTCTTCCTCGGCTGACTGCAACACGTTGAATTAATTTACTGCTGCACCATCGCGGTTGTCCACCATAGGACTGTTAGAAATAGGGTCAAAAAGAGGGGCTTGATCTATAGGCATTTCAAAGGCATTATGAGATTGAGTCATATCATGATTATTTGAAGGAAGAGGGGAATTATTGCTGCGAGGGGGGTCTCTTTTTTTCTCTTCGATGCTCTGGGCTTTAAAGACAAAATTACATCGTTGAAGGATGATCTTTCAGAAGCAGAGGGTGAGTGAATAGGAGAGGTGGGTGACGGGGGCGAAGAAGGTTTAGGCATGACAGAGGTTTTGTGAAGACCCGAAGAAGAGGGGGATTGTAGGGGTTGGGGGGTCTTGTTAGAAATTTGTAGCCCCACATTAGAAGGAGCAGTGGCAACATGGTCAACATCTGGACGAGGTGGAGCAACTTTGGGTTTGCGAAAGGGACAGCCATGGATCAGGTGGCCCTCCTTGCGATAGTAAAAACAAGCGTTTGGTTTATTGAGGTGAGCCAAGCGCCATTCAACTTCAAAGCTAGGCCCAAGGAGGTTGATTGAGCTGGACAGAGGTTTAGTTAGATCCATTTCAATACATGCTCTAGGGTGAGAATGTAGACTTGCCCATTTATTCAAGTGTTGTTTGCACCACAAGACCTTGCCCAGCTATGTTGCAATGTCTTGTAGGAAAGGACGAAAAGCAAAGTTAAGAAAGGGAAATTCAACCCACATGAGATATTTTGATTTGGTTATGCCTTCATGATGGAAATCCAAGTCCCAAGCTTGCATAACAGTTATACATATACTCAAACTTTTTGAAATGATTCTACACATTACAATATTTAAATTCTAAAGTTTTTCAAATTGATACCAATTATACACCTAAAATCACTAAATATTAATCTCTATCAACACTCAATTAATTAATAAATATGATCAAACTGCCCAATAGACGTTGCCCACAAAGAGCAACACTATATATAACATCTGAAGCAACCCGTTACGATCCTCGCAGTCAATAACACTTGGAAAAAGGAATGAGATGTAAGGAATTCGAACCGTCGAATACAGAAAATCACATCTGCAGTCCTCTGTTTTCATATCAGCAGCAGAAATTGCAAGTGATTGAAGGATGGATGTTAAAGCCGCAGCCCGTTCAAAAAGAGCTCAAACACAGAGAGCCAAATCCAAGCATAGCACCAAACATACCAACAATTCTCAAGAGCACAAGAAAAAGGAACCTCAGAATACCCAAGACCACAAGAAAAATGAGGCTCAGCATTCCCAAGAACACAAGGGAAAAAAGGCACAGCCGGGCCAATCCCCACATCTTCAAAAAGTTTCCCAATTCCAAATTGCAAAACCCTCGCCTAAAGAGGCTCAACAGGGCCAATCCTCACATTTTCAAGAAGTCCCCCAACTCCAGAATGCAAAACCCTCGTCAGACCTCCCTTCAAATTGGGACCGCTATGAAGATCCCGAACAAGGCGAAGATGTTCCACCACAACAAGAGAGCGAACCCATCAAAAGCAAGGGCGCAGATTATGCCTATTTGATTTCGCAGGCTCAGGAGCAAAGCGGATTTGATGCCGTCATGCCAGGTCTGGAATATTGTCCTCAAATATCGCATTTGAAGTCTTGTTTTCTTTTGCAAGTCTTTTGCTGTCATTTTTCATGATACTTTTTGGGTTAGGGATTTGTTTTGGAGGACACCTGTTTCATATTTAGCATGCTAGTTCTAAAATTATCTGGGTTCATTTTTTTTAGTTTTTCGTTTTCTTTTTTCTTAAGTAATTCTCCGTTTTAAATTTTTATGTGGTAATCTTTAGCTGAGTTCCACGACCTAAGATATTTATTCTGTCAAATTCACCATGGACTTGGTATGCCGCACTCAGCGAGTTGATTTGACTCTGCTATTTCTTTCGGTTTCAACACTTCATTGTGTATGGCGAGATCTTTTTCTGCTTTTGACTATAAGGGAGAAAGGCCGAGTGGAGAGAGAGAGGGAAGGCTGAGGATTCAAGGGACACTCGTACTTTAGGTAATAGGAAGCAGTGCCTGTGTGTGCCCCAGTAAATAGAAACCGGAAAGCCTACATTAGGTTGTTTCTGCTTTTGACTGTTAGGGAGAAAGGCTGAGTGGGAGTGGATCAAGGAATTCCTTTTTCCCACATTATGAGTTATGGAAGAATTACACGGAGGAAACAATATTAAGGTCACCTATTTGATCTATATTTAGCTGCCTATCTACAGCCTCATCTCTCAGATTTTGATATTCCTAGCGGTTGAACTAAACAACTACATTAGAATACTCTTCCCCATAAAATAAACAGCATAGAAGGCATTACTGAAGTTAACTCCTATTGACCTAACGTATGGAAAAATATTTTATTTGATATGTTTTTATATTTAGTTGATAAATGATGCAAATACATTGACCGAGCTCTCTTTCCTGTGGATAAGTCTACACCAGGCAACTTATTTTTTCTATTCTGATATTTGTTTGATAACAGATGTTCCACTCCTCTATATTCTACATATTTAACATAGATATATAATGTCTGTTGGGCTCTGTTGAGGTGCAAATTCCAGACCATAGTTGTGGAAATTGCCAAAAAAATTCCCCGAAAAGAATTGCTGGCTTTTTGAATTAATTGATCAGCTGAAAAAATCATTCAAAAATCATGATTTAATCGGGAAAAAATCAGGAAAATTGCAATTAACTGTGATCTATTTGAAAAATTGGCACACCTCAATTTCTTTAATTTTTTTTGCATTTTAAAACTTTTGGATGTTTTTTCCCCTATTTTAAAAAAAATCTGCATTTTTCATGCCAATTATATCTTGAGTTTCTTCCCAATTAATTGAAAAACTCTTTATCTTTTGGTTTGCAGAGTTATTCCCGAGAAAGATTTTTGCTAGTATGAGCAAGACAATTACTCTTCTCAACACCTTGAATGCTTTTCCCTCTGGTTATGTCTACTTCATTGTAATTGATTGCAAGTAGCTATATACTTCAGAGCCAATTACATGTTATTCGTAAAATATGTTTAAATCACATGTTTATTGGTTTCAATGTTTCCCGACTTTTTAAATGTGGAATGCAAAATGGGGATGCCTAGAAGTACCCCAAGAATCCTAGAATAATGTTGGCATACGAAAGTAGATCAGGGGCAAGGGGATGGGAATGGGACCCAAGGTTGGGGATGGGTCCTGCGAAATAGTTTATTGATGTCATGAAGTATTATAGTGTCAGCTATTTTAATTTTCTTTCATTTTCACTGAAAACTATGAATCACAATAAATTACTTTCAGGCATGACTCTGGTTTTGACATAATTGATTTGTACATCTAATATAAACATGTTTGAAAGATGAAAAATCATGAGCTTTATGTTTTGTTCAATTACATAAGTCTTTGCCTGTCAACTCTAAGCAAGTCCTAAGACATGATTAGTACATTGATAACGTAATAATAAGTGATCCCAAATGTGTTGTGATTACTACAGGAACTGCTCCATTCATGAATTTTGTAGCTGTGCGTTAGTTAACCTTGGGCCCGATCAATTTCTTCTGAAGCTCTTTTCGCGTAGGTTAATAGTTGCAATGATTACCAGGGAACAATCCAGTTTTTGTTTTGAACAGAATAATAATCACTACATCTTGGGTCTTCTTAAACTGTTGATATGTACAATACAAATTAGCCATTTGTACTTAATTATGACAAGATTATATTAACTATATTCTTTGACCTGGTTGAGTCTATGGAGACATTTCCATCTGTGATTAGAATATAAAATTTCTGGTGTATTAGATTTGCTAAAGCAATAATTTGTTGAATGCTGATCTTATATGTCACTGGGCTTTAAATCTGAACAGTTTTTACCTACTTTGATGATTCTATTGCATTGTCCAGTATTAGTATTGGCAATTCTTTCAAGTATAACAAAATGCCAATTATTGAATCGAAGTTAAAAATAAAAGGTGGAATTATCTGTTTTGGGTCTGTATGAAGTCAACTATAGTTTAAAAGATTCTGACATTGATCTGTATTGCAGCATATGCAGAAGGTATAACTTCAATGACATATGTCAGAGGGCAAAATCTCCTATCATGGGGCAAAGATGACAATTTTGTTGTCAAGGATGACAACGCATCTGCAGAATATGAGGTCATTGGAGCTACAACATTTTTCCCTTTTAATATGTTATTTGAATTCCTAAATGCACTATCAAAAAAATATAGGTTTTACTGAAGGCATATTAATCTGAGATCTGTTCTTTTTATATTACCTTTGCAGTGTCAATTTTTTCTTTAAAAGCATGGTTTGGATTACCTCATTTGAAATCTTAATAGAGAATGAGTGAAAGATGTTTCTATATCGAGGAAAACTGCTTGGCATGATTTTTTAAACACAAGGAGGAATAATTGGAAAAAGTAGCTCGGGCTGATTTTTTAAATATCAGAGGAATAATTAAAAACAATTGCTCAAGCTGATTTCTTAAACATAAGAGGGATGCTTGGAAAAAATTGTTTGGGCTGATATTTTAAACATAAGAGGAATAATTGGAAACAGATATTGGAACTATTTATTTTACTTTTAATTTTTTTCTACTGAAGTTGAAAATATCTGAACGATAAGGGATTGGCTGCCGGGAAGCAATTGTTCAGGCATCATTTCTCTCTCTGGATTTACATTGGCTAGCTTCGCAACTTGCACAATTGGAGTGTTCAAAAAGGCTTTTGATTGAAGAAGACAAGCTACCTGCAGAAGTGGTATGATCATGGACCTTTGAGATGCATATATTTATTTATATCTTGAGTGTTTGTTATTATTGAAATTAGTACTTTGTTTGTGATTTAACTTTATGTTTCTTATATTTAGGTTTGAAATCAATTGGTTTTAAGTAAAAAATTGATGTGTGCAGCAACAATAATGCTTATAATCATGATTTCCCTCGTCAAATTCAGCAGAAAGTCCCAAGGGCCTATGTTTTTACTGAAAATCTATCCTAATATTTCTTTGGCAATATTTTATTGTAGGGGATTAAACCATGCAAATTTCACATGTTTGTATAGAAACCCAGATTACGGATATGGTGGAATTTTGCAAACAATAAATAAGCAATATAGATGGGTGGGTGAGGTATGGTTATTGGGTGTGATACTGTTTACTTCAGTGTGTGTTGAAGGGCATGTTAATTTTGTGTTTTCAATACAATCCATCTGCTGCTAACATTTACAATTTCAACTTTAAAAAGAGAGCAACTGGCCATCCGGCTGTCAGGTACTAGCTGATGCATATAAGCTACTCTCATATCACCATTGACCAATACCACAACTTGCTACAGCCTCCTAGGAGGGCAGTTCACTTGCCCTTGAAACGTAATCCAAAATCTTGAAAAAGATGTGTTTTTCTTATCCCAAAATTACTAGATTCTTACAAATTTCTTTTCAATAAATGCCACGGTCTATTTCATTCCAGTGTTGGCTGTGCCCTCTTGCCTATACACAACATGAATCATGTCAAGAGTGCTTGAGTCCTCTATCTAGAAGAGGATCTTCAAGCACCAATTCAAGAGTAGCTCTATTTAGTTTTTTATGAAACTACCCATGAAATGGTCTTAGGACAAATTTATTTTATTATTTATATATGAACTAAAGTTACAATACACATGTAATTTACCTAATAATAATATAATAAGGCCCATTGTTGAGTTTTTTTAATCAGGTTGTAATCTCTTAATTTAAGTTGTTGGTTTGAGGTTTGGGTTTGCTAGTATGGTGATTTTTTGTTTTCCTTGGGTTTGGTATATGTAATATTAATAATAAAGAAAAATACCCATAATTTGTAGAAACAAAAATATACACAATTGATAGAGATAAAAATAATTGATTATTCAGTGCTACATCATGTATGGCAAAATCAAATACAAAATACAATCAATGATCTTCATCTTGCTCTTAATTGAGAGAAAATCATCACTTGGTTTGTTTGAGCCACAAGCAATCGCAATGCCACTCCCACTAGCTACATCCTATGCAAAAGTCTCCTCATCCTACTACGCCCTTAATCCTATGGTGTGCATAGATTATGAGTAGTCAGATTGTGGCTACCATAACTCTTAATTAAGTTATATGATCATTATTATATTTTAATTTAGATATTTAGGTTTCCTAGTTGCTATATTTAGGTGTCTAAGTTGGTTGGGTGTCATCCAAGTCTCAAACAAGGTATATAAAGGAGCTAGTGTTTAGTTCATTATCATCATATTGCAATTTGTGTTCTTCTTGGAGAATTTTGGAGGTTGAAGCGGCTTATAATTCTCAAGAATCATCAAGTATTTGCAACATACTTCCTCTTTTATGCAATTTGTTTCATTACAAGTGTTATCAAGCATGATCTTGGCATCGTGAAGGCAAGCAACAAAGCGATTTTTTTCTGATGTCGATGGGTCATTTTGGAAGCGATATCTATCTTTTTTTTCAATAAGAGGGTTAAACATTGTTGACTCAAAGCTATGAACCGGTGAGATCACAAACGGGGGACCTCATACCCAATATAAATTCTCAACAATTACACCCCAATGGGGTTTGAACCTTGATGGCAAGAATAACAACACATCTTAACCATCACACCATGCCACTATTGGCGAAGCGATTATCTTACTCTGGCAAAATTTTTCTTAATTTTTAAAGAGTTTTTCAAAGACTTATTCAAGCTGCTACAGACCAAATTTGAGGCCATTTGGAGCAGAATTGAAGGAGTTATTGCAAAATAAGGGTTTCCACAAAATTCACTCCTAGGGCAGCAAATAAGCAATCTTTTCCCTAAGTTTAGGAGGGTTGAACAAGGGCACATTAATCCACTTATAGACCTGATTTGGAGGCATATGGAGTTTTTTTCAAAAAGTTATTACAAAATTAGGGTTTCCACCATATTCACCTTCAAGGTTGCAAATAGTAAATTTCTTGGAGATTTGTTTGAAAGGCAAGATCTAGGTTCAAGTGAGTTACAATCATTTTCTAGATCGTTTGGACTTTTTTGTGTGATTTATTGCAAAATTATTATTTTCCACCATGGTGGGGCTTGTAACAAGGAGCAAAAGAATTTTGTAACATGTGAAAAATCTTTGAGCAGTGAAGATGTGGTTATTGAAGAGATTGGTCCCACAGATAATGAATCTATAAGGGAAGAAATTAGGGGAAAAAACAATAGGATGGAGTAATAAATCTTGTCAAACATGGATGCAATGATAGATGTGAAGATAGGTCTCAAGATGTAGCTTGTAGCTAAGGTTCTAGTGATTCCAAATATATAGATCTGCACAACAAGACTTAGGAAGAAAATGAGTCTATTAAGGGGAATGATGCCTTTGGGTTTGAATTAGAATTGAAGATGGATTGCCACTTAAGTAACTATATGGCTGTGCATTTCACACCAAAGATGGATATGAGAAAGTTCAATGGTAAGTGTTCAACCAATTGGCTTTGCCAAATGGAGTAGTTCTTTGGTCTTCATTATGTTCCATGTAAACAAAAAGTTGCAATTTTATCCTTATATTTGGAACTAGACCAATTCATTTGGTATCATTGCTTATGTGAATGGAAGAAAAAGAAGAGATGTGTTCTCACATGGTTTGTTTTCCAAGAGGAACTCACTACACATTATGGTGACAATCTTATGGATAGCGACCATAGCCAACTTACCAATTATAGCAAACATATATGGTCAAGAATTATATTAATTAATTCCAAACTTTGTCTTAAAGAGTGGAGAATGTTGCAGAGAAAATTTGAAGGAATTATTCCTAGGGGGTTTAAAGGACCACATCAAATATGAGGTACAAATGTTTCGTCCAAGTTCTATGCCCCAAGCACTTATTATGGCAAGGTAGGTAGAGGAAAAGTTTATGGCTAATAGAAGGCAAGGTTTAATAAACATAAGAGATAAAAGTTCTCCTACATAGTCACTTCCTTAGCCTACTGTAATGTCTTTTAACTGGGAATGCCTTAAATTTGCTCTAATTCCTCAATTTCTAAATAAACAAATGGGTTAGAGAATACCTTTCACCTGATTGAAGTCCTGCAAACAGATTAGAAACCTTTTACCACAATAATACTAATCAATAGATTGTCATAATTGAACATAAGTAAATTCAAGATAGAATTATTAATTCAATCATAAAGCACTTTAATATCCTTGGAAGGCTCAACCATAGGAGAGCATGGGAGAATGTGACTTTGATGGGGTGTCTCAGATCCTCTATCCTAGGCCCAAGAGCGGATATACCATCCCTCTTGGCCTTATGTGGCCCATGCCATCCATATGAGGTGGTCTACCCAGTGAGGTTTCCCCTTTCCGTTATCCCCTCATCTTGCCAACCATTGTTGCAAGAATGGAAAGAGGAATGAAAGTGTTGTCATTGATGTCAACCGGTCAGCTGGTTATCTATTAGTTGCTGTTGACTGTATATGTTGAGGATATTGAGAAAATTGTATTAAAAGAAGATTACAGGTATTTACCTGTTGAGGATATTGAGAAAATTTTATTAAAAGAAGATTACAGGTATTTACCTGTTGAGGATGTTGATCTGATACTTGTGAACTATGTTTTTCTGTGTTCTGGCTGAGGTTCGGGAGAATTGTTGCTGGTTTGGATTTCTCTTTGGTGAGGTCTTATGGCTTGCGGTTCCAGAGTTGTGTTGCCCTGGTTCTATTGAAGATGGTTTCAGCATTTGGAAGTATCGAGCTTAATTGATCTATGTGTTTTACATTGGTTTGGCTGACTGTGTGTTAAGCACTATCTTCGAAGTTGATGAAGCGTGTTGGATCTATTATGGGTCCTGGTGAAGCACGTGTTTGGGTCGCCCTCATTCTAATTCCATCCTAGGATGTTTGGCATCGACCTAATTTGAATTTGAAGTTGGATGGCCGATTTTGTATCTTTTCAAGGTTGGAGATGGAAAATTGTACATAAGAAAAGAAGGAAGATAAGTGAAAGAGTAGACGCGATTTTGATGCTATTCCAGAAAGTGTGTGAGTTATGTGTGTGGTTGATCAGTGCGAAGCTTAACGCTGAGTTTTTGGATGCAGTGAGCAGAAGGCGAATTCTGTCATTCATGCAAGTTGATCAGTGATTGTGGTGGAATCCTTTGTTGCATTGGGATTGTTGTCTCTTTGCAACAAGTCTTCTTTGTATCTCTGTGGCAGTGAGCCCTCCGGGTTGTAGCTCTATGGACAGTGAGTTCGGACAGTGAGTCCTTATTTCAGGCAGTGAGCCTTATCTCAGGCAGTGAGTCTTATTTCAGGCAGTGAGCCTTTTTGTAATCGGTTTTGATATTCTCTATAGTGTGAGTTAATCCTCACCGTGGTTTTTCCCTCATTGGGTTTTCCACATAAATCTGGTGTTATTGTGTTTGTGCATTGGCATTTGATGGCTGATCACTTAATCAGTTTATGTGTTAGATCTGGTAATTGAATTTAAGGTTATAATCTGTGACAACTGATTCACCCCTGACCTCTCAATTGTCCTATCCAAAAACCATTTTCCTCTCTCTATGATTGGACTTCTTTTGCTGATTCACCATGATGGAGGATGAGGTTACAAAGGGTGCCCCAGAAGCCCATCTCTCCTAAGCCCTGTTGATGTGTGTTTTGTGACACACACAACACCCTAGAATAAAGAATCCAGAGACGCTCTATCCTCTCTTGAAAAATCACCTTTCGTGCTAAGATTGCGAGACAGGTCACAAGGTAATTCCAATGTTTCAAAATTGGGGTGCGGATAAGCTCTGTGGTCGTTGTGATTTGCTAGTAATCACGAGGGGACTTACGCTAGGCTTGTTTAATTTACAATGAAGGTCTAGACAATAAAGCTCTATTGTTTGGGTCTTGGATCAAACAAACTAAAAAGAAGATAAGGGTTTAGAATTTCTAATCTACTCCCTAAGAATCCAAGAGACGGTATTAACTTGGTGAAACCAATAACCACGCTTTGCTTCGCCACACTCAACGACAACTACACAAAGTGGGTGCAATCTTCAAGGGGTTTTGTGCTTAAGATTTCTTTACTACAAACAACACCATCAATAGAACAACATTATTCCAGGTAAACATTAAAGCATCCACATCAAAAGCTCAGTCTAACTTTACGCATTGAATGAAAATCATCCATCCAAAGAAAGTATGAGCCAAGTTTACACCATAAATCAATACTTATCAAATCTTGCATTCGTCTAACATACGTGAAATAAAATCTAAACTATGATGAGGGATAAGAACCATGCCAACTCCAAAATAAGAGAAATAATCACCATCAATTTGAACAATGCATTACTTATTACTTTGGCAGTCATATGCAACAATTTACTTATCTCAACATGTTTTGCAACATGCTCCCATGCTTTACAAATGAGGGATGAGCTCAATTTATAGGCTCCCCAATTACAATTCAATGGTCAAGATTGATTTAGAATCAATGGCCAAGATTACAAAATAAAACCCTAATTAGGGCTTATCATAACTACCTCTCGACCAATGAGAAAATTACATTTTGGGACACTTGTCCTTCTTGCTAAATATGAACCAACAATAAAATAGAAAGTTGTTGCATGGTGGAGTGTCAGGTTCATTGAATCTGGACGTGCCGACTTGGAACAACTTGATTGGTCGAGGCGCCACTTCAGCAAGTTGGATGTCCTCCTTGGTCACCTTGTTTGTTTTTTCATGTTCTTGCCTTAGAATATTTTCCTTGCCGGTGACTCTATCCTTTGTGCTTGTTCCTTCCTAGCTTTGATCTTGGATTCCTTTTGAGACTTTGATTTCTTCTTCTCACCTGTATTGGAAGTCTCGCCTTGGAGCACATGTTTAGACTGGAAGTCTTCAAGGTTTTCTTTCTTGATTGCTACAAGCACCTTGAATTTGGAGAAAAACTCCCTTGTGCTTTCACCATAATGGAGGAAATTAGAACTTTCTCAGTGAAGTATTTCTCGTACTTAGCCAAATTTTGGCTATTCAATTTTATTTTGTAACACCTTTACGTGGACCATTCAATACTTAGCCAAGATTTTGGCCATCTTTATGCTCGAATGAACTTTGCCTGGGGATTTGCCTTCAATTATGAGTTTGGCTTGTGCTATGTAGGACAAACTCCATCCTTGGACAAGGATTTTATACATTTCATCGTTATTTTCGTCTTGTTTTCTTTCCAACACTTAGTCAATTTTCTGAATTTCCCTCCCCAATGTATCAACACTTAGTCAATTTTCTAAGTTTTCTTTGGCAGACTTCATCTTGTCTTGGGCAAGGTGGACTTTGAAGCTGCTTTGGACATGCTTTCTAGTCACGTCGGACTTTCTTGGTTCTTGGACTTCACTTGAATTTTTTCAACCCTTTTTTTTTACTTAGCCAAATTTTCAAATTTCCTTGGCTAGGCGTACTTGACCTTGTGGTTGGACATCTTCATGGCAGACTTGGAGCTTGTCTTGACATTCTCCTTTGGAGTGCGAACTTTACCAACTTCATGCCAACTTTACCCTAGGCGAACTTTACCTTGTCTTGGACTGAGCGGACTTGGCACTTGGCTTGCCATGTTCTTTCTTCTTCTTGCGAATTTCCTCATTTTCAGACATGCCATTTGATTTTTTTAATTTTTTCAATGTCTAGACTTAGGCAAAATTAAAAATTTTATTTCTCAAATTTTCACATTTAGGCAAAAAGATCAATTTTTACTTCTCCAAGTATTTTTCATGCCATTCAAGGCCTAAGTGAACTTGCCTTGTGATTTTTGGGGACGGGGACGAGGGGACGGCAGGGGACGCGTTTCCGAGACGTGGGGACAGGGGGCCTAAGTTTGGGGATGGCAAGGGGACGGCTGGGGGATGCGGCGAGGGGGCAGTAGGGTGCTGAAATACATATAGTACTTGAAAAAAAAGTTATAAAAAGATGTATAAGTATAAGAATTATACATCTTGGAGACAACTAGGAGTCTCCTAGACGTCTTGAGGACACCTCAAAGTCCTAGCAGCATCTTGGAGATAGCGACACTGGTGGTGGGATGGTGGCGCTGGTGATGGCCTTGTGGGGGGACGTCTCCCCCAAGTCCCCAAGTCTCTGAGACGTCCCCCTCTAGGAAACGTGGAGTTTTTTGGGGGGGACGCGTCCCCATGGAACACTGAAAAAAACTCAAACTCCTCATTGTAAAAGAAACATGGTAATTCGTAGTTGCGACGCCAAGACAAAAAGCAAAAAAGCAACAAAAACAAGAGGGTCCCCATTTGCAATGGGGCGATGTGTGAAAAGGTCACAACAAGCCCAAAGCGCAGTACCCTCTGTAAGCCCTTGGCCTCCTTGGGACTATCTGGTCCCCACCTCGAGGTGGCATACCTAGGAGAGTGCCTCATCACTGTACCCCTCTTGTAATCCCTATCTCCTCCATCATGGCTCAAACATTCATGACATATGACAAATAAACTGTGGAAAATATTAATCTAGTATACACCGATATAAGAAAGCAGTCATAACAGCAATGTATCATTAGTACCTCAAATATCTAATTAAACAATCACAATCACTTATATTAAATTATATTGCAACTACATAATTGTAAATCAGATTTCATACCCACAAACTTGCTAAATATAAGGCTGCTATATTCTAAGATGCAAACATATTAACAAATGTTGACTTCTGCCTTTGTCCCCTAAGTGCAGATGATTATGTTTGATTGTCATTGGTCCCAATTGCCTTGCTGTTCAATTTGTTCTTAATATTCAAAAGATATTGCTTAAAGAGAAATAAATAGATTAAATCAAATAAATAATTACTAATAAGGATTAATAATTGCTGAAAGCATCATTATTGCCTAATCGTATAATATACATATATATATGTACTTACTTCCCTTATTATTGATTTATTACTTGTCTTCATCTACCCTCCATTGAACTATCTCCTTCTCATACATACTTCCATATCAGACTTCTCATTTCTTCTTGATACAATCTGTTGTAAATGCTGATCTTATTTCTGACTGTTTCCATCTTTCTATATCTATTTAAAACTCTGAATATATCTATATCGTATAATATACATATATATATATGTACTTACTTCCCTTATTATTGATTTATTACTTGTCTTCATCTACCCTCCATTGAACTATCTCCTTCTCATACATACTTCCATATCAGACTTCTCATTTCTTCTTGATAAAATCTGTTCTAAATGCTGATCTTATTTCTGACTGTTTCCATCTTTCTATATCTATTTAAAACTCTGAATATATATTCTGTTTTTATTCTGAAATATTAATTGCCGCAATATAAAATGTATTTGTCCTGCTCGTATCCTCTCCACCAAAACTTGTGTCTTTTTATATTCTTATACCTCTACATGAGGAGGTGTATCTCTTAAGAGAGATAGTCCTTAGAAGGGACACCACTTTTATTAACTACACTAATCGCTGTCCCTTTAAGCTTCTTTTATTTCTTAAATTAATTGCTGTCTCTTTAATATGCATTGCTACACATCATGTTAATTGCTACCTTAACTTTGGGCGATCAATGTTAATATCTGTATCTTTGTCTTAAAGTATGGTCGGCCTTAATTCTGCTTTGCTTAAGGACACCAATAAAAGGGGAGTTGGCTAGCATTCATATAGTTAATATAAACCCCATAATCAGCGCTGCCAGGTAGAATATAACTGCTGCTTTCTTTATGAAATAGTCTAATTGCTGCCTTATCACTATGGAATTGCTGGTTGCTTACTTTTATACAGATATATTTATAAATTGAATTTACTTTAAATTTTTATATTATTATTATATTATTTATATATATTTATATTTTAATGTTTATATTGTTATTTATTTTATTTATTTATTTGCATTTCAATGCTTGGTTATTATTATTTTTTTTCTATACTTTAGTGTTACAATTTTGGGGACATGACACCTACTAAGTTGAGTCCACAACAAATTGAAGAGAGGATAGTGAATACAATTGAGGATATAAATGCACTAAAAAGAAATTGTTCTATATTGAAGGATTAATTAAGGAAGAAGTAGAGGAACCATTATTAAAGGGTGACAATGAGTTAGATGAGAAATAAAGAGATAACCAACCATTTCTTGTCACACGCTTGCTAGAGTTAGTGCCCCACAAAATCTCAAGGTGGTGGGTTTCTTGAAGAAAGAGAGTAATAATATTGAAAGATTCAGGAAGCACTCATAACTTCATTAACATGGAGTGAGCTACTCATCTAAATTGTTTTATATATTTTGCTTTAGAATTTTAGGTCCAAATTGTACATGTGGGTACTATTAGTTGTTCAAGAAAATGCCATGTCATTAAATTTGCCCAATGTTTGCTATTCCCATGGGTGTAGTAGATATGATGTTGGGATTAGAGTAGCTCACTACGTTAAAAACAATTGATATGAACTTCTAACAAGCTATTCATGAGATTTCATTTAGAATGCAGGATAGTTGAACTAAGAGGGTTTCATTTGTTAGGATAGGTGACATTAACCTTGTATTCCTATGCCATTCATATGTCTCTAGGTTCCTTGGAATGTGTTCTAAGGGACATGAGAGAAAATCATTAAATATTGACATATTGTAATTATATTTTAAAGAGGTGATTTAATGTGAGTGGAAGTTACATGGCATAATGGATAAAATATCCTTCCTAGGCGTCCACTTGTGGAAGGTGAAAGGTCATGCCTTGGGCACCCAAGTGGGGGAGGAGTTTGGTGTTTGTTTGTGTTCCATCGAGTAGTCAAAGAGCAGTGGAAAGTTACAATCTTGATTGGCTATGGGCTAGGCACACATGAGAGAAGTCATGTGAAAGGAATTAAACATTTCATTATATCTATCGGCTGTCCAAGAGGTAGGCATGGGTTTTTGCAAGTGTTATTCGCCTCTTGTTTCAGCTTACCATTTGTGGTTTTTCCTCCCACAAGTTTCTACAAATTGGAGCCATGAAATGGCAGTTTTATGATGAATTCTTGCAGGTAACAGGGTGCTGCAGGATTGATTTGAGAACAATAGTGAACTGTATTGTTGTGTATCTCTTCATTGATGATTAATAATATACTTGCCCTCTTTTCTTGTGTGAATTTTTTTCTTGAAAGGGTCTCTCCACGTAAATCTGCTGTCTCTTATGGATTGCCGATTTTTCTAGTAATTTTGAATGTGCAATCACATATATAAATCTGATTTGGTAATCTAATTTTTAGTTTGCAATAATATTGCATCTTATCTTCACCTTGTTTTCAATGGCATTCAAAGTCCTCATAGATGGTAAGCTCTTATCAAATGCAAAAGATGCTTAACAAATGGGCTATAATGGATTTGTGGCTCTGTTGTTTTCATTAGCAACATATTAGTCTAATGCTCTTATCTAGCCAGATCTGCAAGCAATTATAGATAATTACTCAATGGTTGTTGGAGATATGTCTAAATGCTTACCTCTTAAAAGGAATTAGGATCATGCAGTTCATCTAGTACTAGGGAGCCAACCCTCCAACATTAGGCCTTATAGATACCCCTATATACAAAAAGTGAGATTGAGAAGATGGTTTAGGAGATGCTATAGGTAGGTATCATTAGGTAGAGTCAGAGTGCTTACTCCTCTCCCTTGGGGATAGTGTGTAAGAAGGATGATACTTGGTGTAGTTGTCTAGACTATGGAGAGCTCAACAAGTACACCATCAAAGATAAGTTCCCTATTCTAGTCATTGATGATTTACTAGAATGTTTTTTACAACACTTTATTTGAGATCAGGTTATCACCAAATTTGAATTAAGGAAGAAGCTATTCTGAAGACAACATTTAGGACTCATGAGGGTCATTATGAGTTTCTAGTAATGCCATTTGGTCTTATTAATGCTCCATCTACATTTCAAAGTTTGATGAATTCCATCTTTAAGACATTTTTGAGGAAGTTTGTATACACTATTTGATGATATATTGATTTATAGCAAGACATGGAAAGACCATTAGCAGTTCTCAAACATTACTAGCTTTATGGTAAACCTTCCAAGTGTGCTTTTGGTCTCAAAGAGTTGGAATACTTGGGTCACATAGTGTTTCATGAATGAGTAAAGGTTGATCCTATTAAAGATTATTAAGAATTGCTTTTGTAATAAAGTCGCTTTAGTGACTAAATTTAGATTAGTTTTATTATTTTTAGAATATTTAACATGCTTTTGTCATGCATTGTTTTTATTTTCATTTCAAACTTGATATAAGGAGTTGAACATCTTTGTAATCATTGATCCAATCTAATAGAATAATATTTTGTTCTATTTGTTTTCACAACATGGTATTGTTGATGGTGTTTTCTGCATAGCAACAACTCAGACAGAATATAATATCCTATCACTCTTGAAAGGTAAATCTCTATCAGCAAGCCTCAAGAGATAACCCCAAGGTCTCTAATGTAAAGTCTTGACAATGCAATAAAACAACTCAGTGATAAATGTGAAAATGCTGGTAATCATAAGGGGCCTTACAAATGAACAATGCTGGAAGTTTACATTCATCTGGTAAACCTTCCAAGTGTGTTTTTGGTCTCAAAGAGTTGGAATACTTGGGTCGCATAGTGTTTCATGAATGAGTAAAGGTTGATCCTATTAAAGATTATTAAGAATTGCTTTTGTAATAAAGTCGCTTTAGTGACTAAATTTAGATTAGTTTTATTATTTTTACAATATTTAACATGCTTTTGTCATGCATTGTTTTTATTTTCATTTCAAACTCGATATAAGGAGTTGAACATCTTTGTAATCATTGATCCAATCTAATAGAATAATATTTTGTTCTATTTGTTTTCACAACATGGTATTGTTGATGGTGTTTTTTGCATAGCAACAACTCAGACAAAATATAATATCCTATCACTCTTGAAAGGTAAATCTCTATCAGCAAGCCTCAAGAGATAACCCCAAGGTCTCTAATGTCAAGTCTTGACAATGCAATAAAACAACTCAGTGATAAATGTGAAAATGCTGGTAATCACAAGGGGCCTTATAAATGGACAATGCTGGAAGTATACTTTCATCAGATGTAACAATATGGTGATGCTTTCAATCCTGAAACTAACCCTGATTCAAAGAAAGATCAAAAGAGATAAGGGTTCAGAGAGATTTTTAAACCTAAGTCCTAAGATCAATCACAATAATGATGAATGCTGAAAATGGACAGATCCCCAATAAAACCAATCTTTGCTTGATCAAGGACAAGCCTACAACTACACAGAAACAACGCAATCTTCTAAGGAAATCGAAAGATTTTCAGACTATGAACATTCATCTACATACCCAATAATTGGCACAATGTAAACAATCATTCACAGTTGAACTTAGCACAAAATAGAGCCCAAACTAACTTTACACAATAACTTACAATCAACAAATTGCTAAAAGTATGGACCAAAGATCGATCAAACACCATTCACATCTCACCATCATTGCAAAAGAATTGAAATCTAACATCTAACAGTGAGAATCAAGAACAAGAAACCATAAATTTTTTGAAACATAACACAATGTTTGCCAAATCAACAACCCATTTGCATTATCTTCTCCAGCATTTACATAACAATCTTCTTGCTCTCTCCTCTCCTACAGTTACTGACTTCTTCTAACTTAGCCAATTTTGGCTTTCTAACCCCCTTAACTCAGAATTCTAACCCCTTACAAATGAGAAGGCAAAGGCCTTTATAGAAAACCACATTAGGTCGACCCAAAATTAGGGTTTACAGTATTAGGTTGGCCATGCATTCAAATTTTCCATATTTAGTCGGCCATGCAAGGTTGGCTTACAGAGTTCTTTGAATAAAGACAAATTTACATCTCAAAACTCATAAGTGGGGCCCTAGGCAGTTTTAAAACTTTATGGTGCATCCTATTATTAGAATGTAATTGAAATTCGCCACTTTTTGCATGACTGGCGCAAATTCCCAGGTGGCAACGTGCTAGCTATCTTCTCCCCCCTTATGAAGTTGGAGCCCTAATAAAATTACATTTGCAACTTCAAAATAAACCCTAGGTCGGCCTAGATCCTTTCAAAATATTCCTTTGATTGCACAAAATTCGAGGTCGTCTTTCCAATTGTAGACAATTTGGGCACAGATTCTCATGCAAGCTCATCATCACACTCAATTTAAAATATTCTTGGTAGGATCATGGTGCACGTTTCCATATGTGGGTGTATTTGAAATAAATTGGGCCTTCCTCCCTTGAATGCGAATCCATATGCAATAATATCACGATTCCTTTAGTCCATCCTGCAAAATAGATATAAGAACATTACATGAGTTTAAAAAAAAGATACCCTCAAGGCACTAATTAATTTTAACCACAAGGTTTAAGTATTTATTATTAGAAGTATTATTACTTATTCAATCCCTCGTTTGAAACCTCAAAGATCAATCTATTTCAAATAAGCAGAGGATTAATCATATCATGATTATTGATTAAGGTAATACAATAAAAGGTTCTAGTGAACTCCCTGTGGTACAATGAAATATGCTTATCCATTGCATTTATGTTCCTTTATCAACATATATCTAGTTTGCTGGCTCCATTAATATGTATTTCTAGTTCTTCATCATTTGGTTGTTATTAGCACACAATTGCTTCAGATAATCCGTAAGCCATAATACATTATCTCGTGCCCACGCAGATCAGTCTCCCCTTGATTCATCTCATATTTTCTTTATTACACTATATTTTCTTTCGAAGTGCAGCCTTACTTCGATACAAAACCCACAGAGCATGCAATCTGAACCTTTTATTTCACAATTCCCTGGTGATTTTATCAGCATAGTCCTAATATCATTGTCAAAGCTTGTTCATTATCAATATTGAGATTTTAAAACAAGTGAACAAAAGTCGGGTAATCCAAGCAAGCTCGGATTCCTCGACTGGATTAGAGGTCGGATAATCCGAGTAGGCTCGGATTCCCCGGACTCGACACATTGAGCATCTTTGACTCAAAAACATGAGGTGAGATGGGACCTTTTAGCACAATTAAGTACATGTCAATACAAATCACCATAACATCACATTGAAATCCTCCTCGTTAAAGTTTGATTCATTAAACACGCCGAAGATTTGAAGCTTCATAGGGCTCGAGTATTTCAAGGGGTCTCAGAATCACCAAGCAGAGAGTAGGTCGAAATTCGCCAAGTGTTCATCATTTCAAGCTCGGGATTTTGGGTGGTCCTCGGATCCGGAAAATCCGAGGGGGCTCAGATTCTCCGAGCATATTAGAGCTCGAAAAATCCAAGCTACCTCGAAATTTCCAAGTATTAGCTCGAGTGCAAAAATTTAGTAAGTGTTGAATCCACAATGATCTAAATTGATAAATGATACCCTAAACACCTCCTATATTTCCATTTTGGCCTTTTAAACTCACTAAAATGAGCAACAAACGTGCAAATGTACATCTTCAGAAACCAAGAAACATGAAGGGAGCTCAGACTTGGGTAATTCGAGGTAGCTTGGATTACTTGGCCGGATTAAGGTTTGGGTAATCCGAGGTACCTCGAAATTACCGAACCTGGCTAGAACTTAGCCAATTTGCCTCTAAGTCAAAATTTCATGCAAGGGTCAGCCCCAAGGAGTTAGGCAATCATTATGAAGGTACAAAAAGACATTTGAAATGCAGATTTAACATTAAGCACATGGGCGAAACAAAACCAAGACCGCGAGACTTATCCCTTAAGGGCATGAAGTCAGGACACTATGACAAACAAACAAGGAAAGCAAAGCAAGAAAAGAGTGTCCCTGCTTTCAGCGGGGCGTGTGTGCGAAAAATTTACAACAGGTATTAGAGTAGGCAATTACATGAAGTAGGGTTCCTCTTCATGAACTGATTGCTAGTTTTTTTTCTTTGCAAGGAAAATCATAGAGCATTTCTTTATGCAAATTGCAACCTAGTTTTTTGCATTTCGCATAGGTTTTTGGTAATGAAAATCACGTTGACATTTCTATAAAAATTGCGGTGGATTAGAGGAAAATCACTCGGATTGTTTGCAAGTAGAAATCTTGGATTTCTTGTGAAAATTGCATGGATTTTTGAGCTGCAATTGGTTTCTTAGAAATCGTGTTGCAAAGAATTGTCTGGATTTTTCCTGATAAAATTCGTTGGATTATTTTTTGCAAGATATTGTGCCATACTTTTACTTAAGGGTTTTCTATGATGTGTCAAAGAAGTTTTGATGATTTTTTCTAATAAAATAAGACTCAATTTTATGTGAAATAGATTGTGATTGATCAATAATGACTAGGGTTTGCAGGTTTTCTTGAGCTATCTTTTTTCAAATCAGTGCCTATGGTTTTGTCATGAAAAATAGGGTCTTTAGCGTTATTATAGCCTATAACTAGGGACATAAATTTGTGGCTAGGGTTTTAGAATATTTTGCTGGTATTGTTTTTCAAAGTTTATTGTGCAAGATGGTGCTAGGGTTTGAATTTTTGAATAAAAGAAGGAAATTCCATTGGATAAATATTACGGCTTCAACTTCCACACTTGGAAAGATCTAGATGTAATTGATGCACAAGAACCTGTGGAAAAGAGTACATGGAAATGAAAAACTGCCTACATATGTGAGTAAAGTATTGGAATGGCAAAGCAAAGGTGACAAAGCAAAAGCCATTATTGGTCTTGCCCTCTCCAATTCTAAGTTACATCATATAGATATGGCAAAACCATATAAGAAAACTTGGGAAAATTTGAACACAATATTTGGAGCAAAAATGGTTAATGTTAAATTTTATTTAACGCTTTAGCTTTTTAAGTTCAAGATGATTGATGAATTCACTATGTCAAGCCACGTGAACAATCTGCGATCTCTTCTTCGACAACTAGTGAAGTCAATCTTGCAGTGGATGATGACGATGCTAAAGCCATTTTATTAAATAGTTTATCTTCAAAATTCAGCAATATCATCTTTACTCTTAGTCAACTTTCTTTTTAAGGTCCGGAAGATATGATTTTTTAGCTCTCCTAGCTAAAGAAAAGTGAACTATTGCAAGAGATATGTTAGAATTGTGAAAAACACGAGCCACAAGATCAAACAACAAAAAAGACACCTTCCACGCAACAGAGTTGCAAATAGTAATATGCAATATTCCTCAACAAGAAAAAACTACAAAATTCAAGAGTTCAAGGGAAGAGAAAATCTCAAAAGAGATAATACCATGAGGGTTGAGTGCTATATAGGAGCAACCTTAAATGATAAAGGGATTAGATCATGACAAGTGTCAACATCTCATGAAATGAGATAGAATGATCTAATAATAACTCTCTAGTTGACATAGAAAATCACTCCTAAGTTTAGCTTAAGTGCATGAGAATAAATTAGACTAATAATTAATTAAAGATTAATAAATTTTTAGTTAATGCTTGATTACTCTAACACCCCCCCTTAAGATGAACCTAGGGAGTAGCTAAAAAGTTAAAAACCCTAAAAAGTAAAAAGAGAATGCATGATGGGTCTCGGCAAACAAGGCCTAGCTAGGGAGTAGCTAAAAAGTTAAAAACCCTAAAAAGTAAAAAGAGAATGCATGATGGGTCTCAGCAAACAAGGCCTGATGAGGTACAAAAGAATCTCTCACAACTGGAGAAAATGAGAAAACCACATGGAAAAACTCCTCTCCAAAAGAGGGAAAAGGCAAATGAAGAATTGAAAAAGCCTCCAAATTAAGGTGAAGGACTAAGAAGCCTCCAACCAAAACAATGTCCCAAAAAAGAGGAACATGTAGAACATCATTGAAGCATAAAGAATCTATAGACAATTGTTGAAAGATGACTATATAGTGCTGAAATGAAGAACCTCCAAAAATAGGAATGCAAGAGTGTCTATATGGTAAATGCTCCATCTCACCGAAATGCATAGGTAACCAACCGCTAATGTATGCTGCATCTGCCTAGTACATAGGAACAAGAACTAGATACATAGATCACTCCAAAAAACGAAACCAAGGAAGCATTAGAACCAACAGTAGAAACCTCCCCATAATGCTGAAAAAGGATAGCCAAGATAGATACACTGAAATTGTGTGAAACCAAGAAGTGCATGTAGGAGAAACAACTTGCAAATAAAAGGGTGTGCAAACTAAGGCACGCACGTTGTAATGTCCCCTTTTGGGATCACTTTATACTTTGCCTTGAAATCACAATTCCAAACGAAACAAATAGCAGACTATAGTTAAAGATATAATTCCCTACTCAAAACTGAGATGGTTTAAATCTAGTTATGGAAACCTGCAACCACGTTAGATAAACATGATAGGCATAATCCATGAAATACATTTAATTCTAGGTCTAAGAGAGATTATAAATATCACTATAATGATTCCCAAGGACTATGTGGGCTCAACCATAATGAGGAGGACGTAATGAGGTGCCCCAAGTTTCCTCTACCTTAGGCCCAACAGCAGGACCTTATCCTTTGTGGCCTCATGTGGTCCTTAATCAATGGTGCTTAACCATCATCATGAGGTGGTGTACTTAGTGAGGGCTTTACACCATTCTCCATCGTGCCAACCCCTCCTCTTATGATTGAAGATCCTTCTTTTTTCACTTCAATAATTGGTTGACGTGGGGATAGTAGGGGCTGCAATTGGGTGCCTCTGATCCTCAACCCTAGGCCCAAGGATAGGACCTTATCCTCCTCGGCCTCATGTGGTCCTTAACCGATAGTCCTTAACCATCATCATGAGGTGCCATACCTAGTGAGGAATCATTCACAGTTCTCCCTCCTTGCATTCCTGCCTCATCACTGTTGCCAAACCAGAATCATATCACTGTTCATAATATTAGTAAATATATGCTACATGATACGATATTATATCGGTGTCTAAGTGGTACAATTATATATGTCTACATTTATCTGATAAATAAGTATAAAACAATTATCTATGCATACCACATGAATTGATTATGCTGTTACTTTGATTGAATCTGCTGTATATGTATAAGAGGCTATGCTGTTGATCGATTACTTCTGCTGTTGTTTGCTAACTGCAGATCGTATATGTATAAGACTTGACTTCTTCCTATTTGATATGATATTCCTTTTCTTATCTACTGCCTATATCCAAATTGATTTCCTTTCTGATCTGCTTGAATCTGCCTCTTATTTTCTGCTATAAATAGATTGTTATTACACTCTGTTGCTTTTCTGAGTGCAGATCTCTATTTCCGCTCACTTCCTATGTTCTCTTGTCCTTTGGCCTTTTTGCTAATGTATGATCAATTCTTTATATGTCTCTTTAAGTGCCCCAAGAGTGGCGACCACTCATAGGAAGGCGACTATTTAGGAAGGAGGGTCAGCATATATCACTTTTAATATTTATTTATTTTACTTCCCTTAAAGAAGCGGCTCTTTAAGGAGAGTCGGCTTATCCAAAGGAGGTGGTGGTTCCTTAGTGGGTCGGCCCAATTTATTTCCAACATCTTAATTTATATTTATTCTTGCCTCAGCGCTGCATTTTTAGCTTTAGTTTGCTGCTTGAGAATGAATTCCTGTTTTTTATAATTGTCTTCATTTAAACTCTTGTGCTATTAATATAAGCCTCTCTATGATAAAGTCGGCCCAAAAGAATTTTATTTATTTATTTCTTTGGTCGGCCTTTTGTCATCATCTGGGTTCTGTGGCTGCGATCTTGTTTGTGTGGTTGCAATCCCATTTATGGACGGGGACATGACACACGCATGAGGCACGAATCAATGGGATTCACTACTATCGTGGAAGGGACACTCACTTGACAAAGGTGTGATGGAAAACCAAACGAAAACATCAACCCCCCCATGTCACTTTATATCAAGTACAAAAGGCACAATAGGATGTGTGAAATCCCCCAAAAAATACACTTGAATGACACTTTATCTCAGTGCGTCTACAAAAGAGAATGTGCATGAAAAAGATGTCTACAATGCCCAAATAGCACAAAATATTGGAAATACATGTAGAACAGAAAAAAACAAGTCATTCCATGCAAACAGAAAATTTCCAGGAGCTAAGGCGTCCAAGTAATTCACCATAATGTTAAAACACAAAAAACTGAATAAAAGGTACCTGGAGATAAATATGGAAAAATGGCATGGATGGCTGTGAAAAGCTTTGAGAGACTGTCCCAATGTTGTTGGAATTGTGAAAAACGGAGAAACAGGTGAAAAGTTATGAGCTCGGGATTGAAAACAGCACCGTTGACTTCAACAGGCTATAGAATGCACCAGCAGCAAAAAATGGTGATGAGACCTACACCATTGGAAAGTTGACGGAACCAGCGTTTCGACGATATCTCGTTCACCCAATTTCGATACTTTATGCCCAAGTTATGGCCAAAAGAAAAAAAACACCTCTTTTAAGGCACAAAGAGGGTTTGAAAGGCCCTTACTAGCTGATTGTACTGATGACGTTAGTAGAATATTCCCTTCCATCAGAAAAAAATCTGGTCCCCCTCGCATAAAACCAGCGACGAAATATTCCTTTTTGGATGAAATATGTTGAAAAGATTCTCTCCTTGGAAAATTTGAACTCGTTGGGAAAATTTTGTTGTCTACCGAGAAAGCCAGTTCGGTGCTGGAAATGTTTTTAGAGCCCCTGGAAAATTTAAAAACCGCCCCACTGCAGGGTTGTAGCCATCGCTGGACGGCTGAAAAAGGCCATCGTTGACTAGTAATCCTGCTCAGGGTACAAACCTTTGCGTAGGTATTAAAAGTTTGCCTTTTAAAATTAATTTTTTGTTTTTTTTAAAAACAAATTTAATAAAAACTGTTTTTTTTTTTTAAATTGCTATACTTGGCCATATAGGGGCCGTACGACCATAATTTTTTTTTGCCTAAAAAACACTCGACAGAGAGATAGGGCAAATTTATAGTCAAAATTCATCGAATTGGCCTCTTGAATCCAACAGTGAGGTCCTTTTTTGTGCCAAAATGCACCTAAAAATTGCCCACCTCCCAAATTTGCAAAAAAAAGCAATGGAGAATCCAAATCTGAAGCCTGTAACCCTTGTTGAAGAAAAAACCTCATAAATCGAGGAGTTTGCTAAATCGACGCTCTGATACCATTTAACCCTTGTTGAAGAAAAAACCTCATAAATCGAGGAGTTTGCTGAATCGACGCTTTGATACCATGTTAGAATTGTGAAAAACACGAGCCACAGGATCAAACAACGAACAAAGACACCTTCCACGCAATAGAGTTGCAAACAATATTATGCAATATTCCTCAACAAGAAAAAACTACAGAATTCAAGAGTTGAAGCAGCCAAAGTAGAGTAGTAGAATAATGTTTCCATAAGGAATCTCATTCAACAATTGCAAAATAATCCTAGTAGTTCAAATAAATTTTGTTGGAAGGGAGGTTCTTTGTGGTATAAAGAGAGATTGTACCCAAAATTTCATCTCAAACAAAAGTGTAATGTCTACCCCCAATTTTCAGACCAAATTTTTTGCACTTTCCCACAGTTTAACCACATAGGCATTTCGTCATACAGTTTGTGTGACTGCTGTTTTGATAGAGTTTCACTTGTTTTTAAAGAATGTTGTGCATAAGTTTGATAGTATGAAATTCCAGATATTATGTATTGCAACACCTCATTTTTACTATAAGTTGTTACACAAGATTTACACAGAAAATTTCCCTTTCAACTCATGAATTGCAGTCATAAAAACACAAATATTTTAGAAATTTCAAACTGCATTTATATCCCAATATTTATAAATAAAAATTGCTGACCTGAGGTACAATCAGCAACCATAATTCCCAAACCACCAATCAACAACAACTTGAATAGCTCCAAATATTTAAATCACACCCCTTCCTCACATGTATGACTTCCCAAAGTGTTGTACGACAGATTTAAATGTTTTAACAACAATTAATGTGGGCTGTGATACTTCCCTTGAAGGTGGCGTCAACCTTGGTGGGCCCCCCTAGCTGCCACGTTTGAGTTTAGAAATCTTAAAGACTTCAAGAAATTGCATCACTCCTTTCCTCTTTGCCCAAACAAGTGTACGGCAACTTCAAATTAAAGGCAAAAAGGTATGGCTCCACTTTGAGCTGGATATGGGATTTGGTTGGTGGTAAAACTCAACCACAATATTTAATATTAATTTTTCTTGCTTCACATGCACCCATAGCACAAACCCTTCTATTCAAACTTAATTGCCCGATGTTTCCATAAATAAATATCAAGAATGAAACTAATAAAAAATACTTCCCATCTGCAAATTGAAGAAAATAATAATTTATCCTTTACCTGCAAACCTTCAATAAATTCTTTAATTGACAATCGTTTTGCACTTGTGTAAAATTTGAATAGTTCCACTTGCAAACTCTTTTAATACAAATATGAACCTTGCCTGGACCCACCTCTAAATCTGAAACGAGAGTTTTCGTTCTCGTTTGCAAAGTCTTTAGCACATTGTTGATCCTTGGATGGAATCGCATTGCCTTTTGGGTTTTTCGTTTTCGTCCATTAGGAAAACTTTGGGGTCTTTGTCCCTCAGGTGAGAAATCTGGCCACAGGCACAAATCTCCAAAAGAGAAATTAACAAAATTCTTGAATAATGCAAATGAGCTCACAAAACTCCTTTTATAACATTTTCGAAAGCCTTTCGAAAAAATTATCAAATCACTTTATAAATTAAATATGCCTTATTACTCTATGTGATTTATATCATAATTTAAATATTTCTAGCGCCAATAATCATTGTATCGGCATCCAATATTTAAAACTTTGAATTCTAATTCCATTGAGCTATTATACTAAGGTGCCCATTAAATTATTTTAATTAAAATAGCAACCTTAGTAAAAATAATTAAATTATAGCTCATTATTACATCTGATTTGTGGAAACTATCAAAAAGCATTGGAATAAAAAATTGACTGCATTGGAATGATACCGATGATGAATAATGAGAATCAAGCCCGATCAGACGATTTACTATAAATATATGCTATCTCCAAGAATCTTGGAGAACAACTAGAAATAACCTCAAAAAGTGCCATTTGAATCCTCTAAATCATCCGAGCTCATTGATAGCATCAAATAACTCCTTTGATGAGGCAAACACACACTGAGAATGTCATAGCCAACTGCAATGCAAGAGAGAACCCAAAAATGGGGATATTACAACAAGATTCTTGAAGAGTTCCATAGTTCTCTAGTTGGGAGTCATTTAGGATTTTTGAAGAATATCATCAAATCAATTAGGATTTATTTTGGGATGAGTTTAAAGGTGGTGTTAAAAAATTTGTGGGTAGAATGTTTCATATGTCAAAGATATAAAGAGGAGGTAGTGGAGAGGCCTAGTCTTTTGCAACCCTTTATTATTCTTAAACAGTGACAAGAAGGGGTCTCCATGGATTTCATTATATGCCTTTTAGGATCTAAAGGTAAGGGTATCATCATGGTAGTGGTGGATTGACTCACTAAATGTGCCCATTTTATTGGTATCCCATCCTTTTACAACAAGTTTAGTGGCAAACACATTTTATTGAGGACATACAAAAGCTACATGGTACCCCAAGTTTTATTGTAAATGATTGTGATCCTATCTTTAGTAGTAACTTTTGGATTTATTCTCTTGTTTGGGTACTCAATTAGCTCGTAGCTCTTCTTACCATCCTCAATCATATGGGCAAATTGAATAAGTGCATGGAAGGGTGTCTAAGTTGTTTCACTTTAGATAAGCATTTTCAATGGGTGGATTGGCTACCACTAGAAAAATGGTGGTATAACTCTTCCATAGTTCTTCACAATTGTCCCCTTTTATGGCATTATATGGATACCATCCCCCATCCATCACATCATCCTTGAAGTTGACACCAAGATTTTAGGCTATGGAAGTCTACTTGACTCATCAACAATAGGTACTTGCAAGACTCAAGAAGATTTTGGCCATGGCACAAAATAGAATGTAATAACAAGCTGACCAACATTGTAGTGAAAGGAGTTTTCATGTAGGTGATTGGGTTTTTGTGAGATTGCAACCTTATAAGCAAATGTTCTTGAAGCAACAAATAAAGAATAACAATTTGTTACCAAAATATTATCGTCCATACCAGATTGTGAAGAAAATAGGCAGTGTATCCTACAAGCTTGAGTTACCTCCAACAACAAAGATACATCCAGTTTTCCATGTTTTATGTTTAAAGAAGGTGATTGGTCTAAAAATCTCTACGCAAATAGTATTACTAGAGCTAGATGAAGAAGGATGAATCTTTTTGAATCCAAAATTCTTCAGTCACACACAAAGAAGTTGAGGACTAGGAAAATCATTGAGTAGAGCTCATTTAGTGGAAGAATTTGTTGGTTGAAGATGCTGCATGTGAAGATGAAGATTTTGTGCATAATCATCCATAGTTGATAAACATTGAGGACAATGCTTCTTTGAAGAGGGGAGGCATGCTATGCTCTTAATCTTGTAGTGTGCATAGGGTTATGAGTAGTTGGTTGGTGGCTATCTTAACTCTTAATTAAGTTATATGATCATTATTATATTCTTATTTAGATATTTAGGTCATCTTAGGTGTTACATTTAGGTATTTAAGTTGGCTTGGGTGTTATCCAAGGCATAAACAAGGTATACATAGGTTCTAGTGGTTGGTTTATTATTATCATATTGCAATTTGTGTTTATTTTGGAGACTTTTAGAGAATTGCTCCCTTGATGTGGCTTATTATTCTTAAGTATTATCAAGTATTTATAGTATATTTCCTCTTTTATGCAATTTGTTTCATTACATAGCCTTTAATGTAATTGTGGCAAGCCATGCAACAAAAGTATCCATGTTGCAACACTCAAGGGTTAAATCCCAATTCTTCCTTGTGTCTTGCTTGTAGTTGACATCCTTATGTGATAGAAGTTGCTAGTTGGAATGCACATAGACCAAATCTTTTGTTCTTTTGTCGTCAACCGATTTCACTTAAATAAGTGGATAAAGGAGTATGTACACAAATTTCATTTAGCCAAAGAACTTATAACTTATTGAAATTGGAGCCGAAGTTAGTACAACATTTGTAAATATGAAACATAATATATAGTTGTGAAAGAATCGTAAGAATGTCAAAACATCAACGATTCTTACCTTTGATAGAATTTTGATTGCTAGAGATTGGAGGAAAATGGAACTTTGCCTATGGAGTTACCACCATGTATGAGCATCTTTTTGTATTCAAGAATTTTTTTTAGAATGTAGTTTTGTGCCTTAAAAATACTTCAACATCTCTATATATGGTGCCACTCTATTGGGCAAAGAAAGTATCTTTGTGCTAAAATATTTGGGAGACAATGCAAACACAAGGAGATGCAAGGGTGTGGTCATCTTTCTAATGCTCAACAATGCTTTTTTTCATCCTTTTGAAAAATACTTCTGTGGGGTCATTCACCTTTGCTACTATTATGACCTTATTTTTTCTGTCATGTAATCCATGCCATCATAGATTTCTCTCAAACACGTTTGCACTATGTCAATAACCTGGTCATATGAGTCCACCAATCATCATCCATGATCAAAGATTTGACTTTTTGAGGCCTTTATGAATTTGCTTGCCCCCATACCTCCAATGGTTGTTAATGACCATGACACTCAACACCTCTCACACTTTCACAAATCGTCTCAAGATGATTGTGTGTGATGTGAATAAAGTCTTAGCAACTTAATGTAGTGTAAGAAATAACAAATTAAACTTTAAAAAAATAGATTTCATATAAATTTATAATTACATTTTTATTGTAAGCTTAAGGTAATTTAAAATAAATATTGAAATTTCATAAAAAATTACTTTCTACGACTCCAACTTGGAGAAAGTTCTAAATATGCCTTCTGACATATGATGCTTTGCCACAAACATCCAAATCTCCTTACCCTCAATGCATATATCTTTCACCCACTCCATTTTTGAGCCAATCTTCTTCATCACCAAGTTGAGGGAGTGAATAGTACTTGGTGTCCAAAAAAGGGGCTTGTATGTTGCATAAACCAATAAACTCATTTGCCTTGTTGTCTGTATGACATGGACAATGTTTTCAGCACCCACCATCTCCATTGACTCTATGATGATTTGGTAATGAAGTTTGCATCCTTTACTTGCCTCTTGCAATCAACTACTTTCAAAATATTTTCCCTTTAGGGCACATTGCAATTACTTTTATTAAAGCCTAAATTTTACAATCTTTCCTTTTACTAGAAATGACAGACACTTTTGTTTCAATCTATGAATCTCAGAATTGTTGTAGTGATGCTCTACAAAACATTTTTTTTCTTTTGCCAATAAGATGGTACACACTTTTCATACCTAGGATCTACATAATTTGAGGGTGTTTGATTGATTGCTGTCAACATTTCCTCCCAATATGGTGATCTCACTAGGTTGAAAGGAAGTCCATTGGTGTAATGCAATATGCAATGTGTTCATCTACAATAGCCTTTGCCTCATTTTGAAATGTCTTATCGAATGGGCCTTTTGTGACAAAGAGAGTGATCACTTTCTTTGGAAGAGGGTGTCACAAAGAAAGGATGTGGGGCAGCCACTATTGGAGATGCTTCTATAGGTGGCATGTGTAATCCTTTCTTTGCTAAAGGATGACATCTTAATTTTGCTCTCGTTTATGATATCAACTTCTTGGTTTTTGATATTTGAGAGTATTTGATCTTTTGGCAACCTGTTTTGGGTCTTTGATTGAAGAGCATTTGGGTTGACAATAATCTTGTATCACCCAACAATAGAATAAATGATGTCTGAGAGGATTTTGGTTTTGATGTGTGAGTAATGGCATGTCTGGAAGAGTCAAAAGGTCTTGGACCATTTCAATTGACTTTGGCAGCTAGACATCCCTATGGTTGTGCAACAGTTTGCTGTGACTGCAAAATTTTCTAGTTGCTGTGAATGGTTTTTGGTTGTTGCATAGTAGTTCAAAGTTGATGTGCAAAATATTTAGTTGTGATGCAACAAACCTCAGTTGTTGTGCACTTCATTTGGTTGCATTTATTCATTAGAAATTTTGTCAAACACATGGCATGCACAAAAGTAGTGTATTTAGGGTAGAATGTTGGTGGTTAGCAGTTGTTTGTCTTCACACAGGGGTTGTGTGTTTTCTTTGTTGTTTGGGCAGCATTATTATTTTTTGGCATTTGTTGTGATTGTCAGACTTGTATGGGTCAACATTTCACTTTCTTCTGAGTGGTGACTGTTAGAAGTCATGTGGGCATGTGTTTCATTGATGATGCTCTCTTCTGGCAGCTGTTGAAATTCTTGGTAGACAATAATAACAATTGGGCTATTACCTTGGAAAAAATAAAGGCATTTTTGAACAAGGAGGAATGAGAAACAATGGGGCAAGTTATTGGGCGACTTAGAAAATAAAATCCATCATTTTTTCTATGAAAGGCATTCAGAACCACAAGGAGATAGTCTAGAGTTTGGCCATTGAGATACTTGCAAGCAGAGTGTTCATAAATCTGGCCAGGGGATTGTATAGGGATGAATCATGTCTGTGTGTGGTACTTGGGGCAGCCCTGCAATGCTGAGATTTGTTGTTGTAAACCATAGTTGGTAGAGCATGAAGGATAAAGCTATTAATGAGTTAGGCTTCTTCTTAGCTTGCTGTAAGCTTGGAAGGGAAAACTTTATCAATTTAATAAAGATATCATTATTTTGCTTCTATTTGGCATATGGATTTGAGAGTGGGTTTGCAGGTTGCTAGGTTTGAGCTGTCTTTCAGTGGACCCCCCTTACCTAGACTGCACCAAATGGTACTTGAGCAAGGCTTTCCTTGCAGGTTGATGTTTTATGAGGCTCTATAGGATTTGTTACAGGTGTGAGAGTCTTGCAATTGAATAGAGCAGTGAGAGGAAATGACGTGTCTTTTGTGGGAATGTGTTTGATTGCCCTCCAATAGAAGAGTGCTGGGTAGAAGATGTAGGAACATTCTCCACTAAGTGAATAGTGGGTAATAGGTATTTTGAGAGTTTTCATCTTCTAAGAAAAGTGTTGGGTAGAGGGCATGTGCAAGTTGTTTGATGGGAAAACCAGTTGTGAGCAAAAGGTGATGTTGATGAATGTCCTCCATTGCAAGACAATGGAAAAAGGATGAGAGAGGAGTTGAGTGTTCTCCATCCGGTACATGGTTAGAGAGCATAGAGTTAAGGAAATGGCACACAGAGGAGTATCTCTTGGAAGAAGAGGCAAAGTATAGACAATTATAGACTTGGTAGAATTGCTGAAAGAGATCCAAAAGAAACTAGATAATGTAGAGATTAAAGATACAAAAGAAAGATTATTTGTGAGGAAAAGAGTGTAGAAGGTGCACACAAATTGTCAAATGTGAGGTAGTTTGCACAAGATGTTATCCATTATATGTCGAGGGGTGGTAAACAATAGGTGAAAAGAATGATTCTAAGAAGAGTTACAAGAGAAAAGAGAACTGTAGGGGTCATAGTGGATGCAAAGTGTGAATGTAGTAGTGGTATCCCTTCATTATTGGGTAGATAGGTGATGGAGATAGTATGTTATTTTCATGCACCCTTTTTTACATCCGTAGCTAAGCAAGTTGTTTGGCAGCTTTTTAGTAGTGTAAGAGTAGCAAGTTTGTAGTTACTTTTAGTTTTTAGTTAGGAATGTTTTTTAGTTAGAGTTTGTGGTTAACTAGTTAGGATTGTAGTTCCTTCCAATTAGGGTCAGTTAAATATGGGAATATGTTAGCTGAACACTTCTAGTTAAAATCAATTAAATAAGGGAACAAACTTGCTAGTTAATTGAGGGAGGAACTTGCCAATCAATTGCCATTGATTGAGGAATGATTGCCTATGATTGAGGAAGCACAAAATATAATAGTGTTGGCAGACGAGAAAATATACTTAAGAAATTTGAAAACAAAATTCAACTTTATTCTTAGGCTTGTGAGATTGTCACAACAACTGTTGGCATTTGGAGATGGAACCCTTCAAGTGCAGCAAATCAGATCATATTGGGGATGGAAACCCTCAAGCAACAGATCAAATATTAGAGTATCATCTTTGAGTGTGAAATTTTATGCACTCTTGGAGATGAAAAACCTCAAGTGTAGTTTGTGGTGTAGAATAATAGCAAGATTGTGCAAAGTGTCCAATATTAGTAGGGTGATCAATTTGTGTGCTATAGTGGGTTTAGGATATATCAGAGTTGAGATATATACACTAGGCATTACCAATGAGTTGTAATAGTTTAGTTGCTCTCCATTTGCATGTATGTGTTTCATTAAAATCTTTGTTGTTAGAGTCTTTCTTGGCTTGACTATTTGTATGCATTTAATGACGGTTACTACAATTATCTCAAAGAGAATGAGATTGCAAAACACTAAAGGGTATAATTAGAAATTTAGAATGCATATGTAATATCCCACATAGGATATTTACTAATTTTCCTGATTTTAGGGTTCTGATTTTTGCCCTAATTTTTTGATTTCCAAATCTGAAATAAAACCCTAGTTTCTGCAGTTCTGATTTTCTGTTTCAGACTTAATCAAACACTTATAACAGCCACTTAACATGCTAAGAACATCATAACGATCATGCCAATACATGTGTTAAAATCATAGTTGAATTATACAATGATTCAACACCCGAAATGCTACCAAAATGATAGGAAACTCAGATCAGAAGTCTGCTGTCACAAATCAGAAATATAAAGTCTTCAAATACATCAAATACCATGGGCAAACATGTCAAACATGCCCAGCTATAATCTGTCGTAAACCTTAGGGTTTATACATACCAATTTACATGCAAATTTGATCTCCGAATGATGAAAAAGAACTTGTAAGGTGTGGCTCAAACTTAGGGTTTGAAACCCTTGGTAATAAAATCTACACAACACCAAAAAGGTTGAATCAAATGGGTGCACAGGTTTGCAATATTCAATGCTCCAAGAATGGTGTCAATGATGCCAAATGGATGCAACAAAATCACCAAAATCTCCTCCAAAGGTAGGCGCTCAAAAGGAAGGATGAAACCCTAGCCACAAGCACCAATTTATAATCTTCAACAATGCTGGAAGAGAACTGATTTGCTGCTGCACCAAATTGAATGTATTTTCCAAACCCTAGCAGTCAAAAAACTCCACAAATCGCCTCAAGGATGAGGACACTCAACTCCTAGAAGGCGGCGCTCAAACCCTAGGGCCAAACCCTAGTCAATATGCCTCAAAACTTGCCAACAAATCCTTCTTCAAATCTAATCTGAATATTTGATATAGAAATCTGCTCCTCTGAATTCTGCAACAACTTATTCCATGAAGCTCCAAACCTCCAAACTGATCAATAAAGCTCAATTGTGAATCTTGGAGTGCATCCACCCAAAAAAGCTGAATGGTTTTTCGTCCACGCAACCGTTCTACTCGAGGGTTTTTGTCCCAGGGCACGTTGAACCTGTAAACACAAGCTCTCCTAGAAGAATCCAATGTAACCTCCTCAAATCTTCTAGAAGCATAGTTTATTTAATAAAGTTACTTTATAATATTTTTTATCTTTTATTTGTCACTTTAATTAAATTAATTAAAATAAAGTTATTTTTTTGATATTTATTTAAAATAGACAACTTTAAAATAATTAATCAATTATTATTCCCTTATAACTCCATTATTTATCTTATGGGAATAAAATAAGCTAAATATCAATATTTGCCATTACTCAGAAAATAGGGACATTACAGCATAAAATTGTGTGGAGTTTTAACAATATATTGGGGAAGCCTCGAATAGTAGAGACTAGAGAGAGTAAAAGAAAGAGTGAGGTAGTGGGAACAACTGCTTTCCAAGTTGGTGAAGCATACAATGCTACCAAAACTACAAGATGAGTGGTGGAAGAAACTTCAAACAATGAGGCTTGAGAGATGGGAAAGGAAGATTGTCCAGAGAGGTAATGGAAAAGTAGACATACCTAATGAAGGGCAACTTGAGCCTGTTATGATGGATAACAAGAACTTGGAAACAAAGAGCGCAACAAGAGAGATTGTGATTGATGCGTTGCAAGGAGAATATGGTATCATTGAGAGAGATGGGAAAGGAAGATTGTCCAGAGAGGTAATGGAAAAGTAGACATACCTAATGAAGGGCAACTTGAGCCTGTTATGATGGATAACAAGAACTTGGAAACAAAGAGCGCAACAAGAGAGATTGTGATTGATGCGTTGCAAGGAGAATATGGTATCATTTTCTAATGTTGATTGGATTGTAGGTGAAAATGAGTGCATGATAGAAGATGACAAGAAGGCCCAAGATGAGTTTCCTTTTGTGTAACTGAAGACAACCTTGGGAGGCGAAGATGTGGGTGAGAAAGGCTTTGAGGAGCCCAAGCTTGATAGAATTCACACTATATAGGTGGGAGAGAACTCTCTCACAAAAGATTTGAAAAGAGATCACCAAGAAAAGGATGACCTTTTCCATGCAGTAGCCATGGGTAGAGAAGGAAAAAGTGAAGACATTCCCCATCTTGAGGGATGGGTAGAGAATGTAGGGGAGATGAAGTTTGAACAATTGATGTTCAACTCAGCAAAAGAGGACATAAGAGGTGAGGTTGTTACTATAAAAGAAACAAAAGAGGATGTCGATTTTTAGAACCACTAACGTGAAGGAGAGGATATGGAGTTGGTTTTAAATGTGGAGGAAATGAATCCTATAAGAAGATGAATAATAGGACTTGCGGAGTATTGAACAAGGTATGTTTAGGAAATGTTCAAGTCCTAGTTTAGTTCCAATAGTAGAAGTTCTTCCATGGGAGAAAATGAAGAGGAAAAAACAAATATAACGGAGATAAAGATTAAGCAATTGATGTTTGATTCATCCCAAGAGGACTTAAGAGGTGAGGTTGTTACAACAAAAGCAACAAAAGAGGATGTGGGTAGACAATGGTTGGTCAAATCCAACAAGAGGAAGAAAGGGAAGAAGCACTTGGAGGGGGAGTGTGTACTATGGTGGAAAACCATCCACAAGGGGAATGGAAGTTAAGGTCCAAACTTAGCGAATGATGAGATATGGCTCAACCAAAAGCTGGAAGAGTGAAGCAAATTGTTTCTTTTGTTGTATGTAAATTCAATAAATGAGCATGCTGAGGATTGTATGCATTTCGAAAGAATGGTTCTACCACTCAACTCTATTTTGTGAGTACCATAATCACAAAATTCTTACTTGATGTGTATGATGCAAGGGCGTTTCGATCCACAAGCAATCTTGCATCACCTAAAAACATAAGAGAGGACTGTTGAGAGGATTCTAGTGTTGTTGTTAGGGCTTCTAAATAAATGGCATGTTTGGATGAGTTAAAAGGTCTTAGATTGGTTCAATTGACTTCGGCAGCTAGACATCCATGTGGCTATGCAACAGTTTCTAGTGGTTGCATAAAGGTTTCTAGTTTTTGTGTAATGACTTCTAGGTTTTGCACGATAGCTCAAAGTTGTTGCACACCCATTCCTAGTTACTATGCAACCATTCCAAATTGTTGCACACCTTCTCTTGGTTGCATTTCTTCATCAAATATTTTGTCAAACACTTGTCATTCACAAAAGTAAGGCGTTTAAAGCAGCATGTTGGTCGTCCTTTCTCTCTTTTAGCGGTCGTTTGTCTTCATGTAGGAGTTGTGTATGTTCTTTCTCATTTGGGTGGTGCCAAGGCATTTGCCGTTATCTTTTTTTTTTTAAAATTGAAATTCGATTACTAAATAGAAGAGTCTGGTTACAATATATGTGACTAGGATGGTCATATTAAATACATCAGCCCAAACTAGGCTACAAGACTAGTGCAAAATAACAAAAACATATAATATAGTCTGCTATAGAAAAAGATACATAATTATGCTTATATCATATCAATTTTCTTTCTTGGTAGGAACATTCTTGCTCAACTTGTACGAATCAATCTCAGGAAAGGCTCCTATTGGAGGAGAGATGTGTTCCTAGCTGCTAGTATCAAAGTTTTGGTGGGTAATTTCCAAGTCCCTTATTGCTGCATCCCTTTTGATCTCATATTAATGAAGCTCAGAGTACTGGTTTTGAAAGTCAATATGCTCATTTTGAAATTTATTGCCAATTTTCCTCAAATCTTGAGGCCAATAGTCAACCTCCTGAATGTCATTCTTGAATAGTGGAATAACACCTTCTTCCAATATTTTCATGAACTTGTCCGCAAACATTCTCAAGGTTAAGGTTACTTGTTCAACAATCAACAAGAGTGTGACTCTACATTTAGACTCAATAAGAACCCTCTTTTTGCGTTGGTAATTGTGCTCATTTCTTCTTTTCCATAAAACCATAAAATTTTAGTAGACAATATAGACCAAAACAAATTTGACTCAACATTCAGTCTTTTAACATATCCACACAATTTCAAACCATGAGACATCATTCTTACTATCCCACCCAAGAATGTTACCCATAAAGAGAGACCAAATTGCAGAAGCATACCGACACTTAAAGAAACTATGTTCGGAATCTTCAACATCATTATAGACAGAACAAAGAATAGCAGAGGAACCTCTGACTAACTTTTTCAACCATAACAACCATCTAAAACATGACTTCTTTGCTTCTATTTTATTAGACCAACAGGCCTTGACCATCTTAGTCCACTCATTTTTCCTTAATTCTAGGTTCCAAGAATGATTGACATGATCAAGCACCTCTTGGGGGTGAGTTACATTTTGTACAAATTGTAAGACTTGACAATTAGTAGGGTGAGCCATAAATCCAACATAAGTTTTCAAATTCTTCTTCCTTAGATACATTTCTAACTGGAAAAAACAAAGAATCCAAAGCCTTTTTTACCACTGTATATGATCTCTTATGTGAATTAGGAATATCAAACACCTTTTTTAGCTATTCCCAGCTTTTTGGAGAATTATTGTATAGTATTTTATTAAAACAAATGACCCCTTTACCATTCCATTTCTTTGTAGAGCACCCTCGAGCTAAAGCGAGAGGTTCGTTATTATTGTTTAGGTTCCACCACACAAATCTGAACCCCATGATGCAATTATCCTTTATATTTACAACTTCCCTTCTTGCAATCAAATGCCTACACAACTCCAAGGCCCTCCAGATGCTAGCAAACACTGTAGAACCAAAAGTTTTTATACAAAAATTTCCAAAGATATCATGCATATGTAAGTTTTTCCACTGCTTTGTCTTTATTGGAGTAGCTTCCAACAAATTTTTCCTTATGAGAATCTTCCAAGGCTCATTACCTATCAATGCCTTTACAATCCATTTAGGCTCAGTCCCCCCTCATCTTTTCCTACACAACACCATTGCCATTTAACATCATGTTTTTTGCCCTTACCTTTACCATCTGACCACAAACACTCCCTTATTTACTTCTACACTTTATTAATTTGGTAATTAGCAAAAAACCATACCGATGCACAGTAAATTGAGTGTAATGTCCCTCTCTCGATTTGCCCTAGAATTTGCCGATTGATCACAAATTGCAACAATCTAGGGTTAGGGTTTCATCTTACCAAATAAATATCTCTTTAATGATGCAATCTTGGGTTTGAATCGTGCAATCACCACATTAACAACATATGCAAATATATATATGTGTGTGTGTGTGTGTGTGCGTGTGCTTATGAGAGCTAGACAATTACATTACACCCATACCAACAATGTAAACATATTAGAATTTTGGGAGAAGGGACATGATGGGTCTGCCCGAAGCCATATGCCAAGCCTAAGAGGGTGTATACCACAACCCTCCCCCTTGGTGACTTGTATTTGCTTTCCCTATTAGTGTCCCAATCCCCTGAAGACACTTGCCAACTTGTGGGATTGGGCGGAGGTCACAAGTGGGCTGTTTTGGCACTTACCACTTCACCCTAGGCCCATCTTCATAGTGGGATTGGGCGGAGGTCGCAAGTTGGCTCTTTTAGGCTCTTACCACTTCACTCCAGGCCCTTCACACAAGGTGGGTTTCAGACACTCATGCATATTTATCATCTGAAATTATACATGAAGCATATTTAATTATTCATGGAAAAATGCATACACATGTAAACAATGATTGGCAGAAATACACCTGAATATATGCTTATATTTGGTAATAGAACTCTGCTGTGATGAACAGATCTGATTCCTTCCCTGTTCTTGGTCTCTACTTTTCTACCTTAATCCATGATGAACTGGGCAGATTCTCCTTTGTCTCCTGGTCTGTATGTTTCTTCTCCTTAATCGATGATCTGTTCTTACACTCAAAGTATATTGTTAGTGTAGATCTAGCAGATAAGAATCTATCATTCATATTAAAGTACCATAATTGCTTATAAGGCTCGATAATTGCTGCAAGCATTATTATAGCTTAATCGTATATATATATATATTCAACTTACTTCCCTTATTGATTTTCCATTTGTCTCCCTTTATCTCTTCTTGAGCCAACTTCTCACATTAAACTTGAGTATATCCTATTAATGTATCTGCTGCTATAGTCAGGAAATACTCCTTTCCAGTCCTTACTCATGGTTTATATATCTGTTTTTTAAATTTGATTACATTCCATTCTCTTCCCCCGTTATTGCTTTATCATTTTCCTTCATATATTTCTCATTGAACCATCGTCTTATTCACCACATTTCTTCTTCCAGATCTGATTATACCATATTAATGTATTTGGTGTCATACATAGAAATTATTTCTATTTCTCTCCTTATTCATTCTTCATATCCCTGTGTTTTAAATCTCTATATTCCTTATATATCTCATACCATTCTTTATATATTATTACTGCCCCTTTGGAAAGTCATAACTATTCCTTAATCGCTGGCCTGAGCCTTAACAAATATTTTAATTTAAATATTTTTCATTAAAATGAGATTTCTGCCCTTGAGTTTCAAACCTGAGTGCTGCCTGACATCCCATTCGTTGCCTTTCTTATTAGTTGCTGACTTAACACATCGCTGCTTGCTGCCATCTATAATATGGCTTACCATTTCAGATTGCTGCCTTTTAACATGGGATCGCAGCCTTTGAAGCATAATAATCGTTGCTGCTATATTTATTTTATGTATTAGTTTTCATATATATTTTATTAATATTTGTAATATTGTATTATAATTATTATATTTATAATATTAAATTAATATTTCTATATATATATATATATATTAATATGTATTTTGTGATTTGTTTCATTTATTTGTTTGTATTTCAAAGCTTAGTTATTTTTATAGTTTGGTGTTCTATTTCGGGGGCATGAGATTGAGTAGGAGGATATTATTTTTTTGACAGACTTGTACCCTTCTTGCAAGCGATTGGTTCCAACTTTTTAATTTTTTTTCAATTTTTGCTAACATCTAGTTCCACATTTCTTTTAGAGAAGGATTTACAGAGAAGGGAATGCCCAAGTATCTCACAACTTTGTCAGGACCATACCACTACCAAGCAAAATTTGTGGACCAATTGGGAGGGATCATAATTCCAACTCACCAATAAGGACTTGGCATCAAAAATTTTAGACCTAGAGGCCAGACAAAAACATTTAATCTTGCTACTAGGTTATCCATATTTCCTTCAGTCAATTCAGGAAATAATGCAGTGTCATCTGCAAATTGCATATTAAGTAGAGGGGACTTGTCTGGGAGTACAACTCCCTTTAGATTAGCTCCCAGTTTTTCAGTTATTAAAATATAATATATTGCTTCTACAACAGTTACAAATAAAGCATGAGCCAATGGACAACCTTGTCTTATAGACTTACACAGGGGAAAAGGATCATAAAGAGAGCCATTTATTTCAATTTGAGCATTTGCATCCTTAAATAGGACTTAAACCATTTTGCCAAACTCATTTGAAAAGCCAATTGCCATTAAGATAGAAATCACAAAAGACCACAGTCAACTCTATCATAAGCTTTTTCAAAATACAGAAGCACGATCCCCACATTTTAATTTCTTCTTTCTGCCCAATCCAAAGCTTCCCAACTAGTAATCAGATTTTCTAGTATATATCTGTCCTTGATAAATCTAGTTTGAGTATTATTTATTATCATTGGAAGAATCTATGTCAACCTCCTTGCCAACAGTTTTGCAAAATTTTTGTATGAAACATTTAACAATATGATAAGCCTCCAATTTTCGATATTGCTTTTATCTCCATCTTTTGAAAGTAATTTTATTATGCCTTTGTTAATGTCACTCCCCAAGGATCCTTTTTTAATAGCCTCCTGATAAACCTCAAAAAGGTCATCGACTACCCAATCTAGATTATCTTTGTAAAACTCAACTGGAAGACCATCAACCCTAGGGGACTTCCCATTCTGGAAGGATACAATAGCATTATAACTTTCCTCTTTAGATATTTCTTTTTGAAGATTTATTTCTATCTCTTCTCTGATTTTCCTGGGCATTATCTATCTACATCTCTTGAGCATTTTTGCAAGAATTATAATTATCTTCTGTAGTGAATAAATTTTTGTATTCAAAGAAAATTCCCTTTATTTTCGCATTCTCATGATTCCAAGAGTTATTGATCCTGATCAGCCTTATTCAATGGCATGCTTAGTCCTCAACAAATTGAAGCAATACTTGGTTCCTTCTTCTCAATCTTTAACCCAATTCATTTTTGCCCTTATCCTAGCCCGCTGGGCCTTTTTAATTTTAAACTTTCTGAGCTTATTTTTACTATTCTTTACCTTGTTAACCAATCTTTCATTATCCTTATCCACTTGTATCTCGGCCTTAGCAGCTAGCAACTCATCATGCATGGGACATTCTAATCTTCTATTGTCAATTGCAAATTTCTTTCCAATAGCTTTCAATAGAATCTTCAAATTGGAATGGCATAATCCTTAGAAAACAAATTTAAATTAATTTTCCTCAAAGTATTTATACCATCCAAACAATCTTGGTATTTTAGCTATTATTGTTGAGTTTATATCCATCAGATCTGTATCCACAAGATTTGATTACTATCCTTGCTTCAATTGGGTAGTTATCTGAGAGTGTTTTGGGCTCAACTTGCACACAATTTGCTTCCTTTCTACTTTCAAAGCAGAATGTATCCTCATGAGCATAAAAATGGTTAAGTGTGCAATAGACTCTTTTGCTGTCATTTTGGTTATTGCACCATGTGAACCATATACTCTTGCTGTCTCTCTCTTCTTTCCTTCCAAGGGGTCAAATAATTTCAACAATTTTTTCAATCTAGTCCAATAAAATTGTTCATTACCTTTCCATTCCAAGGATAACCTCCTATGCCCATTTCTTGTTTTCATCTCATAATTGATAATACTCAATGAAAGACATGTCACGTCAAATGGTTGGGCTTAAGGCATTATATTCAACATCATACCTTGCCATTTCGTCCTCCTGTCGTGGTAGTACTAGTTGTTCTCTCTCAAATGGGCTTGCCTCTTCTCTTTGTAAAAACTTGGCTTTGAATGTGTCCTTGGGTGGGTTAGTTGGGTTGGTCCTTGGGCGAACACGGGGGAAACTTGGGGAAGATTCACATGATTTTAAAACTTTAAAACAAAACTTAACTAACCCTAAAATTACATACTTGAGCCAAATTGCTAGGCTTGTGGTCGCTCCTTGGGCAAACTTAGAGAGGACACAAAAATTAAAAGAAATTAAATCAAAGCCTTATTAACCCTAAAAGTGTATTTTTGTAGGAAGTTGGAGCATGGCTAATAGTAGTAAAATTATGAAAAATGGTATGTCCCATGAAGGTCCTTGTGATCTTGAAGGCTTTAGTTTGGGCCTAGTTGCGGGGACTTTGTATCTTGAGCACCCTTAGATCCCCACTCTAGTTTTTAAAGGGAAAAAAAATTAAGCCATGTTTATAAATAAGAGATAGACAACATTACACCACCCCAAAGCACCAAAGAAGAGTATTCAAAGGGACCTTAGCTCCACTAAGGGTGATGAAGCATATCACTACATCATGACTACAAGAGTGAATGCAAAGTCACTTCAAAGATAGGACAAACTTTCATAAAAAAGGGCATTAAATATGAGTGCAAAATATTTCCAAGGAGAAGAAAACAACCTAGAGGAGAAGGTAGATCCCTACCACTTCATGTTAAATTTGTGCAAGTAGGAATATGAGTAATGGCAGGCCAAGATGGTATGCAGAAAGAAATCATTTCACTGTTTGTTTTCGATGTAGAAAGAGGGCTTCATGTGGTGCATTAATTTTGGTACAAGCATCCATATTCATATTGCAGAAGGAATAACTGTTGTGTGCCCATGTGTTGGAAGAGGTAATCCATCACTAATCATCTCAAGTACTTCAAGAAAACAAATTGCTCACACCAATCTGCAAGACAATGAGAGGGCAAGCTGTAAGAAGCAAAAAGAGAGCAAGTTGTGAAGATCACTATACAAATCATGAAGAGCAAGTGAAAGAGCGGGAAGTGTTGTCTAAGAGAATGATGCACTTGCTGCAACAACTGGACATTGGCATGCAAAATGTTGGAAACTTAATCCTCAACTCCATCCAAAGCATTGGAAAGAGTGGCCTAAGAAGGAAGAGGTGTGTACAACCAAAAATTAATAAAAGGGTTCAAGTACACCTCCAAGTGAAGAGGTAACAACTTAAGATGCAAAACTGTCCAACAAGAAGCCATTGGGAGGAAACAGCCTGTAGAGGTATTTTTGTGTCCATTGCTAGTGAGTAATGCCAATAAGTCATCATTGAATTCTTAGATAGAATTTTTGTAAAGAGGTTGATACAAATTTGTATGTCCGAGTGGTACTCAGATCAGTACCATCTAAGAATCACCTCCAAAGTTGTTTTATGGTTCCATTGAAGCAAATAGGGAACCAACTCCTCAAGTATGAGTGTATGACATAACCCATTTGTCAACGGTGATTATGGAACAATCATCAAATACATTTGAGAAGCAAAATTATGGAAAGCCTACAACATCAAGAGTATAGAATTTTCAGATTCTTAGCTTTATATGCAATTTCATGATAGAGTTTGCCACTTGTTGCTGCATGAGCATGATAAATAAGGTAAAGGGAAGCACTCTAAGTTAAGAATGCTTTCCAAACAAACTAGACAAGTAATCATACAAGAACAAAGTGATGGTATGGAAATTAAAATATTTTGAGACTTTAAATGTATAAAATAAGAAAAAATAGGCATGCTTGATGGGTTTTGCTTGGTACAAAACTGTGGAGGAGTTTCAGCTTGATTGGAATCTGCTTTTAGGAATAGAAGCATACAGACAGTGAAGGCCTATAATAAAAATGGTATGTTTCCAGTATCATAAAAATGGTAATAAGTTGTTTTCACATTTCTCCATGGAGATAGAAAGGAAATTTGAAATGACATCATCGTCATAGCATTCATGTGGGCATCACAATACGTGTAGCATGGAGCTATAGGTCTGATTTCAGTATAAAAGATATGTAGCATGCTTTTTGGTATAACAAGAATGTAGAATACTGTTTTCAGCATCTATGTAGCATGTACATGCAAATTGATCATTGTGGTGTGCACAAAAGAAGTTGTGATAAATATGGCAAGATTGTAGAATGCATTTTCAGCAGTTGTATGTACGTAAGCTGTGGCTGCAATAGGTTTTCGAAAATCGATTTTAGTATGACAATGTTTATGCATGCATATCAATGGGAATTCATAATCATATTCATGGCTCCATGATTTTTTTTTTCCATGCTAGAAGAGAAGTGATATGACATTTGGTCATTGATAGCAAAGTGACAAGTGTTGATGTTATAGCTGCGGGCTCCATACTTCCTGTGATTTATTTAATAAACAATAAATGAAATATAGCTGTTGGCTATTTATTTATTGGAGATGACTTGTGAAGAGGCGCTTCACTTAAATATCAAATATCATTTTATTTAATGTGGCCGACTTCATCTTAATATTCGCCACCTTTTGTGTGAGACACAACCTTTCATTTTGAGGCCGATCTTTCATCTATGAAGGGATGCGTTTATTGTATATTAAGGAGGCGCTGTTCACTTTCATTATAATTATAATTTTTCCATTCAAGACAAGTGCGAATCATCTACAGCAGGAGTTCAATATTGCAGATTGATGTTATTCTTGAAGGAGTTCGATCTAATTCCTTTGATATTGCATCAAGTGTGGTGCTGTTAATTCGGCCTTGTGTTGGGCCTCATTGTAAGACAAATTTCTGTTCATTATTCAATATATAAGTGATATATTGTTGCTGGGTTTTTCTCCCTCAAGTTGGAGGGTTTTCCCAGGGTATATGCTGTGTCGATGTTATTCTTCAAGGGTTCGATCTAATTCCTTTGATATTGCATCAAGTGTGGTGCTGTTGATTCGGCCTTGTGTTGGGCCTCATTGTAAGACAAATTGCTGTTCATTATTCAATATATAAGTGACATATTGTTGCTGGGTTTTTCTCCCTCAAGCTAGAGGGTTTTCCTAGGGTATATGCTGTGTCAAATTGTTTAAAATTGTTCTATATCTGCTTATTTAAATTCTGATCCTAAAACTAACAACAAGCACTACTGGCGAGTAGCACTATACAAGAAACTTGTTGATTTGATGGGTGTATGGTTGCATGTATACACCACCTATATTAAGAGTATTTTCATAAATTTGTATTTGTTGTTGTTGATGCAAACTTTGAGTTGTAATACCCTATTTAGGGTTGACTATAGATAAGAGGTTGACATTTCAGCAACTTACAACCAAAATGCTTTCTAGAAATTGTTTCTCTTCTCTTTTTGCACAAGATGTGCTGCCCAATTTTCCTCTTGGATTGATTAGGGATGGAGGGCTCACAGTGAATCTATATGCTATGAAGGATTTCTTCATGCTTTCATGGGGAATCGCCCTATTGGGGCTGGTGTTTATTCAAAGTGATCAATATGTGGGATGGATCAATCTGGAATGAAAGTAGTGGTTTCCATGAAAGGGGTCTATGTGCTGAAAATAAAATGTGTGATGGTAGATCCTTTTGCTTTTCCTCAATCTAAGAACAATACATTCTCAATTTACTACATAGAGAATAGCCATCCTTCCAGTTCTGTCAAGAATTTTTCTCCAAATGATTCCCACTCAAATTACTTTGTGGTTTATGAGGACATGAATGATTTTGGCTCTAACCCTACTAAGATTCCTTGTGGTAGTTGCAGACTCTCAAAATGAGAGCCCTCGATTGTTAAAGGCTACCTCTCTTGTTAGATTTTGACTATTGTCTTTGGAAAAGTAATTGAGCAAGAAAACTAACCAAAGTATATAGGTTACCATTCGCAAATTTCAAACTTTCGGTCCAATTTGGTTGAGTTACATGAATGCATGGATATTCATTGAAAGCCCTTGGTTTAAGAGGGATTTACTATTGTCCCTACGTGAAAGGTTGGTTTTTGGTACAGATAGGGATGCATTGGAAAGAGGCAGCCCTTGTATTTGGGACAATGCATTATTTGAATGAAGAATGTCTTTTCCACCACAGGAAATTCTTTTGGAAATCTTATTTATGTTTTAGAAGTGAGTTAGATATAGATAGCATGCCATTTTACGCTTGCAAGGATCCTTGTGGGCTTTGATTTATCAAAGGAGTTATTGGTCGGAATGTGTTTAAAAGTTGGTAATTTCATCTAGATTCAACAACTTGATTATGAAAGGGATTGCCTTCAACTGTAATACATGTTTTGCAATAGGTCATTTAGCCACAAAATACTTGAAGCCATCTCTTTCAAGTCAATGTTCTGCCTCCTCAAGGTAGGCCACTTGGTGGAAAGGTGTTGAGACACGACACACAACAATTGATTCCAATTATGAGGATGGTAGTCTTTCTAAGGTGCCTCATTTGCTACTGTGGATTCTTTGTCAACTTTCTCACTTAAGGTTGATAATTATCCTTTGCTTGCTAGATTTGTGTAATGTCCCCTTCTCAGTCCTAAGTGTTTCAATGACCATTAGCCTATTTTCGGAGTCTTGTAGGCTATTCAGAGGCATTTCTAGGGATTCCAAGATTCTTGGAGGATTCTTGTCTACTTTTTAGGAGGTTATTGCAAGGGTTTGCTAGAGAGTTTTTTGGGTCTTTTTGGGTTTTTTGAGATCCTTGGTGGGAAGACATTGCTATTTTTAGCAGTGTCTATTTATAGCTCTTACTATTTTTAGTAAATCATAGTTGCATCTCAAAATGGGCTTATTTTGAGTTTGGACACACTTACTAGTTTTAGCAGTATGTTATTTTTAGTAAGTGCTATTTCTGGCAATGGTCTTGGCAGTAGTTCAATGTAGGGTTTTTATTTCTGGCAGTGGTGGCAATTTCAGTTGTTGGTATCTTGTTATTTTTGGCTGTTTGTGCTTCCACCAGTCTTGGAGTTCAAAAATGGAAATATTGCAACTTAAGTTATAAATGTTACAAAGTCAAAAAAGGCCCCTTGGACCCCCACACCTAGCATTTGATAACTTAAGTTGTTTTTAAAAAGCAAAATTGAAGCATGACTAAAGTGGACGCCAAGATGAAGGTTTGAAGTGGAATTTAAATTAAAATATTATTCTCCCTAAGTGTGGCGTTTCTTTTTAAAGGGAAATCATATTTAAACTTCTGAGTCTCAAATCTTATATATACTCCCTCATTTTCTCTCATTTGGTTATGCAAATTTATGATAATGAAGTATTGCAGGATTGCAAAGAGAATCCTTGGGCTTTGAGGATGAAAACCCTCAAGGGTGTCTTCAGTTTTGGAGTTGCAAGACACTCCCTAGCTAGACATTGGAGTAGCTCCATTGTAGGGGTTACCATTGAGCATACTTTGGTGATGGCTTCCTTTACTCTTCCAGTTTTGTTTGCTGTGATGTTTTATAGGCATGTTTTGGTGTGGTGTGTGTATTTGCAGTGTCTTTGGAGGCATTTTTGAAGAGATTTCTGGAGTTTTCAGTTTGCTAGTTCATATTTCCTACCCTAGCTGTACCAGCTAATTGCTCACACAGCTTGGAGGGTTGGATAACTTTTTGTGGGTGTTGATTTGTTGGTTTCTTCATCCTTGGGTGACCCTTCTTGCAAGATTTCAGAGTTTTTAATGGACGATCTGATTTATAGGAGCTGGTCACCCCTCTAGGGAGGCTGTACCACTTTGCTTGTGGGAGTTTTTGGAGAGATGTTGCTCCTGTATTGTCATTGCTACTTACCACACTGAATAAGTGGTGCTCCTGTTGAATAAGTGGTTGAGCTTTCTTTATGTTACATGTTGCCCCCGCTGAATAAGTGGTTGAGCTTTCTTTATGTTACATGCTACTCCTATTGAATAAGTGGTTGAGTTTAGTTTTCTTTCATGTTATGCCCGCTGAACAAGCAGAGGACTTTGCTTTGATTGGTCAGCTTGTGGCCAAGTGTTTATTTACTTGTTGTAATTCCCGTTGAATAAGCGGATGATTTCCCTTCATGCACTTGGTTTGCTTACTCACCCCACTGAAGAAGTGGTTGCTTAGAAATTCAGTTATTGCAAGCCTTACCACCGTATGCTCTCACCTTGCCCACATCGAGATCTGGGTGATCAAAAAGTGGAAGGTGTTTACTTTTCAGTTAGCTTAATTTCTAGTTAATGCAAAGATCCCCTTCTCACTGTATGCTCTCACTTTGCCCTCATTGGGATCTGGGTGATAAAAAAGTGGAGGGTTGCTTACTCAGTTGTTTATCATTTGTATTTGGCTAATGATAACGGGTGAAGTTTTTGAAAAAAATTGGGGTGGATATTATAGTGTTATTAGAGCTGGTCATCCTACCAGCTTGTGCCTCACATTTCCTTCAGTTGCCAAAAAATCTCTGAGTGATA